>JACCIA010000002.1:23250000-23850000 GCA_018906985.1 Apocrypta bakeri
CTCTCTCTCTCTCTCTCTCTCTCTCTCTCTGCGGTTAGATTAATTTTTTAACGATAAAAGACAAATAATGCAGCGTAAATCTAACTCGATATGGCAGTTAATAAAGATGAGATAAATAATCGCGTTGAAAAAATTTTGTCAATCACAGTATTTCAAATAGGAAGATTTGATAGAATTATTTATCAGTATGGTTGGAATGCAAGTAAAAATAATTCAGATAGTTTCGAGAAGCAAAGAATTCGTCCTCATTCGCAGTTGTCAAAGTCAAGTAAAAGAAATTTAATTAGCCTATATATTATAACTGAATGACGAATTGGTACGCGACTTCAACACTCATCGTTCCAATGATCAATGTCGTCAAAAACTTTCGATGAAGTATCTGTAATTAATCTATGGAATATGGAAGGAATGAGGATAAAAATCATGTGAATGATTCACGGTATTCTATTGGAATTCCAATTTCAATGAGTTAATTGTCTTTGTCGACAATCTCGTTTGAGAAATCAAAGTTTACTTACTCACGTTAAATAAAAAGAACGTTGCCTATTTCATTATTAACCAGTACAATTAAATAATTTGACGAACATGATGATTAATTTATTTTAAAATAATCTTCTTCTTCAAAACAATTCGTGGATAAATGTAAATCAATGAATAATTTAATTAAACATGTTTTCTATTATTAATTGTACCGCATCATATTTATGATAAATATAAAACAAAAGCATTGTGGTTTTGTATACTGGAAATTTGAAATTTCGTAGAATTGTCGTGAAATCTTGTATTTAAGAAAAATAAATATTTTTTTAATGCAATAAGCTTATGAAATTTTATAAGTTGTGCTTTGATTTTAGAAATTTTATGTTATAATGTATTTTAAAATGTTTGACAGGTACAGTGTTGTGTCAAAACACGACGCAGCTACCGTTAACAAAAGTATTAAGATTGCATGCCGCCTTGATTGAATTTGAAAGAGTACACGATGCGTTACATGTACAACATAGTTAAAGATTAAATAATTCAGCAATTATGTGATTTACATACGTGACAAACCATAGTAACGTATTGCTAAAAATAAATCATACTCGTAAAACGTTAATTTAAAGAAAACTAATACAATTGTTCTAAAATAATTGTCTTTAAGGGTAACTTAAATGTAATCTTACGATGTATATTACATATTAGTTGAAATATTTTCCGTCTGCTATCAACATTTTTAAATACACCGACATTGATATTTACATTTAATTAAATAGTAACCATTGACGTAAGCTAATGTTTGTAAAAAAAGATCGTAACAAATTCCGTAACATGTGTGTTTCGTGCACTGATTTTATTTTGATGCCTTATATCTCTCAAGGTCAAGCGGTTTCCTTATGTCGTTACTGCTACGTAGGCCCGAAAAAAAGAGATAGGAGTGGCGGTAGATCGTTTGTGCCTGGCTTGATTATCTCATTACGCCGACTGTACATTAAGATCGAGCATGCATTGACCTTGAGATGCGGTAAGAGCCCGCAGTCCACAACATTCTGCAATAAATCATTGTTGCGGTTGACAACCTTGTATGCGAATACAACGATTTCAATATCGATAATCCAAAAGGCGTTCTCTCGTAAACTTCAATTATGAAAATCGACGCAGATACGGTATCTTATTCTGCAATCTCTTTCTTTTGTCTAACCCTTATCCTTTTCTACTGAAATTTATATCTGATGACATACAATATTTTGTTTTCATCATACTGCTTAGCCAATTTTCTTCATTGTGTAAAATTATACTTGTAAAATTAAAAAATATCAAATATATCTCTCGTTATTCTAAAGCGGTTGCTATGCCATCAAAATAATATTCATGAGTCTTATTCATCTGGTTGTTTAAATAACATTATATTATAAGAGTAAGCTAGTCTTATGTCAATACAGTATTAAAAATAGAGTACAGCATACTTATACAGTGTTTTAAAAAAGGTATTTTACCAAAAATTGTTTGTCTCAGCTGGTATATATGAAGGATAGGCAAGTCGTCGCTATGAAATTCAGTTAATATATAATATTGGTTTCTGAAGGGTCTGTGAATGAATAAATCGTCTACCAAAACTTTAGAATACTAATTGTAAACCTGCTTGTGAATACAGATGCAGATATAGAGAAAGACCGTTGCGCAATATACTGCGCTCGACAAATTTCACTTACGGAAAGATTTTATAATTCGTATTATCTACAACTGTTACAACATACGCATGGGCCTGGAAAGAGAAAGTTTGATACTCATCAGGATACTTCGTCACTACCAAATGCAGCAAAATGAAAGATTTTACTCGACGGCCTTCGAAAACCAATTGCACATTTCAACATTAGTATTTTATTGTAAGTGCGAAGTACTTATTCGCAATATCGTTATGAATCCTCTCAATTCTGAGTATAAAAAGTCCTTACGAGACTGTATCGTCAGCAGTCTTTCTTCGAACACTTCAAAGCAGCCACAGTAGTTCATCAACACCAATTGTATCATGTTCGCCAAACTCCTGGTTATCTCTACCATGGTGATTTTAGTATCATCCAAACCTAAGCCTGGATATCTAGAAGGTACTGCTGCCGTTGTTGCTGCACCAACTCTAGATTACAGCGCCGGCTACGCTTACGATGGTGGAATTGAACTAAGAAGTGGGCTTCCATACAGTGCTGGACTGGGTTATACTGCTGCTCCTTCTCTTTCTTACAGTACTGGATATAGCCTTGGCTATCCTGGAATTGCTCGTGCCATCGATTACAGCGGACTTGGATACATTGGTGGATACGGTGGACTCGGTTATGCTGCAGGATATGGAGGTTTTGCCTATACTACAACTTACTAAAGAGATGACAGCATAAGTTTTGTTTCTTTTAAGATTGTAAAATCAGTTATTACAGTCACTTTATTTTTTACGAAGAATATTATATATATATATATAATTTTTTCGTATATCTATGTGTAATATCGGAAATCGATATGATATAAATGTACTGTATTGTTCGAGTTAATAATTCTAATTATTAATTGACACATTGACTGATAAAATGTACTAGTCGACAAGCATAATTATATTGAATAAATTTAATATTTTCAAGATCAGCAATTTTGTCAATAATTGCTATCATTGTCTGTATTGTTTATAAATATATATTTATTTAATTTACCGATGTAGCATGTGATAGCAATAACGGGAAATAAAATATTTTTAGAACTTCTATTGTACAAAACCTGTTTCTTTCAACCTTAGTCCCATTGAACTTATAATTATACCTGAGAAATTAAATCGTAATATCATTCTAATCTATGTATAATTACATATCTTAAGATGACACTATCAGAAGATTCATTACGCATTTTATACTGATTTTGATATTAACCATATATATATTATTCGACAGTTCCAAATTGTTCATTCGGGTGTTAGGAATTAATTAAAAATTGTCTACATTTTTTAGGTAATTCAGGTCTGTTTAAATAATACTTAATGAAAAAATAGGATGTTATCTAGTCGTATAAGACGAATAAGAGTTGAACGAAAAAATATCATACAAATTTATTTGCAGGGTACAAAACTAATCCTAAAATTTTTTGGGTATAATAGTCGCATTACTATTCTGTATTATATCCTAGATTAAATTTTTTGTTAGAAATGTGCGTAACTAAAAGTGGAAACTGCTTGTTTTTCTACTTGCGAATCGAATGCGTGACAATAATTTTTTTGAAATTGTTTTTTTTTTTAAATTAGCCATGACGTGGGCGAAAAATTCATTATAATTCGACAGAAATGTCGGCATAACATTGTTAACTAACTATTTACAAACAAAATCGATAACCACAAATGTACATTACGATTGCGATAAAATGTATTAATAGTATCATAATTTAAATGATAAAAATAGGAAAATATTTCTTTTTTTTTTTGGAATTATAAATAACGTACAAAATATAAAATTGTATTTCGATTGATGACAGTTTGAGTTTTTTACATTTTGTAATTGTATATCGAATACCTATTTTGATAATTTATCCGTTTGTTTTCATTATTACTTATACAGACTGGAAATTAAATTTTAAATAATTTCAACAATTTTTTACACGAAATTTCAATTATGATGCTTTAATGAATCTTTAGAAACTTAGATAAAAGTGTATTAAAACTTATGTAAACGGTACTAATCAAAATAACGTATAAAACTACCTGAAAAGAAAAAAGAATATGTTGCCTTATAAAAATAATATTACTATTTATTGTTCTATTAAACAACAAAAGTTATATTTTGAGATATAGAAAATTAAATTTTAACAGGGGTTGCAATTGTTCCAATATTATTAGAGTTGGGATTACAATTATAAAAACATAATATGACGTTTTAAGCCCATATCAAATATAAAATCATTCGATAAGTTATTTAAATAAAATGATCATTCAATAATGATTAACGATTAATAACATGCTATGATGGACAAATAGTATTAAAAAACCATTTATATTAGAGGTAGAGTACGTATTCATCAGTAATCTTTAAGTAACGAGTCGTATAGCAATTCCATTAAAAAATGACTTACAGATGTAGATAAAACTTGTGTAATTTTTTTAAAATTCTATTTATAAAATAAATAGGTTCTGCCAAGAGCTGCCAAAATTCTCAAGAGTAACATTGTTGGCAGATACTTTGTATTTACAGTTAGTTTATTATATTTGTATATATTTGTATTAACAATACATTTATTCTCTCTATTTTTTTACACTGCGATATAACTTTTTTAAACGTTAATTCGCCTAGTAATCGGTTCTCATACAGGAATTCAGTAGCTTCATAAGCGCTTATAAAAATGTTATAAAAAATGACATCTTCAAAACTTACCTTTTATAATACAAACATTATACGATCCCTCCTTTCTCAGTGCATAACAGGAGTGTCTTTGTTTTCAGGATAACCTTCAAACCGGGATGTGGTCTGACGCGTTTCTCATCCGCATTCACCCACTCCCGCCTTCGTATAAAAGGACGTGGCTATGGTATAGCAGTATCAGTCGATCTTTGAATCAACAGATACTCACTGAACCATGTTCTTCAAACTATTCCTCTTCGCCGCCGTCCTGGCCTTCGCCTCTGCCGCAGCCAAACCTGGGTTTCTCGCTGCTGCTCCAGTCGCCGCTACATACGCAGCCCCAGCATTAGCATACAGCAGTCCAGCTTTGGCATACAGTGCCCCAGCTTACGGCTATGGATTGGGTTTCCGCAGCTATGCTTACGGATACCCATACGGATATGCACCTGCTTACCTTTGAGAAGTAGTCACCGCCAAACTATCGCCGATCTCTAATAAAATCGAAGCAAATTCAACATCCACTACACTACACAATCTGCGTTTGCACTACCTCGTCCTTCCAGTCGTTGCCGAATGATTTGTTGACTGAACGTGTTCATCGAATAAAAATAATCTAATTAGGAGTAAAAAATACTGGGAGTTTTGTTCTGACCATTCGTCGATTTTTTATGTGAAATAAAAACTCATTTTTTCATAAAAAATACTTTTTCACGGTTATTTATTTACCTCACCTTGTCCCGTGAATTAATCTTGAATTTTTTAATATATTAAAATGTCTACGTTTACTGTAGATTGATCTGAATTAATCAATTTTGCTCTATAATATAATAAAATATCTAATAGATTCAATAAAATTCGAATCGAACATTTAAATTCAATAATTAATGTATCTTTTGTCTAAAACATTCAAACTTTGAAAATATCTGCGACAGTCTCTTAGCACCATGCACACTCATAGTGCTAGCAAAATGCCGCATTATTTGCAGTTCCGTGGCTTCTATCGTAGAAGCCATTACAGATCCATCAGAGTTTTCGTCGACGATGCAGTGCCTTTGATTTACAGCGCTGCTGGCATACGTCGCGGGACACGGCTACAGTGGACTTGCTTATAGCGTTGTACTCGGTTATGCTGTTAATGCAGTTCCCGCTATTATTATATTATTGCAACAACTATGGCCTAGGATATTCTGGATTTACTCTTGTGACTCTCATTGACATTGCAGTCATGCTGGCTTACCCCATGGCATAATTAGAAGACATATTTTGGACGTTTAAGATTTTAAAATGTAAAAACCTTTGTGTATACATGATCAATGTTCATAAGCATTTGGTATGTGAATTTTATACACTGTATAGAATGATACACAAGTTGTATTTAAAGAATAAATATCAATAATAAAAATATATTTCCATATTTTTTTTTTTTCATATTTTTATTGTCTATATTAAATGTCATCAATAATAGAGAAGCTTATTTATGTTTAATATTAATGAAAATATGTTATTGAACCTGTAATAAAAAAATATATAATTTGAATATAGATCTAATAATTTGTTTTAAGAAAAACTAAGAAAAATTTTAAGTTCAGGTACTTAACAGCATATTTTGTAAAGGGTTCAATAAAACTTCTAGCGACTTGATTTGAACAAAGAGTCAGTATTGACAATTTTAAATTATTAGATTAAAACAGTAGTTTTTTTACGATCATCAAACAATCGTTTTAATGTCTATGTACTATGTTTAGTAAAATTTTTCAATTTTTGATTATCTTTCTAATATCACAAAGAATTAATAAACCTGTTTAATGCATTAATGATTGGTGACATTTTCTCATCGTATACTTTTTACGGATGCTTTGTTATTCATGATTCTATCATTGATAACCGCACGAACGAGTTCGATTCATAAATCTTCTATGCATATACAATTATACATACACATTTACAAATATATTGATCTCTAACTAAATTATAGATGATAAGAACATATAATATTAGATATTAGACATATTAGAGAAATATTAGACATCGACAAATATTTAGTACGTTGTCTAAAATAATATCATTCATTTGTACAATTAATCATTTTAAGAAACCGATCCGAACACAAGTACACAAGTTACACAGAAAAGCTAGAAGAAAAAACACCAAGATCCGGGTAAAGCCACAATGGCCATACGGTCATTCTGCAGCAAACATTTCATTGTTGCTGACCTTGAGCAAAAACTGCTTTCTGTGTCTGAAACTTCCGCATTCGCCCGTTCTCCCGTCCGTATAAAAGAGCGAAAATACATTGTAGTAGCATCAGTCGATATTTGAACAAACAGATCAGTACTCAATCATGTTCTTCAAGCTGTTCCTCTTTGCCGCCATCCTGGCCTTCGCCTCTGCTGCAGCCAAACCTGGATTTCTCGCTGCTGCTCCAGTCGCCGCTACCTACACCGCCCCAGCATTGGCGTATAGCAGTCCAGCTTTGGCATACAGTGCCCCAGCTTACGGCTATGGATTGGGTGTACGCGGCTACGCTTATGGGCATCCTTACGGCTATGCTTTTTAAAACGATTTAAATATTTGTTTCGACTTGTGATACATTTGAAACAATATTGAAAAAACAACTGTTACCAAATACTATCGAACACTACGTTACGCCGAAACGCGGTTTTTGTATCTTTGGTAATAAGTTTAAGTGAGACAGAATGACGATGGCGAATTTCGACTAGCTATAATAGTTCAACACATTTTGGATGAATCTATTTGAATTATGTACTTTACATATTCATGAAATAAACAGCATTAATTTTTTCATAACTTTGTATTATTTATACTTTACCCTATTCCATTACAACGATTTCTTATTTATAGACTGCAAATAAGGATATGCAAATATATCTTTTCTAGCAATTTTGTTATTTAAAAGATTTTTTGACTCGTTAATCTGTAATATTATAATGATCCTTCATGAGTACACTATCGTATTGTTGCATAGTTAATAGCATAATTTTTAAAATTGTATGTGCATTCATTCAAGTTTCCTCTATGTCTCTTTTGCATTATAAATAGTAAATATATAGTTTTAAAATAAAATACAAATATTATTTATGATAAATCAAAATGAAAATTCAAAAATTTTTTCAATTAATAAATTTCTTAAAATTATTTTAATCTATAAGTATAAGTAGTAAATAATATAAATAATGTTCTGGTTCGGAGCACTACCCTGAATATTTTATATACTTCGAAATTGTTATTTAGTAAATAAACTTATGATCATCAATATTAATCAAATCAATTTTGATTTTCAATTCGAAATAATTTTCTTGAAATAGAGAATTTTAATAAAGAATCTTAGTTAAATTAGAAATTGAAATTAGTAATTTCAGACAGATATCGATTGTTATTATCCGGAAATAGATCGACAATAGACGTTTATTTTGGTATAAGAATGTAATAATATGTTGTCTAGCAGAAAACAACTTTGCACATTATATTAACCAATTTCGTTATAAATAATAGTTATAAAAGATAGTTCCGTCAAACACAGAGTCAGTTTACTGTGCAAAATTAACAATTGATTCTTATGTGTTAAATGACAAGTAAACGTGCATAGGCATTTTTTCTGCATTGGTCCTCGTTCATTTAATAATGGAAACTTTGAGTGTAGTTAAACTGTGGGTATCCTAGGTTGAAAGTGCTTAGACCGACTCCATAGCTGTAGGTCGGAAATTTGCAGTACATGGCCGGTAGGCAAAAACTCAGGACAGGTGTACAAAGCTGCGATTGGAGCTGTGGTAATGCAAATGGGCTTTGGCGAGGCAGCAGCAAATGTCAGAATAATAGTGAAAATAAAAAGTTTGCAGAATAAGATGAGTGAATTTCTGTGAATTTGAGATTCGACTGATGTCCAAAACAATGTTGTACTGGCAAAGGAATGAGAAAGAATACTTCTGTGGAGGAAATGCATTGGCATTAACTTGTCTGCATGAAACGGCTCGCATACGTATGTGTTATACCGATGAAAGTGAGAAGTAGAGAGAGTAGTTTATATTTTGTGATGCAAATTGCAATTTCATATTGATATTTTAAGCGTTTACTTGGATTCTTATGTTACTGTATCCGTTAGAACTAACGTTTTTTAATCGTATATGATATATATTTTAATTTATTTAAAAACTACGGCATTGCCGTGAGAAAAATTGCAACCGCTATGAAATACGACGTATTGTGAATAATCCAAGATGTAATCAATAGTTTAAAGAAAATAACTTAATAAGAAGAAGAGGTCCATCGAGTATTAAATATATAAAGCATAATTGCCTCCAGGTAAAATTAATTCATCGAGAACTGTGCTCTGTCAAATTGCACTCGTCTAGCTTGAGTAGTAAAACTCGCTATTATTCCACAACCTCCATTTTCTCAATTCACTCGTAAAAAGAAGATGCACTCGACATCGTCTTCTAGGAGGATATAAAAGAGTCCGAGGAACCTCATCGTCTACACGAGTCGATTCTGTAGCATCGACGAATACCACGTTTTTCAAACTCTTTGACTTCGCCGCTGCTTTCGCTTAGCCAGACTACTTGGGCGTCTACCCATAGAGCATACGTGGCCGGCGCAACTCAGGCTTATTGCTCTTAACGGAGTTCCGACTGTTGACTTCAACTACAGCTATGATTACGCTAGCCTCATTGTTTCTCCTTACATCTTGCTAGAACTAAGGATTATGACGAGTTCATTTGCATTGTGTCTTCAAGAGAAAATAAAACTTTGTTAATTTTATCACAGATAAGGCAAAAGTTGTTACTTGTTTTATTGATACGCTCCATTGGCAAATAAAATTGATTCACAACCCGTTTCATCCAGATATTATTTTATCCAGATAATGATTGCATACACTTACATTAAAGTAAAAAGTGATAATGAAATTAGAATACTGTTCTATAAATTAATTTTGTAACTAAATACTCCGACAAAATCTTAGAATGAGTTGTGTATCATCAATTTTCAGGCAATCGACTTAGATTTATAGACTATAAAATAACACCTGCTGTAATCGATGTTAACAGCGTTTCGAGTTTGCTTCGATGAGCGTCGGTTACGCGCGCTATAAATGGTCGTCGTTAGATTTGAGATAGCTTCTCCTAACTTCAAGCATCGAGTTGATCCATTAAATTCCTCTCGCAAAACAAGCAACACTTCCCTCAAGCTGAGCTACTGCCGCTGCTTCTACTCTTGCTGTTGTTGCACCCTTCACCGACCCTGAACTTTCCAAGATCTCTATTAAATTATCTGCATGTAGACTCTCCCTGCTTCATTAAGTCAAGTATCCATAATAGTCCAGCCAACTCTCTTATTGTTATAGTCGTGCCTCCTTTAGTATGTACTGATCTTTCAGTATTGAGCTCGAAATATTGGAAGCGAATTTTCAGAATTATAAAAGAAATAAATACTCGTTTTTATCATTGTAAGTCGATAATAAATAGTCGGTTATTAAAGTTACTCAACGTGCTTTTCAAATTTATCAACACGACTGGTGTATTGGCCAAATATTGGCTCGCCAGATTTAAATTAGAGTAGAGAAAATAATTTTGAGAACCCTTTACAAATTAGTAATCGTTGGTATACGTTTATATATTACGTAATCTAAATCTTTGTTAATTATGTATAAACTATAAGTTATATACTATATAAGTATATTTACGAAAATTAAACTTAAAAAGTAAGCGTTATTGGTTTATTGAGATATTTTCATTACGGGAATCATATTGAGTTATATATACATATATTATTTATCTATTAAGTAAAAAACAAATTTTTATTTTTATTTATACATAGATCTCTGTTATATTGTTAGACTGTACCATAAATTTTATCCAATGGTGCACTAATTCCAAGTTTAGCTATTACATTTTGTTAAGTGCTACCAACTAAGATGTCTCACTTTTGTTTATTCTGCCAGTCTATGTAAAGGCCAGTTTTACAGATGTTTACCTCCTATAGGAAGTAAATGTAATCCTTTTGTAATTTATTCTGGTAAACAAATAATTAAACAAATGAATGACTGTGAAAATGTTTTGAAAAAATGAATTAGAATAAATATTGGTAGTGAATTTGGCGTTATTGAACTGCTTAATATGTAATTTAATAAATATGAAAGTCATTTATGTACAATTTATAAACAAAAATTAATGTTTAAATTCACTTCATGTTATTTAATCCCGATATAAATTTTACTTATATATGCAGGATATCAGATTTAATTTTTGAGTAATAATATCGGCAAAGAACAGTAATAAAATCCAATACCATTGAAGTACCTGTATTCGTATAATATTAGACAAGAACCAGCTTGTAATTTTGACCCAGTATTGGTTTGTTGATCCACATATACTAGAGATACTCTCGCTTGTGTATTATTCACTTTGTGTAAGCTATAAGAAACTCCATGGTAACGAAACTAAACGCAACGAACTTGATGCAAAGTCCAACCGGGGCTACCAACAAATTTTTTCACCACGAGGTGTTGGATAAAAGACCTTATTCAAATTAATGTTCAACATATCGCGCAATAAAAACCTAACGGCATAGGGTGCAAAGAAAAAAACCAAGAGACAGAACATGGGAAAGCTAGTCAATCGTATTCCCAACGAGAAAGAGAAGGAGAGAGAGAGACAGGTAGAAAAAGAAAGAGATCACAGAAGAGAGATAAAACGGAAGATAGATAAAAGGTACTAAGTAAAAGGAAGTCGAGCCTGTCCTTATGAATGGTCTAAGTTGCGGAGTTCTTTCAATTTGATATTCCGAGTCGTTTAAATCACTCTGTAACCTCTCTCACTCTTGCGTACACCGGAGAAGCGCGCCGTATCCAAGCGCGCCGTATTCAAGCGATTCACGTTTCGCACCGCGTCGTCTTAGCAATGCCAGAGAAGGAGAAAGAGAGATAGGACGACTTTCCCTGTGAGACTCTCTCTTTCTCTCTTTGTCTCGCGCGCGGGTACGAGACGATCAGACTGTTCTTTTTACGAGGCCAACTTTTTGAAGGATATGCACGCGCCCGGGAAATAGAGCGAGTCGTTAAGTATATATGCTAGAGAGAAAGAGAGACAGAGAGAGAGAGAGAGAGAGAGAGAGGGAGAGAGAGAGAGTGAGAGAGAGCTAAGAAGACGAGGGAAATTCGACCGATAAATAAAGGAGGCCCGTGCGTTTCGTCCCTTCTTCGAGCGCAGCCGTATACGAGCGAATTGCTTTCCATCGACGTCTCTTTTTCTTATACGCCTTAAGAGAAAGAGAGAGTATACTGAGGGTCACAGACATGAAAAATTAGTTAAAATACTCTTAAGGAACAATAGATTATTTAATTATTAATCCTCTCGCTTTTTCTTACATTGGTATATATAACTGTCAACATACAGTGTATACAACGTTACACTGTACAACAAAGTGTTGATTTAAATGTTCCATGACATATTACATTAATTACGAGAACAATAAGTCTGTAGTTTAAAATTTCGATA
Source organism: Apocrypta bakeri (assembly GCA_018906985.1). Classification (NCBI taxonomy): domain Eukaryota; kingdom Metazoa; phylum Arthropoda; class Insecta; order Hymenoptera; family Pteromalidae; genus Apocrypta; species Apocrypta bakeri. The sequence continues at coordinate 23,262,356 of JACCIA010000002.1, forward strand.
TCTTGTATTAATCGCAGGCACGTGACGATGTTGCCCGCGAGTAACTATCTTTTTGGTATGTCATAAATGTATATTCAGGTATTGCGCCAAATGACGCGAACCGATTGCGCAGAACGTTCACTTTCAAGGAAAAATTACTACTTCATCCACTCTCCTTTGCGTGCACGTATAAGTGAACATATACTGGATCACGGAGAGCGTAAATGTATATCCCCTTCCACTTTCATAACTTAACGCTCTGTTTTCTCTGTCTTCTGGAATTTATCCGAGATAAATTCGGTGATTTTTTTTCGATTCGTTTGGAATTTTTCTCTTCCTTAAACTGTTTCGTTCCTCACTTGTTTTAAATGTACGTATTAGTTGATTGGACGTTTATTAAGACCACAGCAGATAATAAATAATAGCTTTGTACGGTAACTTTTATGTGAATAAATAAATGTTAACTGACAGCTAATATAGTTTTCTGAGAAATAGTAATAATATTAAGAATAATTTGGTGATCTATTATTTTTTTCTTTATTAATATTTAAATCGTTACAGTAGAATGAGCGGTACGCTTTTGAAAGAGAACGTGAGTGTTAGGACACGAACAATTTAATTTGTTTCTAAAGTGTCTTAGGATTTATGCCTTTTAATTAAGTTCACTGACTCGTTCATGTGGAATTTATTTCACAAAATGAAGCTAATACTTGCAAACTGATCGATAAGTAAATGCCAATTTAAAGTATAATCTATAACTAAAAAAAAATTATTTACGATTAAATTTTATTAAATTGAAGTCATTTGTTTCTGTAAATTTCATTATTTGCACGTCGATTATGTATGCAGTATTTTTTACATAAAGATTACTTAACTATTAATATCTTGATTGGTATGGATCTACACCAATGTACTATAAAAAACATTATATTTTATAGATTATATATTTAAGAGATAGTAAAGAAGATGATATTCAAATTAGTCCGATGCAAACTGATACTATTTTGAGATGTAGCTGTTATTCTCAACGACCATACGAAATACAATTATTCGATAATTTTCACATTAAAGTCTATGTTTCAAGAAATCTATGGATTATTTTTTAAAAAGCATCGTTTATTCCTGTACATATCAGATTCTACCCCTAACGCAATTATCCTTAACAAAATAAAAATCAGAGCTATAAACAGAAAACTGTTAAATCCTAAAATATGAACCTCTAACTGCGATATAGAGAACTCCATTAATTAAATAAGATCTCTTAAGGACCTTAATCTATAAGGGCAACGCCTTAATCCGCGAAGAGGTGCGCAACTCTTAGAGAGAAAATTCAAGAATCCATGGAGAGAGAACGAGCACGAGATAAGGCTTCAACACAGCGAAAGAACCAAAGCAGCTGCATTCGCAGTCGAGTCACGCCGACGGCTTTTTGCATAAGCTCCACGGCTCGCTCTCATAATGAAATTATCGCCTCGTTAATACTCCACGCGGACGGAGAGAAAGAGGAAAGAGAACGCGAGTGGCCTCTCTCTCTCTCTCTCTCTCTTATATATATACGCGCTAATTTAATGATTTTCGTTATTGGCCCGAGCGCGAGCTAACGTGCGCCCACCATAAAGCTATCTTCGCACATCTGTTGCCTACATCGATTTTAATATCGTTTCCGTTTTCCGCACTCGATCGTATATGCTGTGCAACGCCGGAGGCTGCAAGCTCTCTCTCTCTCTCTCTCTCTTTCTCTCTGGCAGGGAACGCGACCTAGCGTACGTTGATTCCATAAGCTGTGTTTACATTGTTTGCGTATTTTTTGCTTGTTACTTTGACGAAAATTCGTATATATTGTTTTGGAGTTCCAAAGGCAATTTGATGAAGGTTATTATTTGTAAAATGTGTGTTACGCCTTTGGAAATAAAGGTAGCAAAGCGTAGTTTAGAATTTAACACAAGTTAGATAAATATTGTTTGTGTTTAAACTATAGTTTTATAAGAATGGGCTTATATTAGTCGCAGAAGTAATTAAAGTCGGTTTAAAATACGCTCTTTTTCGTTCAATTATGATTTTTAATTTTTCAATTTTTCTCGATGTAATTCAATTTTTTCAATAAAATTATTGTGAATCCCAAATCTAGGGTTTATGTATTCACAGAATTTTCGATGTAAAATTTAATGAAAAATTTTGAGAAATGATATTCGTATGAAATCTACATTATAATGCACATTGCACATGCTTATCAAGTATATTTCGATGCAACATTATTATTCGAAAAATTTCAGATCATTTAATTTCATCCATGGTAAAAAGTGTATTTATTGTTGGTTTATTACGAAAAACCATAAAATGTTGTAATGCTATTGCAGATGGTCCGCTTAAACGATAAGCTTAAAAAACGAATTTAAAACAAAAAATTATATGCCTGGCCTAACAGTGACAGAATACTGTAGAACGAGTCCGTTTTATACTAAAAGAAATTATCTTCATAATCAAAAAATCATGGTGTATAAACAGAATGAATCGATTTAAATCAGAAATTGGTATTAATGTATAATTGTGGATGTAATATTTTTCTGGGGAAAATGTAAAATTTGTCATTATTTATCGTACGTTGTCCGTTTTTTCATTAAAATGCATAGCTTCCAAAAGAATTGAAATTATTTCCTTTTGTTTGAAAAGGTCATATTCGTCAGTGTACATCACTTACATCTATAGAAGAGAATTTAGTCTCGGTCGAGCGCGAGTCGCGTTCACCGCACTTGGCCAGCTAATGGAAATTTGTTCTCCGGGCCAAAACATACGAGCAGACGCGCCTCTTTCCACTTCTTGGCTACGAGGCCGTTCGCGACCCTTGTTCTCATCCTTCTCCACTATCTCCTTCTCCAGCTCGCGCACGAGCTCCTGTCTCTCCAACAGAAGCTCTCGCTCTTGCTCTCCCTCCACCTTCTCGACGTCTCGAATACCTATTTGCTACCACCCCCGCACGGCTGTAGGATATACACTCGTCGCATATCAACACCACTCAACCTCATGTATATATGCATTTCGATTACGGGGTGGAATATTTGAGCTGAGAAGGCGCGCGAGCAGCTTGTGCCTTCCACGGAGATCGGTGCGATTTTCCATTCTCCTTCCGGTTCGCCTGTAATTTTCGTACTTGCATGGATCCGTATATAACAACTGCACAACGAAATACATGCGAATTCTTGCGCTTTCGGACAAGAGAGAGAGAGAGAGAGAGAGAGAGAGAGAGAGAGAGAGAGTGAGAAACATAGAGAGGAATGTGTGAAGGGAGACGACTACGAAAGCCTTTCGCTGTGGAGAAAAGTGAAGTAGCTTTTCTGTTTTCTTTTTATCCACATAGGGCACGTTTTCCCTTAGTTTTTTTGCCCTTTCTCTCGATTGCACAAGAGGGTTCGTTGTTGGCTTCGCTTCTTATCACGAACTTCGTCTAATTAAGTTGTTTGATTTTTCTTCGCTTTAAGAGATAACAAGGCGACTGTCGCGACGATCGAATAGAAACATTTCCGATAATTATTAATCAACCTTCGTTCAAACAAAGGGGCACGCGAAAGTTATTTCCACGACGGCTCATATATAAGCCATACATAATAATGGCTGAAACGAAATACTCACTACCGCTCGCTTATGCATATAGACTTAAGTGCAAAACTCGATCTACTGCCATTTGTGCGTTATTCAACACTCGACTCAACACCTTAACCCATACAAATTGAGCAGACTACTATTTCAGCGTTATCCGAAAAAGAAAAATACTCCCGCATCCAACAAAGAGCACGAGAATATGTACTTTAGCGAGAATGAACCAATGGTCCTTGCACTGTGTTAGTACTAGTGTATGTAATACTGTTTACATGGAATTATGTGTGCAGTTAAACATTGGCTTCAGACCCAAATCGGCAAACTTTTTGTGCCAGTAATGATTATCCCATTCTTGTCAACAGAATATCGAACCAAGGTTTTAACAGTATTGGCAACTAGCATACTGCCTACCAGTAAACAAACAGAAATTACCGTATTGTGCATTTCCTGTTCCAGTATTGTAAATTTTTACCAGGAAATATATATATATACATAGCTTATATCCGTGAATCGGTTCGTTTAAGCCTCGCTATCCTGACGGAGTCTAACGGCTTTCGCGTGCATAACGCGGTCAAATTATCCGTTCAAAAGTTCAGCTTTATAACGCGAGCAGCACGCTGCCGTTGTACATTCGCGAAAGAGATATAGACGGATAGGGAGGGCGACGAGCGCATATGCATCGAGCCCAAGCGCGGAAACGATTTATCTCCGGCGTAGTCGTTATTTCAGGCCGGTGCGCTCCTCCCTCGGAGCAAAATTGCATTAACATAAACACGCGCGCGGCTCGGTGCATCAAAAACGCAGCGACCATCTCCCTCCCTCTCCCCCCCACTCCTCTCACTCTCTTTCTGTCTAACCGCTATCGGTTCCGACCGATTCTGCCTCGGTCCTTTATTCCCTCAGATTCTGCGTTATCGGAACTTTCTAGGCCAAAATGGCAATAGCCTCGTATAGCTCACGCGCTCGCTGAGAGAGAATTTATTATGCGCTCGAGCGGGTCACGCCGTACGCTTCTCTGTGTGTTTTTCTATCTTTTATCGGTCCACACACGGTGAGTTTTACTTCGCTAGTATTTTAATCATGCCGGTTAGTAATGTTTGGCTAAACCATAGCGGATAATTAACGCTTTTTCAAGCGTGTATTTTATTTGATTATTATTTTATCATTTGTGCTTCCGAGAGAGAAAGATGAATCGAACGCACAGGGGTGTACGGGAAAGTATAAGGGCAAGTTGAAATTTCAAATTCGGTCTAGACGATCGGTTGAATTCATGATTTTTAGAATTTTTTAAGTACCGTTTAATGTACAGCTTTCAAAGTGTACTCGAATGTCGGAAATCAATAAAATCATCCTCGGGAAATCGGAATTCGATGGCAGGTGTTTCTCGTAAAAAAAATTCAGAGAGCCATTTTTAAGTGTCGGCTAGCGAGGTCGAAAAAATAGAGGAAGACCTATCTATGGTATAAATATACATATAGATACCGAAAGCGGCTTATAAGGGAAAGAGAGCAAAAAAAGAAGCGCGGTGTGTGCAAGATAAAAAGCTAGATAGAGAGAGAAGAGTTTTGCGCGTACGAGGCCGTCGAGACGACTATAGGACGTAGAGGAAGAAAGTAGCGAAGGGTCCTCCAGTGGCACACCAAGGGGGGAGGGAGAAGCCTAGAGACATCGAGGTCGAGTGTTTTTATTCCATTACTGGCAGAACACCGGGGCCTCACACCTCTAACCTCTTAACCACTTACTTAACCCAACCTCGACTTCCGGTACAGCGAGCGCAGCAGTGTCACCCCCGTTAGCCGCCTTCGGTTCGACATCTCAAATATTATCCGCTGCTAGAGCTTACCTATTTTCCTGCTTGCAGACACCTTGTCTTCTTACCCTCTCTTAATAGGGAGGGGGTTATGTCTCACCAATAAATCTGTCGCGAGGCTCTTTACATTTGCTCTTACCAGCTTACCCTCGCGATGGCCGTACTTAAGTATAGCTGCAACAAAGCTTGTTGCTTAATGTAAACTAACGTTTGAGTCGTTTTATATTAGGGTTGAAGCCCGATGTCGGTTGGGCTTCAAATTGGTTAGATTCAAGGTACCCCGATGAGATGGTACATTAGGATAGAATGACGTTAACTTCGCGATAATTTTGGAAAATCTTTGTTCGAACGATTTCTAAAGAGTTTGAAGTAAAGTCGATATCGTGAGAATAGATTTTTATGTTTATTATCATGGAATGGACATTGGTGCTCTTTAAACTTCGACTACTTCTTATGGGACTGTAAAGTACTTGCTATATATTATAATAATGTTTCAAGTAATTACGATAGAACAGATACCTGAATAACACTAACATCTATTTCTACTCAACGATACTATTTTACGTTAATTTGTATATATCGTAGAACCTATTTCGATTTATTGTCAAGAAAAAAACGATTGCCTATTATACTACAACAATTTGCTCTTAAAATCTTTTCTAATGGTAAATCCAGTAAATGAGTACTTATGGCTAAGTTTTGTCGGACAACGGTATCAAGGGGAAAAACAATGTACCTTATAATCGTAATTTCATTAAAACTACAGCAACTTTGAACTTTTTATTTGAAATTCTTGGAGTTTTGCAAGTACAGTAAAGAGCACTATTGTGTTATTGTTGCTTTTGCACCAATGCGAGAGTTGCAGGACTCAATTTCTTATTTATTTTAATGTCCTACCTCTATTGACACATGTTAGATTTTTTGAATCTTATTTACAATAAAATCTTATTCATAAGCACTCTTTAAGAGTTAATCGTTTTAATATTAATTCCTCAAGCTATTAATATTTTAATTAATCATCTGATGTATATTCAGCTGTAAATGTATTAATATAAATAAAAATGATGATCTAACACGTTCTATTTCACTATACAAGCTTTATTTATGTAACTGTCAATTCATTTCAATCCACAACTAAAGACGTTAAACGTATTCTGTAGATGTCCAATAATATATATATATATATATATATATATATACTGCTTCATAGCCAAATGACGAGAAGACAGTTTCCGTTCATTAACGCAACAAGCCTGTCATACTATATTTAAGTATATTAAATCTGTCTCTAATATCCTCAATTAAATGCAGAAACTCTTGCTCACTCGTTCGGTTACAGGTGACCCGCAGAGTCGTCATCTCAGCATGCACCAAAATACAATCTAAATCTAACATCTCCTGAGCGTTTCTCACCTTGGTTCCTGGTAGCACTACAGACTCCACGCGGACAGTTGAATCGTGTTGAACTCACACCCCAAGATTCTCTCTCTCTCAAAGCGATGAGCCTCCTCCGCGTGCAGAAATATCGGCGGGGCTGTTAGTGCGGCGCGCGCCTCTGGAAGGCGGAGCGACGTCGCGCGTCGACGTTATGTTCCCACCGCCCCTGCAAGAGCGACTTTAGTCAAGGAGAGGGGTGACTATGCATTCGCGAGGCAGTTTCCGACGGGACGTCGCGAACGACGCCACGCGATCACGACGAACGTCACACGATCATTCGACGGACGTGCGTTCCATCTAGCTGGCGGTTTCGAGCGGACGAGCGAGCATCGCACGTGTTCCACAGCTTGTAATTGCTTCTATTCGTTATTGTCCGAGTAGTGAAGATTTTTTTTGACTTAACGATCATCGATATTATAACCGGGAATACTTTTAAACTGCCAAGTGCTTCAGGACTATTACTATTCTTGAGAGCTGTGGGTTTTTGGTTAACTTTTGAGACCTGTTGAAATTCATTGTGATAGCCTTTCACGGAATATCTGTTCAATATATATTGAAAATAGATTGTTTCAATATGCGTACCATTAAAGTTAAGGTATGGTACCACGTTGGAGAACTATTGTTGAAATCAGAAAATTGACGGCTGTTCATAAGTTAACAAAGCGGTGCTATAATAGAAGAATAACTGTCGCAGGTTTACAAATATAGGTGAAGTGTGTTGAAATACAAAATACGTAAAGAAAAAAGTTGTGTCACTGAAGATAGCAATTGAAAAATATCATCCTTTCGCCAGTTCTTTCAGCATAAGCAATCACGTGAATACTTTATTGAGGTTAGTTTGATGAACAACAATAAATATAATAAAAAAGAAAAGAAAATTCAATCTAAGTATTACTGATTAACAATGAATATGAGTCTGATGCAACAGCAACCACATAAGCATAAAAATTGCTCAATCATTATACAGTGATATTAAAAATTAACGCACTCCATGCGCGCGCGTGCTATTTAAATATAAGAGGAGCGCGCGCACACACTCACGCGAGTCCGCAAAGCCCCGTGTCTGGAGCGCGAGCTTTAAATAATCAAACGAATCGAATTGGCACGCACGAATAAACCCTTAAATTTGCGCTATCTTTTAATTGAATTTCACAGAAAAAGCTCCATAACGAGTTAGCCGCGCGGGCGCGCGTGTACACGATTTCGTTCCTCCCGCTTTTATTCCTCTCATTCTCTTTCACTCACTCCGACCCCCTGGTTTCGAAACGCGCGCGCGAGCGAAAATCAAACTTTTCGCGCTTACTGCAAACTACTAAAAGGGGGAAGGGAGAGTTACGAGAGAGAAAAGGGCGAATAGAACGAGAGAAGGTATAGAGTGAAAAAAAAACAAAGGAAGGAAATATCGGGCGCTGACCGCGTAATTGTAATCATGACATAGGTTTGCCGACAACGAAAGTTTTGCCGACGCGCGTTTCCGCGTCGAAACTTCCCGTAACGAGATAACATCGTTGAAAGCTCCGAGGTGAGTGAGCGACGAACGAAAGGCAAAGGGAGACTACAGAGAGAGATAGAGAGGGGGGTGGGGGGAGCGAAAAAGAGCGAAAGAGAAGAGGGTGAAGAAAGAAGAACATGGAATATCTTTTGTTCTTAGCTATTAGATTCTTTCTTAGACGTTCAGAATTTTTAGCAATTTTAATCAGTTTAATTGGTAAATGATACGAACGGTCAAATTATGAGTTTCTTGTCATAATATATGTTGTAGTGTAATTAGTTTGTTTGTATATAGCAGCGTTAATAAGTCGATGCGAGAACTTATATGTTGGAATGAGATTAGTTTTTTAGTTATTAAATTCCTTTATTATTTTATTGAATTATTCTGCTAATTAGCATTCATTTATTCAACTGACTAAGTATACCAATTATTTTTTAGTTTTTATTCAAATAGTACGATAGATAAGTTGGAAAACTCCTAATAACTTAAGCTTAATAGATTAAACTAATTATAATAGAGAAGCTTTTTAAAAAAATGTATTTAATATATTCTTACGAACTTTGGCAGTATCCCTTAAATTAATTAAAATAGTAATATTAATTGGCATTTATTAAAATAGTAATATTAAGTAGACAGGTCTGAGCTTATAGCAGAAAATAATACAGAACGAATTACAAGTAATTTCATTATGGTACTCCTTACATAATATATTTAAAAATTAAAAAATAATTTATTTTAGAATGATAATCTATTTAATCTATAGTGATAGTATAAATGACAATTTGAAGCATTATCTGGTGAAAATTGGCTGAATACTTGAAGTAAAAAATTCAATCACCTAGATTAAGTTGCTTTTTCTGTGACTAAGAAATCGTATTGTATTAGTTTCAGCATTGAACTCAGACTTGTGACCATAAGAAAATAAATGAAAGAGCAAATATTTTAGAGAATATTTACAATGTATTTAAAAGGCTTTCAATTAAATAATATAAAAATGGCATGATAGATGCTAATTAGTTGACTGGCTATTTTTTTAATAAAAATGGGTTTTCATCGATTTTTCATGTACCATTTTATTGTATGAAATGAACTGAATTCTTTGGAAAAAAATTTGCAATATGCACGGTGCACAAGTTGACAGTTGTCAATTTACGTTTTCAATTCAAAGGTGTGAAAATGTATAGTAGAAATAGAAAGAAATGGATACGACAAATAGAAATGGATATGACATTTACATCGTAATCTATAAAAACTATATATATATGGTCATTTCATTTAAAACAATGACTCGTGTGATCAAAGCTTAAGGTTAATGTTTAATACGTTAACCGAATCATTCAACATTCGTCCTCTTAAATAGTAAATTAATTTGTTTTTCTACAGCCATATAGAAGAATGTATAAATATTCTAAAAAAATAAAACCAATCAATTAGTTGGATAACAAATTTTTGTTTACTTTTGCATTCACACAAAGGAAATCCTAGCCAAATAATAAAGTGGTATTTTAACAATATGCAAAAGAGTATTATTCGTAATGAATTTCCTACCAAACAACAAACAAGCTCTTCATTCTCTTTTATTTATTCGACAACATCGTAAAATAAAAAAAGAAAAATATAAAAAACATTATTAGATCAGCAACTACATAGGTTTTATCCGAGCGAGGTAGCGAAAAACAAAGCTCGAGCAACATACATCGAAGAGCATGAGGTAGAGCGCAAAAGCGAAAACCCGGAGAAAGCTTTGAAAAGGGGAGCTAGAGAAAGAGAAAAGTTTGGAATGCGACTATTTGGCACGAGAAAGAGAGAAGGGGAAGTCGTCGTGCACCCGAGGTATACAGTCCCGACAACCGGGGAATCGTTTTAAACTACCGCCCACTTCGCATTCCTGATTTCAGTTAGATGCCATGTTTATTTCATTTTGCATCGCGCGAACGAGCGTTAGAGCTATATATACATATATACCACCATCTCCATCCGTACATACACATACAAAGAGTAAATGCTTTCCACCCTTTCGCGGCGTTCTTCCATTTTCTCTCGGCTGCAGCCACTTTCTGGACCTCGCCGTGGTGCATTTCGTTGTTTCCTATATTTTTTTGTCTATTATTCTCACCCCGCCGCGAGCGATACTCCACTGCGACTGGCCGGAAAAAAGGTGTCGGAGAAAATGCGATTATTCGCAAGAGAAGACGCGCAGCCGCGAGACACTAGTCCTTGAACCAATAAGCAACTGTACTTCCTACGCGAGCTCCATTTGTCACTTGGCTTTCTTGCGAACCAGCTTTTTCTCGATTCTGCGCCGCTGATTGTATATATGTTTCAGCTTTTTATGCTACCACTGCTCGAGAGATAGAAATCGAGACACAGTTTTTCGCGACGATAAATTCTCGTTAACAGTTGTTTCCATTTATAATTATAATCCATAAAGAGAGTTATTAGCTTCGTATTTTCTTCTTGTAATATAGAGTGTTATAAAAAATGTAAATTTTATGCGCGATTAAAATTAAAAAAAAAAACAGATTTCAGAAAGCGATTTATTATTCTATCAATGCAGTTTCTTATTGCGATTTTGTGGTTAAGTGGTTAAGGCTAAATTCAATGTTTAAAATCAAATAAAACCATTTTTTCGTCACTGGAAGGTCAACTTAATCAAGGCAATTTTAATTTTTTATACTTCAAGTGCATACGTAATTATGGAACGGATTATTTTTGAAAAATAATTATTCTTTAACTTATTAGATATTATAGTTATTATAGAGATTATACTTATATCTGATGTATACTTATATCTGTGTTGTAATAAGCAATTAAAAAAGTAATTAATTATAGAAAAGTAATTTGTTCAATCTATGCTACTTTGAAGGAAATGTTATAAAAGTTATAATAGTCGTCTGGTGAAAATTTGTTATCTACTGGGCACAGTGACGCGAGAAACAAGCAACTGAAATGTGAAAATTAAACGCTTACATAATCAATGCCCAAAACACACTACAGAGTACAAAGATCACATTGTAGTAATACAATTTCAGTTAGTCCAATTAGCATTTTTCTATGCCCAATAAATATTTTTACATTATTTTAAACGTTTATAACCTAAGGATTGCTCCCTCAAACCCGATCTCGAAATAAGATGCAGATTATTGAATTAATAATAATTAATGTAATCAATTTGACATAACATAATGTACGAATCAGGATGAAAAGTATACTATTGGTCACATGAATAGCTTTCGCAATTGCAATATCAGGTAACATTTGAATATAACTATTTTAGTTCATAGTAATTAACAAATAGGCGTGCCTTGATTAAAAGTTATTTGACTGAATCTAAACAATACAGTTGGCTTGTAATCGATGAATCAAATCTCCAGAAGCAATTGCTTATATGCAAATAGATCCCTGTAATTAGTGGTTCGATGTCCATCGAAAATTACATCGAATTAAATCGAATTACATCGATGTGTCATGATTGAACTTTAGTCATACGTGATTGAAATTTCAAATTATCAATCGACATATTTCTACACAACTTCGAAGAATCTCGATCGCAAACTAGATCAAAACCTATGAAATTCCATCCCCTTCAGTCCATCCTTTTCAGACCATCCCGTACGCAAAATCCTTGGAAATCGTCGATAACAAAAGCATCAGTTTAGCAAACCGTACGAACATTCGCCAACTTCCTACAATTCCATTCTCTTATCAGCCCTTTCTCGTTTCTCTTCGGATGGTATAGAAGCCGAATATGTATCGGGCAGCGAGCACGAAGTGCAACGGCCATAGACAAATTGGTAAAGGCGCAAAACACGCATCGGGAGCTTCCTCCCTCTATCCCTCTCTTTTGCCGGCTTATAGATGTATATCGAGGGGTGTGCGCGTAATGGCCGCGATTTGCGCTGTTTTGCATGCTTAGAAGGGAGAAGGGGGAGGATGAGAAAGTCGGAGCAAGCTGTATCGTTTAGCACGCGATCTTCTCGTAATTTTGCACCTGTGAAGCCGGTTACGCCACGCGATCTCTCTTTCGAAGCGTTCGCGTTCGCTATCTCACTTTTGGAAGAGCTGGAAAGTGGGTAGGATTATTCGCGGCGGTCGTTTATGCTTTCCGTGGCTTAAACGCTCGAACTACGTCCGGTTCAGATGGCCAGGGGGGTGGGAAAGCGCGGCTTTCTTTCGATCACCGAGAAACGAGCTATTTTGCTGTCTTGTCTAAATCGATGCAATCTCTTTAGACTTTTGGTGGATAATTTTACCTGGTAATGTGATCAAGTCTGTTGTCTTATTTAAGAGTATTTTTTTGGTTTCATGTGTGTTACGTGACTTTAAAAACATATATTATGTTATGAATATGTATAATTAGTATTTTAACTTACTAATCACAAGATTCTAACAATTCGATTTAATAAACTTAACTTTTCTAAGGAATCGTATAGTATTACAAAAATATTAAATTGAATATCAATTCGAAAGATTAGTAAGAAACAATTTTCTAATCCTAGTAAAAATGGATGCGAGAACGGCCCCGTACTGAAAAAAAAACCATTAGCTCAGTATTCAATCAATACTATAACGATAAGAGCGGGACATATTAGAAAATACATTCTAGTTGAACATTCTAGTATAACCTAGAATTTAGTATGCCAATACTTCTAGCCAAAATTTGTCAACGCATTGCACGTCTGTATGTCCATTCTTAAGCTGATATACCAGCATTGGGTCAGTACATTACCATAATTCTGAATTGTTTATATCATTCCTATATCGAGACAAGAGCTGATCAATAGTACAATAGAGTATATTAATTAATAATAAATGGACCAGTTAGTACTCCATACTTTTAGTAATGGCAATTCTGATCAAGGAAAGATAAATTACTAAAGCACTACAATTACTAAAGCTAGTAATTGTATAATATTTAATCAATTTATGTATAAGGTATAATATGGGTAATACATTTAAAGATTTTCTCAAAAAATTGACTTATCTCAGAATCGATACAACCAATTTATTTATAGAAATTCCAATTACCATGTATTTTCTCCAACCCAATAGGAATTAGTATAACAAAAGTTATAAATTCTGGAGAATCTCGTGTAATATTTACAAACTCTTAACTTTCCACGATACAAGCTTTCCGAAAAAATGGTTTTCATTTCATCCAAACCTGTCGAGTTATGGATCAGCTCCAAAAAAGACTGATCTTTCTCGAACGGCTAAAAATTTCACAAGCAACGTACATTGATACGGCAGATATTATTTACGATGCAAACAACAAAACGAACGTATAAATAACAGTGATGGTGGCAGCAGCGGGAGCGTTCCAACGGATAGAACAAAAAAAAAGAAAAATCATTACAATAGACAAATCCTCGCTCGCAGCTGGCTATCCGGACAAACAATCTCAAACAATACGATGTGATAGAGCTACGGCATAGCAATCGAGCGACCGCAACAGCGAACATGGAATATTATCGAACGCTATCGCTAAATATCATTCTCCTGTGTGGTGTATAACGCGCGAATGTGACACACGCGACCGCAAAACAAAAACGAGCTCCGGAAAAACAAAATAGAAAAATTGCACAACCCCCTCATATATATATGTGTGTGTGTGTACATAGGATGAACCTCTATACGTTGTGCTCCCTATATTCTCAAAACTCCTAGTGTAAAAAATTTTGAAAATTAGTGTCAATTGCGAGGGCGATAGCAGTAGCAGCAGTTTGAGAATGAGAGGGAGAGTAGGAGGCAACGACCGGTGAGGGATGACATGGGCGGACTGCAAAATCGCGGCGTTCAGGTGACGCGTGTGTGTGTAGAAAGAGAGAGAGAGAGAGAGAGAGAGAGCACGAGAAGTACAGGGACGTCCGAAAGAGCGAGAGAGGGAACGAGCGCTTGCTGTGGGACGACTGCGTGTGATTGATGAGGCAGTGATAGCGACGGGTCTGCTCTCGACACCTCGCCACTGCCAGGCTAAACAATGCATATTCATCGCGAGGCAAGCCGAGAAGGATAGGTCCGTTGGTTATATGTGTATATGTGTGAGTGAGAGAGAGAGAGAGAGAGAGAGAGAGAGTGGGAGAGGGAGAGAGGTCACAGTTGTGTATAAATAATGCCTGTTTAATACATAAATATACATTAGCATAGGCGCGAGTAGGAGGCATACGTATATGTGTATGATATTCGTGCCTGTCCCAACGAGTATGAAGGACTTGCACGGCGAGAACTAGAGAGATTCATGTGAGCGGTTGCACGATCTCGACGTGATTAGGAGAAACTTTGCAACGCTTGCTCGTCGGGTTTTGTCTTTCATTTTTTTTTTCTTCGCCTCGTGTTTTATGAGGAAGTTGTGTACGAATTTAGCACCTTGTGTATTTAGATGGGACAAGATTAACGATATAAATCTAGTCTCGTAAAAATGGACCTTCCCAAAGTCAACGTGGACCACGTGGGTTCTAATTAATGATTACTCTTAGTTTTACTTGGGGAATAGTTTTTGCCGAGGAGTATTAAATCATATATAATTGATACTTTACAACCGGCGTCGAATTAGTTATTATTTTTCCCATTCACGATATATAGTTTTGAAACACTTGACCAAGTGAATGCAGATACCTGTACATTGAGCGTGTGGGTGCTATTCAGCTCTCGTATATACGGTATATACGTCGAATATCAAAATTTAACGAGCGCGAATCTTTAATCGACTCTGAAATTAATAGATTTATACGGCGATATATAAATTCAAGCTACAACATCTGTCGCTGGCCAAAACAGCATTCGTCTCGTTATATACATATTTCCGTAATTTTTATTTTAATAGTTTTACCATACATAGGTCGCAATCAAAAATGCTCCATCGAAACTTCATCCCGTGAACTTTCAATAAATCTTCGTCAAGCCCCATGCATTACAGGGTAAGTACAGCCTCGGGGACGTAAATTTCTAAGCGCGTACAGTTTACGCGAACGTTCGCCGCGTACACGATGAGTATAAAACTGAGCTCTCGCGGTGCTTCGCTCAAAGCCGGAGCTGCCCATAAAAACAAGCTTCGCCGCGCTGTACATAGCTGTTTCTCTCGCTCTCTCCCTCTCGCGCTCTGTGCGTATATATGTATACATACACACATATATATAGTTGCGCATACGGAGGGCGTCGCGGGTGCTTGACGGAAACAAAGTCTAATCCAAGAGGAAAAGCACCGAGTAGCGAGACGAAGAAGAATGGAGAGAGCAAAGGCTTGAAGAAGTTCACTGTCTTGCACTGACAAGACAGACGAAAGAGAAAGAGAAAGAGAATGAGAAAGAGAATGAGAAAGAGAATGAGAAAGAAAGAGAGTATCTGCAAGACGATTATTTGCCGTCGAACTGTCGCTCTTACCCGCAAGACGTGTAGGCGGCAGTCGCCGTGAGGTTTTCGCGAGATTGCGCGGTGCTATACTACTGGCATCCGATATCTGAGCTACTGACTCTCGTTGGGCGAGGGCCAGGAAGAAAGCACGACTAGCCGTACACCGTCTTCCCTATTATTTCCCAGGGGAGGAAGTTTAACGTCCAGAAGTAGGAGGACACAAGGGGGCCAGAATGGATCGCTCGCAGCACTTGGGTATATAGATATATATACACGTACATACGGCCTCTGCGCGCGATCCGGATATGCCCTGAGCGCCATCGACAAACGCCGCTTGAATTGACGCCTGGCCCGAGAGCGTAATACACGGCGCTCTGAAAGATACGGATATGCTCTCGTGTTTATATCTCTGGATACCTGCCCTTTCGCTGTGTAGACACAATTTTTTTATAGAACTATATGCTTTATCTCTCTTTATCAAGGGCTATAAAAAAAGGACACTGGCCTCTTTCGCTCTCTTGAGTCCCTGCGAGAGATACGTTATCGAAAATAAATCAATTAATGCCGCAGGGAATTTTTAGCCGATTAGATTTCACTGAAAACAATATACAACAAAAATACAACGGACTATTCTACAGCACTGACCCAGTATTCAATTAATTGACTCCAGTATTAACTGCACGAGTGATAAAAACGTGCTGTACCTAAACATCTGTACTGATCAAGTACTCGAAAACAGTGCAGAACCGATTCTATCATATATATACTGTCAGAGCAATTCAAGTCAGTTCTATGCCAACGTTCCTACTCCAAAATACTAATCAGATTTAAATAAATTACATGTATTTACTTGTCAAATTTATATCCGATTCTCGTAAAAAAAGTTTAAGTTGTGCAAGTTTTCAGATGCGATTTTAGCCCGATAACCTGTATAAACCCAGTATTATCGTACATTATTCAGGTACTGCATACTTTTATGTCCATTTTAAAACTGATATACCAGCATTCGGCCAGTGTATTACCACAATTCTGGGCGGTTCTGATAATCTCGATATTCAAACAAGGGCCAATAATGACGAACAATACACTGTTTTTCAGTAAAGAACCAATACGGTAATGCTTATCAGGACATGCATTGCTACCAGTCAGGCATAGTTTCGCAGACCGAATTTCAAACAAAAATAAAAAGGAATCGGCAAAACCGAGAGAGCAAGAGAGATCGGAAAGTATTCAGCCACCGTCATTTCTCTTATCTCGCTTACTGCCCTGGGACTTTCGGTCCACAGCGTGAAATCAGATGTTTTTCGCAAGTTGCACTGAGCCAGCGCGTTTGCTTCTGACGTCTAATGCATTATGCATGCGTATGCAAGTTCTCCGAATTGCCCTTTTAATACCGATCTCTATCTGGAGAGAAGCTTATCGCGATTTACTGCAGGTATATGACGAGCGGATGATGTTTATGCAAAATACAAAATATAACATTCCCGTGAGAATAAACGTGCACCGCTCGATTTAATTGTGTTCAGAAGGGAATTAACGCGGTTATTGGGTTCAGGCCACTGCATTTAATCGACTGCTATTATAATTGAAAGTCGTATATATATATATATATAATATATATATTATATATATATACATATATAGACATGTATCGCCGCCTACCACTTTCATATTGTATATATATATATATATACACACACCTGCGCGTGAAGTATTGAATTTGTCCGATTGTGCGAGAAGCTCAGTTTGTTCACGGATATATAGATGTATTCGTGTATTCCGGATATCTTGAATTTGAAAACAAAGCGTTCACTAATATGCGTGAAATCGTCACGGATATAGTGTGCATCACCTATTATGATACGTTTACTTTTGTGTTCTTTGTCTGACTCTATCTGTGCCGTTACTACTTGTTTTGCTACGGATGGGAATCGACAGCCGTGTAGTAGTAGGTCGAGCTTGAATAACCGGTGCGTGAATTTAATGCACATCCGGAAGATTGGGAAACCGGTGATTCCCGATGCATATAGATGAATTTTCAGGACTATTCAGTAAGTTTATCCTGGATACGCGCTTTCCGGTAAATCATGAGATATAGATTTGTATGTACATCGTTGTTGTTTCGATAGATATGTTCCTCAAAAATGTTCTGTTTTTGAATTTAGTCAGTTATATACACAAACATTTTTCGTGTAAATTTAGACTTTGTAAACTTACCTTGTTTTCCAAACAATACATAACCCGTTTTAATTTTGCATCGATAATAATGCAATGCGAGATAATATGTTACAGGAATATCTAGGCGAAAATACATAACAATAAATATTATTCCTACGTATAACGAACATTAACATCGATTTAAAATTCAAATGTGTATAAAACAAAGACTTTTTGTTTAATCTATATGCGTGTATAATAAAAACAATATTAGCTCTAAAGCTAACCCCGAAAGCTTCTATACATCGTTGATTTCCGCGTCAAGAATCTGAACGGGGCGATACACGCCTTTCATCCGTCTTCCGCAAGAAAAGCAACATCGGCAAACATCACATCCATCCGTAAACACAACGACTCGCATCGGCAGAAGCCATTAAACGCAGAGTCGCCCAGGGTTATACATCATAGACACACGTATATACAGTGGCTACATCGCATGAACGAACGAAGCGTTCATCACACGCGACGATCGTACGCGGCAGCTGCTCGCATATAAGAGATATATGTATACATTCTCTGCGCGTCTTTTTCGCGGGAGCAAATGCATATTGACCTCGTACGGCGTGTTTGAGTTTGGTCAACACGCAGGGCGAGCGAAAATAAAAAAGTGAAAGAAAGAAAAAAAAATGGAAAAATGTATTCGCTACGCGCCGCTGGAAGTCGGTGGGCGCAGCCAAACGACAGTGACTGATGGCCCAGCAGCGCCCGGCGGGTTCAGGGCGAAACCATAAACTCTTCTGCCGCGCGCGCGAGCTGCGTACGGAGAGTGGGGAAGAATGAAAAATAAAAAGGAGCGCGTCGGCATGAATAAATGAATGAAAACTGTTTTCAGTGTTTTTTCACTTTTTCTCTCCCCCCAACGGCGCTGCCTCAGCGACCTGATTCATTTTAATATATTGCTCTCTCTCTCTCTCTCTTCCCTTTCACGATGTGCTAGACGTGCTTTTTACCTTTTGGATTGTTGAAATTAAATTCCTGTTAAGTATTGTATTTTTCATTTGGGACCGTAGAAAAATTTGTTAAATTATTCTTTCCTACTGTTTGTATAGAGGTGTAAGTAGTTGAAAAATTACGATTACATAAGCTTTGTACTGTAGAAGTCTCATATACAGAAAGGTATTACTCAATACGGCATCAATAGAGTACGTTCAGCTAATGGATCGAGAATTACTTATAGAGTCGGCTACTAGTCTGTAAAGCAATAGGCAGCAGCAATAGCATCTGTCTAACTAGACCCGGAAGGGTTAACTCAACCACGAGTGCGTCGATGAAACCTCTGCAAGCTACCAGATTCGTCTCCAAAGCGACGCATACGCGAGAACCACACGTTTATACAAAGCCAGTGAGAGGGAGTGAGAGAGTTGGGAAGAGAGAAAGCTCGGCTATAGCTCTCGTCGAAAACGAAGCTTCAGCCGCATCGAAATTACAGCGTCCAATGGGTCCCTGTGGTCGCGAATCCATCGGTCAAACTGACGCTGTTTCGACATTGCTGCTGTATAGCTCGTCCCTTACTCCTCTCTCTCTCTCTCTCTCTCTCTCTCTCTCTCTCTCTCTCTCTGTATTACGCTCGACATAGTTATGCTGTGGCCGTCCTGAATCTGCGGCTATGTCGCACAGTAGCCGCTCTTTAAAAAACTCGTCCTCTGCAACTTCGTTCTTCCATAGCTGCGGCATCGGCGGTGGCGGTTCGTTTGGTTTTGGAAATGGTGCTCGTACCAGCTATCTCGCGTAGCGTGATCGATTTGCGTATAGGCTTCAGTTTCAGTGGTAATTTTTAAACAGGCGCATGGACCAGCTATTTGTCGTTAATTGCATAAATAAATATAATATTGACTGATTGGACTACATAAACCTGCAACATGAAATATCACTTCTCGGCAGTCTAGTTTCTTTTTTTGTAATATAATATGTCAATATTCTCTCATCTCATGAATTTGAATATAAACCACGTTACATGAGCACGCTACACCAACTGAAATACTCCTTTGAATAAAAAAAATTAATCTTTATTAGTATGTCAAGAGGAAAAATGGCATTGAAGCTACCATATTCACCCTCGATTTAGTTGACAATGTTTGTTTCAAGGAGAATTCTTTTTCTACTATGATAAATTGTAAGTAATGAATATTCGGTAGAATTTAATAATATAAATTCTACCAATTCAATAGTTAATATTCACTAAAGATCAAAGGAAAAGTTTGTTTTGTGATTGTTTCTAATTTTAAGATTTAATTGCGTCTTAAATAAAAAAGCAAATTCACTAGTAAAACCAGTATTGTATTGTAGTGCAGCATAGTGTACAATAGCAAACAAGCTACCTCATAAATAATTCTCTGTTTAGAGTTCTTTAAAAAAAAGTAAAAGTCGAAAAGATATAGCCTACTTAAGCGTCTACGCATCTCTCGCAATAATAACTATCTCTCTTTTTCCTGAACCAGAATAGAGACAGACCACCATGAATATCTTCGCATATAACACATAAATAAGTTCAAACATCGAAAGCCAAGCAATCCAAGAGACACTACAGAGCTTTCACTCCGAATGCTGCATACACGTCGTCGAAGATTTTGGTTTACAGAATCGGTAGGACAGAGCAGCTCCTGTGTTGTACAAAGAGAGAGAGAGAGAGAGAGAGAGAGAGAGAGAGGGGGAGGGAGAGAGAGAGCCAGTTGGCCAAGGACGCAACGAGAAGAAACGCCTAGACACAAAGGGAGCATCGCTGCGAAGACGGCGCGCGAAAGCACTCGAGGAAGCGAGAGAGGAGTAGCAGAAGCCACCATCGCGTACTCGAGTTTCAGTTATTGCTGGAAATGAGCAAGCGAAGCTCCTCTTCTTCCTTCGCCGAGAGGGAGGCTTGAACTAGCTCGAAAACGCGGAAAGCGCTACATTTAATTATCCGCTCTTCTCAAGGACCCTCGATTCTCCTACCCTCGCTCGACTCGACTGTTATCTCCGTCTGCCGCGAGAGAGAGAGAGAGAGAGAGAGAGAGAGAGTACAGGTTCTTCTGTGCTACTGCTGGTGCTACTACTACTAATACTACTGCTACTGCTGCTGCTTGTTGTACATACACACTTCATTCGTTCGTGGCACTTACTCATCTGGAGCTATGCCACACCTCGAAACTTTTCCAGACTTTGAAAACTCTTCGCTTATATTCTACAATTTACTTATAGCCAAGTTTTTCCACGACGTGTTTCCGTATAATGTTCGTTGTCTTGGACTTATTACATATATTATTAGGAGACATAGGGTTTTAAATAATGAATTTTTTATTTTTTGCAAATAAAATATTTGTTAAAAATATATATTCAATTGATATTTCAAAATATTTGTATTCACCGTACAGACCGTAGGACAACAATTAGATTACTGAGTCAATGCCATTTATTTAGATATAATATATCTAGATATATCTAGGTAAAATTCGAAGGAAATTTACTTTATGTAGCTTTATATGTAGATGTTCTTATAAGAAACGTACATCACTATTGCAGTGCCAAGGAAATACTACTAAAATTAAATTAATGCAAACATGAAAAATGTGGAATTGCCTTGATCTTACGTGTTATTTGTGGACAAATATCCTGCAGGAACTTTAACTTCGTAAATATCAAGACATGAAAAATTGTATTATAGCTCAATATTCTTTTCTTACTTTAAAATACATGCTAATATATAACAAGATATATATAATACATGTTTAAAAAACAAAGAAGAATATTTAAACCATAAACCATGTACTAAACCGGCTTCTATTTTACATTTTTCATGTAAAGTGTGATATATTTAGTTTATTACTTATGTAGACTTACTATTGAAAAAAGTTTTATAAATCCGTAAATCTCCGGAATCAGTTGATTCATAGTTAATAAAGAAAGTTGTTCTTTGAAGACTAATTGAATTTTTAAACCATGAATAAATGCCGAATAATATCTTCCATCGTATTTCCAAATTGGAGATGAATAAGGAAATTTTTTTATATACATTCAAAATATTTATAGCAGTACTCTAAAAATACGGCATTGTCAGCGAAATTGAAATGCATTTTTGCTCAATCATTTTCAAACATCAATAGCCATTGAATTTCTCATTCGCTTACGATTTATCTCTTTGAAATCTGAGGACCAAACTTGTTATCATTGGTGTCCATCGATGCAATGATTAAAATTTAAATTAAATCATTCTTGCTCGCAAATATTAAATCGGTATATCTCGAAAGAAAAAATTATGTACATAAACAGAAACGAGTATAAAAATATTAAGAGATAAGACCGTTCGGTTATTAATCCTTGCGGAGTCATTCCTTTTAAAAATTTCATTGTCAGCGTGCGAATTGCCAATCGCATGAGAAATTTTAATTTCAACATCGTTCATAAAATAAAAAAAGACCGTTGGATAATCCTTAGCTTCTCCTCGTAATTTCCCTCGCACTATATATATATATACATGTAACCAGTGTCCCTCTATCGCAACCCGTGCAATTATTCTAATTGTTTGCACGCCGGGATAAATTTCTTCATCGATTTCCTGGGACGCGGACTAGGTCTGCGACGTTCTGAAATGTATAATAAAGCTCGGCGGTTAGAAGGATGAAAACGGCTGACGCGAATTACCGGTCGTCGTGTCGGTGCGGTACGGCAGCGCGCATCCGCGGATTACACTTTTACGGGCTTATTTAATTACACGGGAACTAACCCAGCCCGAGGATTATCGGCCTGCTGATGAGACTCTGCAGCTCAACTCGTAATTGGGGATATCATGAACGGCGTACTATTCTACTGCTGCTGGGATAATTTGTGCAGCCTTTGTAGGACTCGCTGCTGTTTACACGAACTCGCGTGACCAAAGCGTTAAGTCAAGTGAGTTGTTGTTTTCTTAAACGATTCAATACATTTTATCGATTGTTTTGGATTTTTGTTTCTTTATGGAATTTCAATGGTGAGCTTTTAATGGTTTCGACTTTATTGGGTGAGATTTAATTGTTTAACGCGATTTGCATAGAAAGTGAGAAAGGGAGACAGAAATTCTATATATCGATCTCGATTAGTTTTTTATTCCTGCTATGTAAAATTGAGACAGTGAAATTGTAACTGATTTGACTCTCATTTTCAGTTCGAAGGTACAGAAATTAATGCTCGATATGCGTTTACTATTATATTAATTGTTGTAATTTATATGGCTGCTTTTGTATTCACTGATTTATTTATACTCAGTTTATTGTAGGTGGGTATTAGTGATTACAGTTACGGAATTACCCGTCATATTATTATATGTCTGAATTTACATGTTTGTCATTTTATTTTCCACGTTCACAGTCATCACAATTATTCTTCGTAAAATCTGAATAAAAAGTAACGTTCTCGGCGCTGAATACGCTCGAACGGTCAAATGGCTCGCGAATATCTCCTTGGCTTAGTATCAGAGCCTTTTACGTAAGACGATGCGTAAACAAAACCAGGGCCGCATTATATAGCTATGAGGCCTGAGTCCCTTACCATGAACCCTAGAACATGTAGAGGCATAGTTTGGATAATGAAATTATATTTTCTTTATTGGATAATTAATTTTATTTCGTAGAAACAAATAAATACAGACTTTATTCTATAGCAATAGTACACAATACAATTACAAGTGTTGGGATAAATAAGCGTGGGCACACTTCTCAAAGTAAACATATATATAGAATATGGAAAATTTCCATACACTTATATTCTTAAATAACGACTTTTACAATTATAAGCACTGATTTAATGTTGCAAACAGTAATTGATAATAGTCTTAGAAGAGTACATGCACGCGACATATACCATTTGAGTTAAGTCTATTGATAATTGGTATTTGCATTGTGCAATCAGTAATTTACCGTAGTAAAATTAGAATTTTTATAAATAACTTTTTCAATTGTATTTAAATGTTTATTAGCTTTTTTAATATTGCATTTACATGATTGCATGCATATCTTTAAATAGTAAATAACTATTAGTTTATCAAAAAGTAAATATTAACTATTACCTAGTTACAAACTTCTAACAATTTTAAATGGAGAATTTACTAAGTACTAAATTTTGGTAAAATAAGATGAGGTTTTAGTCATGTCAATTTATTTATAACGTTACCTTAATTATATGTTATTTATAGCATAATATTTTATTGAAAAAATGTCTTTTTTAATTCCATAATAAAACATCAACACACATTACGAATATATGTTAAATATAGAAGCTTATTAGCTTAAATAATTGGAGACTGCTTCTCGTTGGAGTTTCATCAAAAAGGCCTCGTGCGCAGTTTTTAACAGGAGTTTCATATATAATTAATCAACTCAACGTTCGATTATTTTACGTAAAACTGTTGTAAACTTCGGATAATAGCTTTTTGATAAGTAAACGCCGTTATATACTATGATGTTTTGAAGAAAAATTATGTGCACGGTTTTATATCGTGAACTATGCTGAGCGTAACATCCTTTTAATAGAAAATTATTCAAAAATTTTTGTCGACGTCATTATTTACATACATTTACACATACTATTGAAGCTTCATTCGAACAATTAGCTCACCAATTTTTGTATCCAATAACCGTTATTTTTCACTTCTGCTTAATAATAACCATAATCATCAATTTATGATATCGTAGTTTTCTTTTATTCGCTGCTACGCCACTATCGAGAGAGATATATTTATACATACATTCCATTAGCAAAACTCCGTTGTACTCGTTTTTCTCGAACAACACAAAAGCAGAGTCTACATTTTCTTTCTCAAATTCCGTAACAACTCTGTGAAACATTAATTGCCATCCACTTGGTCCTACGGTCAACTCTAGACTAGTGTAACTAGCACGCATAAAATTCGCGGCTCTGTACACACCCGACGTATACATATATCTAATGGATATACAGAGTCACTTTAACGTACGCGCATATAATACATATGCAGGGTGCGCTTACGTTTTATACTTGCGGTCCGCGCTATCCGAAACTAAAAGAACCGCGTACCCTGGCCTAGAGTACAGTGGGCTCGGTTTTTATTTCACTTTTTCCATTTCTTGTCTCTCTCTCTCTCTTGCAGACATTCCAACGAGTGAACGTATATACTAATGCATGGGCTTGCCTCGTATAGCAGAGCACTGCAGTCGCTTGAAAGCCAGAGAGCAACGAACGGTGTACCATGGCTTTTATATTTGCTTTTGCCAAGAGGCTGCGCGGGGGTTGAAGAAAAAAAAATCGGACGAACGAACGAGGTCGCTTTGCTCGGAAAAAAAACACACAGAGGGCAAATGTAATTTGGAAATTCCTTTTACGTTAATGCGAGTCGATCGTTGGGGGACTTTTTAATTAATTTTCGTGATCTGTATAGAGCGTTCATATAGCAAGTGCTAATTCAGCGTGTCGAGAAGCTTATCGGCTTGGAATGTGCTCGAGTCGCGACGGAATATTCATTTTTGCATTCGTGTTTATTTATCGACATTCACTTCTCCTTGTTTCGTTCGCGAATTGTTTTTTTTTTGTATTGGTACGTCGTTAATTAAGTTAATTAAGTTTTGAACGTCGTAAGGCGAAAAAAAACTTAGACCTCAAATTTGTATATAAACTTTAAGGCGAGGCGGTTTCATTTTCGTTGATTGCTTCCCATGATTGAATCTAGATCAAAGCGTTATCGTGGAAGTTGACGTTTTTTAAATTTTCGTTACGATAACATTTTTTAAACCTTTTATTTTAGTACTTCATTTATTTTTTAAACTTCTATGCCATCTAGCGGTAAAGTTCTTTTGGAATTGATAAAACTGCTATGCAAAAACTGTATATAAATAGAATCATTTATTCGTAAAAAATGTAAAATCTCTAAAAGGGTTAGAAATAATAAACAAGACACAGAAAAAGAGCAATGGTAAACATCACTATCTAAATTTAAGCAGTTATGTAGGCCAGAGTTAGTATTTATAACCTAATTAGTTAATAATTTTTAAATATTATGTTCCATAACAATGACTATAAAAATATGCTTTAAAAGAATTTCTTACAAACAACTGCTTGTATATTTTGACTTTAATTTATAAATTGAAAGAAAAATTGTAATTAGAAGTAAATATAATAATGAGAATTATTGAATGTGTGATTATTTTTTGTAAAGCAAATAATAATAAAAGTGCTATGCTCCAAAGTAAAACTTCACTCTGAATTTCAGAATGAAGAATTCTAGCTCTTAAATTTCACTATAAGTATTACTATTGCTATATTTCCTTACCCGTAAACACTCTTGAAATGTTAAAGATACTCATATAGCAGAAATGATAAAAATGTACATCTAACGAAAAAGTAATCCTTTCGTCCTTGTCATTTAAAATTAATGAAATCCGTTAAGTAAGGCATAGATCCGACACGTCGATTGAAAACTAATATTCCAGTGTATAGAGAAGAGAGTTCGAAAGCGCGGGTAGAGAAAATTCCATATCGTACGTAGAGAATATGTAAAGTATACATTCCCCGGCGGATTAGTAAATTTTCGGGAAAGTAACGATATTTCTGAGGGAGACTACTTGACATTCCGCGAATTTCTCCGGATAGTACTCGAAAATCAAAAGCAGATAGAACAGGCGTGACTTTAGTTTTCGTAGCTCGCAAAGAGAAGGTGGAATGTTCTCTCTCACTCTCTCGCTCACGGTATAACGACCTTTGCACCGGTGGCTCCGTCCTCTTCCCTCCTCAGTGGCAGTCGTGCTTCGTAGTCGGTGGTCCTCGGCGTGACTGGAGCGCCGTATTACCCGAGCTATGTAAATGAATTTCGTTTAATTACCTGAGCTTCCTACTATCTCTCTACATCTAGCTCGCGCGAAACCATATATATATATATATACATATATTTTCTATTCCGCTAAAACTCGCACGCGGCGGGTTCTTTGCCTCTGAAAGATTTGCGCGGTTTTGAAACGAGCGATCCACCCGATGATAGCGACGTTGAAAAACTAGACTTGTAGGGGGATTATTTATGTGCGTAAATTTATACATTTACAAATTTAAATTTGAATTTTTCATTCTGCGATGCACGTATGACTTGCGGATAATTTTTCGGTTATACAAAAACGATGGAAACAATTTGAAATGAAAATTTAGTTGATCAAAACGAAGCCAGACGCTTCGTCGAGTAGAACGACTCGAATGAAAGGAGAATGAAACTCGAGGAGAAAAAACGTTAACTTATATATATACGTTGAAATACTTGCGAGGACAATCATAACGACTGTCCGTGAACTCGAGCTCCATCGAAAGTTATTGTCCACGCAAACGCAAGAGCAAGTTCATTTCATAACTTTCTATTGCTGGGCTTCACTCGACGAATTAAATACCAATTTGAGTCGAAGGGAATCGCGTGACAATAATTTCCGAGATTGGGAGCGTAGCGTAGACTGCTAGATGGTGTCGGCTTGCACTTTTTTTTGGTCGTCGCGGGTTCATAGTCTGCTTTTACGAGAAAGGGTGTTTTAGAATTTTCACAGTAGTCGGATGGCGAAAATTATAAATCTGAAAATTCATGAGCTTAACAAGTGCTTTTTATTACCTTAGCGTAGGAAAGGGTATAACAGGAGGGTTAAGTAATTTATAAATACACCGTACTCTTATATTTATCAATTATTAAAAAAAAGTTCAAGCAAATCGATGTGCGTATAGAATTTTAAATTTCCTTGAAATCATGCATGATTCTACAAATTTTATACATCACTTATTTATACGTCGAGATTTGCTGAATTTAAGATTAATGTATATAAATGTATTAACTATATGTTTACCATTATTAAACATTTAAACATTTATGGCCGTACTCAATCCGGGATTCAAAGTCAAAAGCAATTTTTTTATTTAAAATCGGGTTAAAAGCTTTTTCAAGCGAACTACACTTCGCATCAGGGCATTTAAATTCAAAACTACCCAACTTTTCTACAACCTCGGTGGTATAAAATGCAAAATTCCAATTTTCCATCAATAGCTCAAGAAAGCTTGACTTGACTAACAACATTTGAAATCTTTTCCTACCTCTCGTTGCTGTTTGTGTTTCTTTGGCACCTTATTCCGCGCCAGTATACAAAATTACGTATCATACCAATTTTCTCAACTGCAATTAAACTCAAATACCTCTCTCTGCCTCTCACTCTTTCTAGCAACCCTCGGTCTTTTCATTCCTTAAACTCCAGTGTAAAGCGCGAGAAACACTATACTCACCTCTTTACAAATCCTCTTCTGCTTGACGAAAAAAAGGAACCGCAACAAGAAAACAAAAGGAAAAGACAAGGACAAGCGCATCTCACACAAAGCTCTCCGCTAATAAAAAGTGCCAGTCTTATGATTCGAGCGGCGACCCGCGGCGCGTAAAGTAAACAGCGTTAATTAAAGAAAACATAAACAATGTCGAGAGCGAACAAATTTCCGGCTCTAGTCCGTGTAAAGCAGGAGCTTGCGTGCAAGCAAACGACAAAAGCCGCGTACCCTGGGTGAGACAGAAAAAAGAAAGCAAAATTATAAAAGGCGAGAGGGATGAAACGCTGAGCTTTCTTTTCGTGTGTATAGTATTAAAAATTATACCTACGATAAAGCTACGCGTGGCTACTTTGTTTTCCTCTCTTTTTCTCGTTGAGAACTCATCTACAGAGTGTCGAGTCTTCGCTAGTGCAATTTGGCAAGAATTCGAGTGCAGTGAGAAAGTGAAGCACGCGGCTTTGACACATGACCTACGCACGTTATAAAATGCTCGTTATAGTTGGCTCTCGCTCTCCTAACACCAGAAGAGAGAGAGAGAGAGAGAGAGAGGTGTGTGCTGTAGTTGCGGCTCGACGCGCAGCCGCACCCCGAGGAATTTAATTTAGAACTTGATTTATATTTTAGCGGCCCATAAAATGGGGAAATAATTTGTCCCCCGACACGCGTATGAGACTCGACTTGTACGCGCCCGTGAACACACAGATACGTATACATGCATAGTATATACATAGTAGTATATAACGAGAACGAGCTTAAGAGGAATGATGTGTAGAGTTTTTCTACATATATGCAGGAAAAGAAAATCTCATGAATTACTCGAATCGTGCAGATATGTATGGATAGTTCTATGACAGTTTGACCAGACAACAAGTTTTTCTGTTTCAAAATATTTATATACTATTTTTGCGCTGTATCTGCCATCATGGTTATCTTAGATTTTTGAACGAATATTCTTTAAGTTACAGGATGTCAAAGTTGGCATTTTTACCAATTTTGGCATTTTATACTAATTATCAAAAAATTCTAGCTTAAAGGGGAATTAGTTTCTTCTAACAAGAAATACAACTTAATTTTCAAGTCGAGACCTTCGTAGACACTTATATAATAGGGCAAGATATCTTCATGAATTTCATTATGTTGATACCATTGATCGAACCTTCTCAAAACTTAATTTGACGACTTTTGTGACTTAGGATAGTGTTACGTTAAGCACTCATCTTCATCAGTAACAATAGTTACGACCTATATCTACTGTCTTGAAAGTATTTGAATTTTAATAAATTCATTAAGGTAGATAAAGTGCTAATGAACAGTTTATAAATATTTTGAAGAAATCAGATTTATTTACTAATCTGTCAGAGAATGACTTATCAAAATACAAAATACCTTAACATAATTTTATTAACACGTTAATAAAATTATGGCAACACCTAATGCTGACTAAAATTTGTCGCAACTTGAAAGACTCAATATCTCAGGTAAAAAATATCGCAAGCGGGTCAAATTTTTTCAAAATTAAAGGTTGAAGTCTCTACTTTAAGATTGTGTATTTGGGCTTTGAAATTGACTTCACCCATATTTATGTGACCATAAAATTCAAGGTCACTTTTTAAAGACACGTTGTTTCGTAAAAAATTTGGTTAAGGGGGTCAACTTTTGACATTTGACCTACTTACGATATTTTTAACCTGAGACACTGATCTTTGAAGTTGTTCAAAAATTACAGTCGACATTAAGTGTAGCCATAATTTTATTGACGAGTGTAGATTTTTTTTCTTACTTTTTCAGCCCGCTAAATAAAGTGTATATGTAATAATATATATATATATATATATATATATATATATATTCGAGTTACCGGCTTCTCAGGCAAGAAGATTGAGATTAATCTGACTTTAATTCCCGCTATATTGTTTTCGAAGTACTTCGCGCGATTAAATTTTGAATTTACGATTACGAGTTCCTTGCCACCTCCGCAGAAACGATCTTTTCAGATACAAAGGCTCACTTATGCGCGCGCGAGATCGTGTTATTTTAACGAAAAATTAAACGGTTTAGAATAGTTATGAGTTCTAACAAACTTGGAATAATAAGTTTATAATTTTTTGATAATTTTTCTTGTAACCTCGTGGATTTGCTTAATTACTTAATTGACCAGACGATAATTTAGTTTGCTCGTAAACACTCGGCTGTTTTCCGCCAAGTTTACACGCGTGGAATGGAATTTTAATCAAAGGGCTCCGGCTATTCGTGAATTTATAGAGGACTGCGGAAAGTTAATGAGAACGATAAGAATGTTGTTATCACGGTCAGTTTCAATACGATTTTGTGTTCGCTGGTTCATACGAAATCCGAGAATTTCAGCAAGCGCGAAAGCGAGAGAAAATAAAAAGAGTGAGAGCTGGAGAAACCCAAGAATGAAAAAGAAACGTCGTATGGTTGGGAGCTTGTAAAGTAATTAAACGATAAAGAAAAAGCGCCGGCACAGGCTTAGAGCAGTCAATTCCGTGCACGCAAACTCTTTCCCACCTGCGCAATATCCGGTCAAAGTTAATGGCGATCCTCCGAACCTCTGCAAGCTTCCAATCAACTGCTCTATGTACATATATACATATACATATATATATATATGTATATATATATATATGTAGAGAGAGAGAGAGAGAGAGAGAGAAAGAGCTATACACAAAGGTAGCAGCGGCTTCATCCTCCTAACCGCAGCGCGCTATTCCGAAGCTTATCAAAGTCCCGTGTCTCTTCTTCGTCATTATCAGTGCGGGATCGCGAGCCGCATTAAAGCGACGATCGACTCTCTCCCTCTCTCTTTCTCTACTGCCGTCGACATGCGCAGATTGCCCGCGTCTTGCAAGTTCATCTAGTCTGTACGACATATATACATACACATAGCTTTCCGAATCTTAGCTAAAGCTAATAGTCTCATCTCTAGAGCTGGCTCTTAAACGAGAGAACGTTCACTTGCAGCTATATAACACACACACACACACGCGCATACATAGAGATACACATGGAGAGTAATTTAGCCCTGCGCAAGCGAGCCTCATCTAGTTCCACGTCTCCGCGCACATTCGCACGCTCGATGGGAGGGAAAGTCTGCTTATATATACAGAGCTAGAAATGGAGTAGTAGTCCGTTCCATTCTATTTCAAGTCATTATTTTCCGCATCTCTTGCTTGAAAAGAATCAGAGAGAGAGAGAGAGAGAGAGAGAGAGAGAGAGAGAGAGAGGCAGAGAGTGAGGAGTAAAAGTAGGAAAGGAGAAACGATGCAGAATCCGGATTCTCACTATATTAACACCTCCATCAGAGCTTAATGAATCCCTTTTCCCGGCTATACGAAGAAGAAGTCACTGTGAGCTTGCAGACTATCTGTCTTTGAGCTTCCCCCCTCTCTCTCTCTCTCTCTCTCTCTTACACACTGGGATTATTGCTGCTGTCGCGAAGCCATTCCTAGGAGAGGAGAAAAGCGAGTTTAACGCGCGCGCGCACGCAGACGGCGGCCGGAGAATTCGGATATTTCGAGCTGAATGAACAGCGAGTTGCAGCTCATTTCCGGGCGCGAACGCAAGCAAGAGGAGGGCAACGAGGGGAGGTGGGAAATTCGCAAGCTGCTGAAATACATACGTATTATGGCAAGAACAAGAAACTGGATGCTGAGAATGACACGTCGGATTTACTTGGGGATTCTTGAGACTAGCGAGAAATTGTGATGTCTCGGGTAGTAAGACGCTGGTGGAGCGACTTTGACTCTCAAAGATTCGAGTAAACGTAATTGCTGCTTTCGAGCTAGTTTCTGTCAATTTGTATGATCGGTTTGATGTTTCTGCTCGTTCTAACGATAATTTCGTTGAACAAATAAATCTATTGTTCTGTACATTTGTTATGGACTGTACGTCTAAAACGATCATTTTATCGTATATCCGATAAAATTCATTCAATAGAGTAAATACATCATAGTTCAATTCTTTTGGACATTGGGAGCGCAACAATATTCGAGCTTAATACCCTACACTTTGTGAACTCAGTATAGCGTATATACATACATGTATAATATATAATACCATAATGCGATGTTATGCCATTTGTTATAACGTAACATTAAATTCTCCAAAATTATTATCGCTAAGGTACATCTTCCGTGCGCAATAACACCGACAAATCCATAATTTAAATCGTCGCATTGGTCAACGATCAAATGAATTCCCTTTTCGCTAATCCGCACGACATTCCGCGCATAAAACTTCGATTCTCTCGTTGTTCGTCCGCAATTCCGAATGAACCTGGCTAACTGTTAATTTCCACTGCGATAATCTCAAAATGCAAAAAAAGCTCATTTCACCGTTGGAATTTCAAAAAGGCAACGATTAAAAATTGTCAGTTAACCGACACAAAATTGACCATTAAACGTACGTGGAACAAAGAAAGAGGAAGAAAAAAAAACCTCGTAGATTAACTGGATTCAACGATTCAGTTAGCCGCTCGAGACGTCAAATTTGTCGACGGTCGGTGATTTGCTAGAGAGCCACGAATGAAACAGTCGAGGTCAGAGGTTTTAAAATGATTTAATACCAACTGCGTCAACTCTCCCGAGTAGCGCCGGCAGTAGGAGTAGTAGTAGTAGTACTATAGCAGTAGTAGAAGTAGGGGGTGCACTCTACCGTGGGAGACTAAGAGGGAAGAGGTGACGCGAGGCTGGCAACTTGTTGCACGCGTCGGTGACACACACAGCGCGGCTCACCTCGAGCTTTCCATTCTCTCTCTCTCTCTCTCTCTACTGTTGTCGCGCGCGGGTACTCGTGTGCACACATATATATGTATACACACATATACATGGCAAACGGCCGCCGTGCGGATTCGCGCTGAATCGAAATCCAAACACGCGGATATCGAACCATTATTTTTCCTTCTTCGACACTCGCGCGAGGCGTGAACGCGCGTGCGTGTGGATGCGTGAGTTATATATTTATGGACTATCGGGAGCCAGGAATTTTTCATTGCGACTCGCTCACAGTCAATAGATCGTGAGAAATTGTGAATTCGAGCGCGAGCGGTCGAACGACTGTTTCTCAGTGACGTATGCGAGGCGAATTAAGTTTACGAATTGACTGCTGATAGCGGGAGGAATGTTATGCGTGGACCGTTTTGAGAAATAGCCCGTGCCGACCCATACCATTTCGTGATTTATCGTTTTGCTGTTTGTCGGCTCTATATTGCCGCTGGGATTGTAGGCTTGGGGTTCGGGATTTCCAGTATATATTCGGATATGCCGCTGTGCTTACCGAAGCTTCGGTGTATTACTTTGGATACTGTATATGGATATACATACCAAAATGAAATACGGATCGACGATAGTAAATGATGAAGAAGAGTTGATTTTCAGACATTGAACTTTTATGACGATTAAGCGTGGCCAATGAACCATACTAATCGATACTTATAAAAGTAATCAACATGGCAACTGTATGCTGAAGGAAAAATAAACAAATCAATAGACAACCGCACGCGTAATCCCTAAAATCTATTCTCGCGACGCGAGCTCGCAATCAGCCAAGTACACACACGTGAACCGATGTACTATATAGTTAACTCACATTGCATACTCCTTTGTCACTCGTCGAAATCATACGAATGATTTCATCGATTTCCTGCTGTCTAGAACATATACATCTGGACCAGAAACATGAGGACTTTACGACTTCGACCACGTGTTTTGACATCTCGATTATCTTTTCAACGGATTACGAGCTTTGTATCTGTTCAGTATATCAAAGCAAATTTATGTATTTACGGGTGTCTCAACATCGATGTTTTATGATGTTTGCTCGTTGAAGTCGAGCAAGCACTAGCGCAAACCGAATTCTACACTGAAAAAAAACTTATCTGAAAGACTGAAAAATGAAGGAGAAAAGTTCGAAACTCGTCCAGTTTCCATTGATTCCAGAATATGTATGCTTTAGTTTGATATAGTAACAAGCAGAAATGAATAATTAAAATATACTCTTTAAATTGAAATAAGTAAAAATAATTTTGCAAGTGGAAAAGTGTACATTCACTACCGAGAATAATTAAAGTACCCTATCAATATGTGACATTCTTATTTAAAATAATTTTGATATTTAGAATATTTATTTCTGAAAATTCTTTCAATGTAATAATAGCAATACTTTTATTTGTGTTTAAATTATGGGTAATTAATTTATACCTAATACTAATAAGTATTTATTTTCGAAATTATAGATACACTGAGCTATTCAATAATTGCGTGTCTTGTGAAAGGCCGCCGGGGAATGGAGAGAGCCGTTCTTATTTCCGAGCTCGACTCTCGCGCTACTCCTTCATATACAGGGGGTGAGGGGTTATTATTTACATGTATGTGTTTCGTTCGCGCAAAGTAGAATGTAGTTTCTTATATTCGTAATAATACTTATAAGGTGGTATCGCATTTTATCAAGATAAATCAACTTGTTGTCAGAAATAATAATAATTTATTGTAAACGTAGAATTAATTTTAATTCGAAAGATTTTGCATAATTAATCACGCGTATAAGTAAAAGTATAGTCCTATACTTTACGTATAATCAATCGAGTAAAAACATTCATATCAGTATCGATTCCGGAATTGAGATGTTGATTTGTTTTACTATAAAACTATTTACATTTGTCATGGACGTACAGATTTGAGCTTATAAGACAAGTCAGCAATAAAAGGCTGAGAATCAAACTACAATGCATATCGATGCAGTGCATCGTAGACATTTGCGTCTAGCCTTTTTTGCGCAGCACCGTCTCTTTAATTATCGATCCGTAACATTTTGGTATGATAGGTGGGAAAGATCTCTGGCTTAAAATAAAGCGAAAATTGGTCTCTTGGGCATATGAACCTATGGAATAGATTCTTACATTACCTATCTCCCCCACTTTATCAGCCCCCACTTCCCTAACCCTCTCAGTCCAATAACGCAGCGACCATGCGTGTAACGATCTCTCACCTACGCGGCAACACACTGCAGGTAGCGTCCACGTAATCAATAATAGAAAAGAATATGAATGAAATACAAAATAAATATAAAATTAAGTAGATTTCCTTATCATCTTTAATCATCTAACCGTAATATATTACATTATATTCGAAGGAAAATTTAGTTATCGCTTTGAAAGAGCTTTTAACGGTTTCGGTATTCAGAGATTTATTTACAATGCCAAGTACATTGGCAATTTTCTAAAAATTTAGTTAATTTTTTTGTTATTTATCTTCACTTATAATTCAATCAGTAAATACACTACTTACACTTCGAAATCGCGAATTTACACTATTTCAGAATTAGAGAATAGGTTTAAATGAAGATCTAATGTAACTGGCTATTCCATTATGACGAAACAACAGTGCTGTTCAACGTGCTATTCTCGTATTGTACATTTTATTTTCAATAAGAAACGAGCTACCGCGCAAGCGTCTCGCCAACGAATGCGAGCGATGAAATAGAGAGTATATAGTGAAGAGTATACAATCAACAACCAAGGCAACGATATACTGACTCAAGTGGCAAAGCCAGAAATGTGAGCAGCTATCAAGGGTTCGATCCTTCTCTCGATCGGGTTCACTAAATCGCAGGTGTATGGACTCCGATTTCAAGAGGTTCTGCACTTGGATACACTGGCCGAGCACGACTAATTAGGCGCACGTGGTATGGTACAGAAGGGAAATATATACGAATTCATCGGTTGATTTTGTGTTTGAAATTGGGAGGCTGCATTCCATTTAGAATCACTTTGATGTATCGTGTAATTACTTTGTATTTATGAGTTTACTGAATTTACACGTTTCTAGGAATTTTTTAATAAAATAAGAAATGGATTAATTAAAAATGTGTGGTAAATTTCTATGAAATTTCAATAACCAATCGGAAGAGTTCACAATATAAAAGCAAATTTTTGTTTGTCAGGTACATTAACTTTAATATCAATGTGCCGTTTGATTTTATTTTTAATAATCAACGAACTTTCGCGGATAATTACCAAATAACAATTTTATTCGAATACTCAGAACTCGATGATCGAATAAGATATTAATACAGTGTTTCAATTCCCACATATTCCCATGTATAATTCCATAAAATATAATTATAAATACAATTATATTCTTAGACCATCTTTTTCCCATAAGTATCAATTTTAAATTATCCTTTTTCTGACCACGTTTCTAATTTTGAACTAAAACATGAGCTTGCTAAAGCGTCTCCAGCGTTACATCAACGCTCACAATTGTTTTATTTTCGAAAGTTCAATATGTACCGCTCATCCGCTGTACTTGAAAGCGTCGAGAGAGAGAGAGAGAGACAGAGAGAGATACACACACGTTGTTTCATCCAAAATGCAGAAGAATGTAATATACGAGCAGTTCTTGCATTCTCTCTTTTTCTCCTCTTTCGCATTGCTATCCGGAGCGCAGAACCATGCACATCTGTATCAGTGGCGCACCAACGCGGTAAAACAGTAAGAGAGAGAGAGAGAGAGAGAGAGAGAGCGCTCTCGTATTAAGCGTATATACATATTATACGCAAGCGACTGCCACCCACACAAACTTTACTATCCAACGAGTAAAATGCAGCCTCGTAAACGCGAGCAGACGCATTAAAACGCACGCGCAGCAGAGACAGAGAGAGGGAGAGAACCGGATAGAGGGACGCTCCCGGGTATTCATCGGCTCATATGGGTTTCAAGGGGTAAAGGGTAGCCGTGTTGAGTGCAATAATTGTACCAGCGAGCCACTTTGATGTTGATGCATTAACCCCCGGACCGAAGCATACACGTGGAGAGCGAATGCGCCCACGTCTATACGTTCTCTCATCCTCTTTCTCTTGTTCGCGCGCCATATCCATAGCGGCACTTTTGTTTATCCGTGACCGGTAGATATATAGTAAATGTGCCTATATATCGCAGGACAGTGAGCCGAGCTACCGTTGCTCTGTAAACACACAAGCATGGCTCGAGCTACCCGCGGTGTTGCACATATTACATGGCAACGGGAAAAAATGAGCCTTTCGCACGACGCTATTACGTGTGTTTTTTTTGGGATCGTGTACAAAGCTTTTGTCCAATGTGTGTCCCCGGGCTCTACCATTCGTTGAGTTGAAGCAGGGATCATTGGTATCGAAGGGCTGATTTTGTTCTGGATTTTCGGTTTTGAGATCGGCGAATGGAAATGCGAAATGTCAGTAGGGTGAACACGGAAACTTTTTACGGAGGTGAAAATATTTCGAATGCCAACTTTTAAGTTTCGTAAATAGAGCAAAATAAGAGAGTCTTCTTTTTTATATATTGAAGTTTCTCTTTCTGAGTTATGCATAAGTAGAATCTCATACAACGTAAGTACTGTATTTCCATATAATATATTACTCATTTTCTAAATTTGAAATAGCACTAAATTCACTATTTTTGATAATCAAATTATTTTTATTTTTTAATTATCACTTCAGAGCAGTGATAATAAAATGAATTTTATAATGTCGTGTATCACTTCACTTCTTAATTGAGTACATTCTTAGAGTAAATTAATATTATTACCAACTATATATTCGTAGATCACGATAAAAATTAGTTAATATTTCATGCAAATGTAAAGATCCTTATCACTTTAAAAGAATCAATAGACATTTATTAAACGTAAATAATAATAATACTTTCTATTTTCTAAAAGTCATTTATAAATTAGAAAAAAATTGATTTGAGAAGAAGAAGAAAAAATTAATGTGTTCTTTGATAATAAAGCAGCATTTGTAAGAAAAAGTACTGCATATTTACATTATTTTCAATAGAAGTAACAAATAAACGCTAAGTTATACTATATCATACATTGATATAATATACTTTGTTTAAATTTAAATTATTTTCATTTATTGAAACAGTGAATATTGAATATTTCAAACTTGTAGAGTGTAAGTATATACGTAAAGAAATAATTAGAGTAATACTGAGATCTTTCCTATTGTTTATTAAATCGGGTTCAAGTCGAGCAGGCTAAAATTGATGGTTAAAATTCAATGTGTCAAGTAAATGAAGTCGAAATTATTTATTAACAGAAATATCCATTTGTGGGCTTTAATAGTTGATTTCTGAATATAATAATAATTAAACGATATATTGGCAAACGACAATAATGATGCTTCAGCGTGCATAGCATCGCGATGTTAAGTACATACTGTCAGACATCGTAATTACCAAGCTTTGAAGTGCAATTTGAACATAACAGTTCATTAAAAAAAAATTAAGCAAACAAACCTCTTAATACAGAACCCACAACAAAATGTTCGGTGTAAACTAAGACATTGCGCTATAAACAAATAATTATCAATTATTCATTAAAATTTGTTTCAACTTTAAATTAACGGCATATCCATTATTTTCCAATGACAATTGCAGTTTTCAAATAACTTGTACAGTCGCCATTGAAAATTACAGATTTTTCCAAAATGTTTCTATGAATTCGTTTGCATAAACCATTTTCTATTTTGCAAATATGCACAATGTACATCATATGAGGAATATGTATATACGGAAAAATAAAAAGACACAGACGACAACTTGTCTTATGTTCTGGCGAAGACGATTTCAAAATCAAGCTTCTCCAAGTGATTCGAATCATTGTCCTGTCAGCCATCCTCTTCCAAGTAGCCTTGTATACATAATTCTATCCTTTTCACAATCGTGCACACGTGCATCGAGCCGAACCAATGGGTCGATTTGACTTCTCTTCTCTTCTGAGCGAATATCAGTATAAAGCCAAATCGAAATACCGGTAAACCGGCTGCACTTCTCTCTTCACTCAAAGGGGGAAACGAGCGTCTTCGTCGTGAGAAGCAAGAATCGACAAAGGGAAAAAGGGAAGAAAAGGAGAGAAAAGGGGAGAGAGGAGAGAAAGGGTGGAGAAGAGAGAGAGAGAGAGAGAGACAGGGGCGGAGAAAGTGGAAAAAACAGAGATGAGCAAAGTAAGCAAGATCGAAGAAGACAGAGAATTCATTCCGCTTTCCGTTCACGAGAGGGCCCGTGGAACAAGTGGTACTTTGGAGCGCCGATGCATCAAAGACGCTACTGATATTGGAAACACGACCCAACTACTTCTAGCCAAGCACCTCCCTCACACAGTATCCGTTCTAAGCCTGTTTTACCGATTCGTTTTTCTCTTTCTGGCTTTTTTACTCTCTCGCTCTCTCTCTCTCTCTCTCTCTCTGACTTGGCTTTTTCACCCGAAGCTGTAACTGCCGATTCGAAGATATTTCACGACTTTTCAGACTACTGTTTCTCTCTCTCCTCGCGTTTCGTTTAATACTTTTCTCTCGAGTAGACGAAGCGAGCCTTAAGTTAGAACGACGCGAAGAAAGAGAGAGAGAGAGAGGAGGGGGGGGGGGCACTCCAGTGGAAACGCGCATAAAGCAAGGTCACGCTTCACGTAGTCGATTTTGTTGCGTGGCCCGTTAGTGCCACGGGAATCGCGAGAGTTACCCACTCGCTCTTCGTGAAATATTCGATTTGGAAGTGGCAGCTATAGAAACTCGAAGAAGGGCTCGGTCGATGGAATGACATTTTCAACGGTCGGCAACTTTTGTATACAGTCGCGTAGAATTGAATTCGCGTTAAAACTAATCGTGAAAATCTTCTAAAAGGAATGTATTGACTTTTTCAAAGTATTGATGATTGAATTTTATTTTGTTGTAGGTGAGTCGATTTTGCAACTTAATCAGCCCAAAGTGTCATTTATCCAAAGTGTAAGGTGAAAACAAAAATTCATTAAATTAAGATTGTGCATCAAAGCATTTTGCAGATACTGATTATATCATTTTATAAGTAATTGTCGTCATAGAAAGCACTGAAAGAAATGTTATAATTATAATCATAATTTTCATTAAAATGAGATTCTTGTTACAAGAGAATTCACAGTGGTAACTGTGAAATTCCACGTCAACGAAATATTGCGTTACAACAAAACCTTTTCGTTATAAAAATTGAATTACACAAATAAATCATTCTCCAGGTTTTAGTAATGCTTGCGTAGTGAATTCTATGCATACTGAATAAGCAGCTACCTGTGCAGAATTTGGTCAGTGCCAACAATGCCCCTCATTCTCTGCCGGTATTGCAAATGGATTATACGTCAGTAAATAAATAAACATGAGACGATTTCATTTAACGATTATTTCCCTTTTCGTCAAAGTGAAAACGTTTCTAATGAAATCAGCGTATTTTCGAATCTCAAATCGTTTAATCGATTTAGCTTATAGAAAAATTTCTCTATATTTTCCTCCAAAGTCAAATAATTCTACTCAATTAAGCTAACAGTATTTGAAGGCAATAAATTACCAATGGCACTGTAGACTTAATGCAAGTTAAATGAATCAAATAAATTGCCCTTTCTTGGCCATCATATAAATAAAAATAAAATAACCTAGAAAGTAATCCATACATTTTTCACATTATTCATCGTAATTATAGGGGTCAAAAGTATTTTGTAATTGTTTCGTGCGCTTTTTAAAAACTCTCTCCTAATCACGAAAACAAACAAGAGCGTGAAGCGTATGAAATACCCATTCTTATCCTTTGGAAGCCTCCAATAAATGCAATTCTGTGAAATGCGTAATGGGAAAGGCAAAAGAAGCTCCGATGAGGATAAACCCGCGGAGATTAAATACACAGGCATGCAGCGATAACCCTCAGCTGTGTACATACATATATGTATATATATAAGAATCGTGTGTAACGGTGTAAGGAACGGTTCGAATTCTTTCGCGCGATTGATATGCAATTCAACACTAGACAGCTGAAGCAGCCACTCGTCGTTTCGGCACGCGTCTGTCTGTACACATAGAACGTTTGTCTGTATACTTTCTACAACTGCCGAATTCTCGTTCTCCGAAAAGGTGTCGATCCGAGACGAGCGCACAGCCCTTGAGGCATTCTCTGACTCTGCTTCGCGCGCGGGAAAGGCTAGTGGTTTAAAGGCTACCCACGTAGCCTGCGGGAGATGGGCTGTGTCGAAAGAGAGAGAGAGAGAGAGAGAAGGAGGAGGAAGGTTGGGCGATCCAAAAAGAGAGAGAGAGAGTGTGTCGACACAGCGGTCAGCAGAATCAGAATGCTTAGAACCCCATATAACGGCCACTCAACCCTCACAGCCTCCAACTATCGCCTCTCTGCACACTCTCTCTCTCTCTCGCTCTTTTTCTCTTCTTCTTCTCTGTCTCTCTCTGTCTCTCTCGTACTCCGAGCTGATGGCATCGGGCGTAGTCGTTCTCCAGCAGGACCTCGAAATGCTGGCGTATTAGTTGGCGAAACTGTCGCTCGGAATTTCCACGGAATTCGCCGCACGCTGTAGCCTTTCCTCCGCAGGGGCTGAAAAGTACTCTTGGCTATAGTTGTCCCTAGGATGCGCCATGCTTGTCGCAGCCGGCACTTTTACTTCCTACATTGCGAGCGAGCTTTATTCTATTTTTTTACTCGTTCCACGAACTCATTTTTGTGAGAGAAGGAACATTCTGGATAGGGAGAGGGAGTAGACAGAGCGGTCGTTGGCTTATATGCTACTATCGAAGGTTAGTGCTTTGGTAGAAATCGGGTTGAATATTATGTTAACATTTATGAAGGATTTTTAAATCGTAATTGTAAATGGTAGTAGGACATTGAAAAATTTGGACACGTTTTATTAAAAATTCTATTTCTGGTTAGTTCGGCAAAACACAATATAATCCTTTGAAACTATTGTCGCTCTTACCGTACGATCCAATATTAATTTATTCGCATTTCAACTACCTCTCAATGTAGTTCACATTTAACCATTTAAATTAAAAATATTACATACACATTTTTAACATAATTCGTTCCATGGTAAAATTAGTTCAATTACCGTTTATAATCGACCGTTAATAGATATCATAAATACATTATGGATTTTCAAGGAGAAGACAAAATAACAAAGACGCAGAAATATCACAAAAATATAAAAAATTATTTTTTTTTTTATAAAATTTATCAATGGCACTCAAACAGTCAAACAGGTTTCCATGGAATAATAGTATACTACATACTTTATAAAATGAATAGCTTTGAATAAAATTGATATTGCACTTCCAAATATTAAAAAAGATGTGCTTTTGTATATCGATGATATCAGATCGTAAAAATAAAATATTTTTCAAATTACTGGAACATTTTCTTAATATCGAAAGAATAATGGGTAGACTTATCGTTTTTATTGCAACGATCCCTTCAACAAAATTCTTATTTTTTTCGATCAAGATAACCCGAAGATTGAATCAGCACTCCCGGTTTCATATTCAATAAGCTATAATGCCGATAAATACGATAAATAAGCGACGTACTAGATATTCAAATCCCTTCGCGTTGATCTCATTTATAGAGCTGGCGCACTTCGCTCGATATATTCGCGACACCAAGGCGCATAAGAGCGGACGTTTTATCGTAACTGCCGATAAAAAGGCCGAGTTAAGTCGCACAAAAGGGACGCGTGACAACGGTGTGCTGTACGCGTTCGTCTATCGATAGTCGAAGAAAATGAAATAAATCGAGAGCGAAACGGGAAGTGAATTAGGCCGATGGGATGATGGGATGTCGTATTAAGCGCGTAAGCTAAGTTTTATCGGTTCGGCCCCGTTTTCCCCTCGTAAAGCGTCAAAACGCGCTAATGTCGCAGTGCACTA
The DNA here is from genome assembly GCA_018906985.1 of Apocrypta bakeri. Classification (NCBI taxonomy): domain Eukaryota; kingdom Metazoa; phylum Arthropoda; class Insecta; order Hymenoptera; family Pteromalidae; genus Apocrypta; species Apocrypta bakeri. The sequence goes on from JACCIA010000002.1 coordinate 23,305,210, forward strand.
GTTGCCAACGACAAACGTTAAATGGAAACTTGCGAAGAAGCTAGAAAGTATGGTACAACTTTTGTTCTCGGTCTCTCGTATTTCTTTTTCTATCCTTCGTACATCTGCCGCAGTTACTTTTGTCGCTATGCGTGCTTCTAATTCCCTAATGTTGTCTATACCTCCAGTTATTATTTTCACAGTTGCTGCCCGCTAAACTTCAATAATAGAAGTTATGAGTTTTTTTTTATTAAATGCGTGATTAAAATAAAATAAATTAAGCATAAAGTAGATTTAATAACGCTTTTAATACATTAAACGGACGTTATTAACAATGTAAAAAACTTACGGATTAAATTGTTATCTAATATTATTTTTAACATATTTTGTACAGTGAATTAGATTAATAACAAATCCTTACTGCGCTTAATCACAATCTATTCTCTAACTTTTTATAAAATTGTAAATAATATTATTATTCGGTTATAAAAACAATGATTCAAAAATATGTTTGATCACAAATATATTCCTGAAAGCCAAGACATATTTCAATTGAAATTTTTATCATTACTGTCAGCAATTATTTTATGTTTAAGAATCAATTTTGTTTCTAATGATTTTGTATAATTAATTATACGAGACACGTAATAGTAAATAAATTTCGTATTATAATATCTGTAAGTACACCTTATTAGACGGCCAATGTTCACTGCATAGTAAAATTATATTTTTACATTCTGCAATGAAATGTAAAATAATACATTTGTCTAATTCATAAGGTATATTTTCTGAAAGTTCTCTTGTAGACAAGTTAAGTTTTTAGATCAGAATACTGCTTATATTTCAATAAAATTTATCGACTTTTCTTATTGATAAATGGGATCGAGTAACCGTATAAAGTTTTAAAATAAATAATTTACAATTATATTATTTATCTTGTTCCTTCAGTCTATAATATAATTACAAAAAACGGCACTCATAATGATAAAAAGTATAAATAACATAAATAATAATAAAAAAATTAATTTGATTGAAAGGGCACAAATACAAGCATATTACGAAAAGAAGCGAAAATTAATAGCCAAAGGAAACTAATAAGAACTTTTATCTCCCATCCTACATCATCCACTTCCATCTCGTCATGTTTCCGTTCATGTCTCTCGATGCTCTTCTCCCGTCCGCTTATAGATAGGCGCGTCACCGCGGGAGGGTAGCAACGACAAAAGTTTCCACGCGCGCGTGCTGGCTCGAATCTCTTATTCGCTGCATCAGATGCGATGCGTCAGGTGCAGAGCTTGCGCGAGGACAACTCGCTCCTCGTGCAGAGGTCGCGCACGTGTTCACCACGAGTCGAGAAAGCGCTTATCCGCAAAGAGAAAATGAAAAAATTCGACGAGCAACGCGTTTTACTACAGAGAAAAAGTGTGTGTCGCTTGCATTGGAGAGAGTGTTCAGGTACACATGCACAACTTTTACTTTGCGAAAATTTTTCGAAACTTTATACCGATTTGTATATATCTATGATATCACAGCTATGTGAAAGCAGCTAAAAAGCTATCTTTGTTGTTTTTTTGCACTGGAGATTATGCGACAGAGATTGTGCGAAAATTCGAACAATACGCGTTTAACAATATTAACGGCGAAAGTTATTACGACCGGAAGCTTAGCACGACTAAATCTCCGCGGTTTTGAAAACACGAACCAAATATACAAGCAGGATAGAATACGCGTATCGACAAAAACTTTCATAATCGGATTTCATTGACAGATATAGAGCATAGATCGTTGAGACTATGCACTACAGTAAACCAGTGGCTTATAAATTCGATTAGCGAAAAATCCCGAGCAGAGTATATATACAACCGAACCAACTGCCGGGAGTTTCAATCTTCATGCAAAGTACACCATTCGTATGCATAAATTTTTGCCCCGCACACCGCGCGCGTTTTAGGTATGTGTAGCGCGTAGCCATCGACGGCGTCGTCGTGCTTCCTCCCCGCTCCGCCGCTCTTTTTTTTCTCGGTTGCGCGCGTGTACCCCCAGCGTCTCTAACCTCGACACTATAAGCATCACAGGCGACTTCGTACGTCGTCGTCAAGGTAGTCTGCGGCGACGCATTATGCAGTTTACGCACGTAGGCGTTCTGACGCGACGCCGATATCGCGCGCAACAGACTCGAACAAGTTCGAGGAAAGCGCAGATAGTAGCGTCGCTCTTGGTGGGCGAAACGTGTTTTCGTCATTCCCGTCATGGAAAACAGTTAGACGCGAACTGCTGCCTGTCGAGCTTATTGCTCCCCTGACGAGTTGGAAGCAATTTTTATCAGCGAGCGCGCACCTCAGCGATGTATCGCGTCTACGTATGTATGTGCGTGCATGTACGTCTGTGCATATAGGTGTTCACCTGACGCGTTGTACGCTTATGAGGTTTTGCTTCATCGTACAAGGGGAAAAGGGGAAAAATGTAGGGATACGAAGTTTCGTGTGCGCTTCTGCATTATGTATGCGGCGATGATGAGGGAACTGAGAAGGAGCGATTTGTTTTTGAAATTTTTTAACGCGTTAAGCATTTTCTCATACGATGCATTGCTCTTGTAAGCGTGTCAAAGAATAAACAACGTGTTTCGTTGTAATTCGTAAAACAATTTTTTAGCTGTAACTAGATATTGATATATCGCCGAGGTGTATTGGTGATGGAGTGTCTTTACAAAATTACGCGTTGTAAAAAATTGTATCGTATAAATAAAGTATCTTTTATATATATATAAACGGACAGTGACGCATAAGCCGCGTGGGATAAAATCGATTTCGGAGAGGTGACACTATTCTATTTTCTTCATTGTATTCAATTGAACTTCGTGTAACGTGTATTACAAACTCCCTCAAGACTGATGGGTATCAAGTTTTTTCAACGCGATGTAATTTCTATATGCACTTGTGATAGAAAATGCGTTATCCGAAAAGAAAAATTCCGGAAAATTCAACTATAGATTAACCCCTGACCAGGTCGTATAAAATAATCATCGAGTACGCGAAGGAGAAAAATTCGAATCACCGTGTGATTTACGATGACACGTATCCTTTTTCTACACGCTATACAAAAGCATATATATCCTGTCTATACATAAGCTAGCGATCGATAAAACGCTCGTTAAAAGTCGCGGCTGTCGAAATTTCACCGTTTTCAATTCGACGTCTCGAAAAAAAAGCTTATACAGCCTGACCGATCGTAAAAACAACCGCGTTTACACATGTGGACACTGAACCGCAGGTGAGAAGGGATAAAAAAGGACCAAAAATAAAGCAGTGACGAGGACAGATGATGGAGGTGCGTAGAAATGCGAGAGATTCCAGGGTAGATAATTCAACGTCTGGTGCTTGCACGCAGTAGCTGCCGAATCACACTCCGAATGCCGAGTGTGCAATGGGTATATATAGAGAGAAACTCGACTGTGAAGCTGCTCTCGGAATATCAAAATCCGACATCGCAACAGACACCCCTTTCCCCTCTTTTACTCTACACACACATCGATGTTTCTCTCTCTATCTCGCAACCTAATACGTTAACGCACTGAATTCGCGCAGGTGTCCGCGTTACTTTCTCGATATATTCGCGTGCGCGTGTACGGAGTGGGTGGTGGCGGTGCTATGGGTGCCAGCCGTTTCCTGCTGCCGTAAACTCGGCTTTTATTATTGATAGTCGGAGAGTCTGCTAGATTCTCTCTCTCTCTCTCTCTATATATATATTTGTGTGTGTGTATAAATATATATATATATATATATATATATATATATATGTATATATAAGTGCCTCCCTGTGCGCTTGTGAAATATGTGCTCGTCTCTCGCCCTCGTACCACCCTCTCTCCAGGTCTCTTATACTTTCGGTTCTGTTCTGTGTATAGTATATACTATAGAAAAAAAATATATATATATACGTACGCATACGCGTGCGTTCAATGGCTGCGCGAAATAACGCGCGATATCGCTATAAAATTCAATCCTGTGAGCGGTGCAGCTCGCGCAAAATTATGCCGGCTGCCGAGCGGTTGCAGCCTCGTTCTGAAGCTACTCTGTGAAAGATGACCAAACCCGCACGCACGCCTCTCTTTTTTGTTTATTATATTTTGCGCTTTTATGAATTTTCAGGTTGTTAAAATGTGGAATTTTTAACTCGACCGAATCCACGGCGAATTTTATGCGCTCGCGCTCAAGGGGAGGAGGGAGGGGGTGAGAGGAGAGGGTGATTTAGAGGTATAATTTTATGGTGCATTTGCATTAAACGCGGACGTTAACGATTGATTTTAAATGCGCGTCTGCGCTAGATTTTGGTTATAATTAAATGATCCTCGGGTGGATAATAAAAATTAATAAAAATTAATAAAAAAAAAAGATTAATAGCTTATTATTATAAAAAGATTTTTTTTAATTACATGCAAAGAGATAGAAAATTGAAAATTTTGATGATTGTAATCGAGTTATCAGCGAATAACGCAGAGTAAAATCTAATGATTAGTTGTATACATTCTTTAAGTAAGTAATAATTTAATTATGATTATATCGTATTTTCATCACACAACATATTTAATATTCTCCTAAGTGAATACAGAGAAAAATCCAAATATAAAAATAAAAAGAAAAATAGAGCTTGTTAATATCATAAAAAGCATTCATCGGAAAAAATCATATGAGAACAACCAAGAAATTTACTATAATATGAAAAAAAAAATAAAGTCACTGCGGTGTGCAGAGCGTCACAAAGTTTTGCGAAAGTTTACGACATGCCATCGGGCAACTTTTAGAGTAGCGCAGGTAGGACATCCACACTATACCATCGCTAAATTTACAAATAAGCCGTCAAGTATAAGTTAGAAGCGTCGACCTTTAAGGCTTGAAACTTAAGAGACACGGTCTCCGTTAATTCGTCATTAAGCGTATGAGACTTTAATATCGGTTGCGCAGAGAGAGAGAGAGAGAGAGAGCACACGGACGGTACTCTACGCCAACGTAATTTTCTCTCGTTCTCGCACTTGCGAAGAGAGAAGAGTGGAGTGAGACTCAAGCGGCGGTAGTAAAGCGCTTTATTAGCCATAGTCTCGAAATTGGCCCTTCGCAGCTTGCTTCGTCACCGCAGTTCTCTCTGTCTCTCTCTCTCCCATCAAGAACCGTTAGAATATTTCTGATGTAGTGAGAGAGAAAGAGAAATATGATATGTAGCATAAACATCGTTACATTTAAATTTAAGATGAAGAAATTATTTCATGAGCGTTCGGATGGCGAAAATTTTCAAGCGCTGGCCATTTCAAGTGGATTTAAAACGTGCATTTTGCACTTTAACGCTTTGACTTTATACCGCGACGAGAGAGCGTAGTCTTCTGTGCTTTTTCTGCTTGAGCCCTAGCATTATTCGCTAGACTTACGGTTTTATATGACAACTACATTGTGGGGAGTAATTTTTTTTATTCAATAGTTTGCCGGTTGACTAACAAATTTTATCGCAGGTATGAATATTGCTTTACTTCATTATTAATATTGATTTTACACCTGAATTGAATAGAAGATTCCTCATGCATTATATTAAATTCTATCTAAGTTTTAATGGTCCCGTTCATTAGTGAAGAAACTAGACGTTTCCTTAAAATGTATTCATCTAATTATTAAGTATCGATATTGAATTTTTTGTGATCACGGTCATGCATAGCGTCTAAACTTTACAAGATGAATTGTTTCAATTACAAAGCTATTTTGGAACTTTCTTATTGCAGCGATTCCAATATAGAACAAGTATGGTAGACTCATTTTACAGTACCTCCGCTTATTCTTTTTTTATCATTGTAAATCTTCTACAAAGTTTGTTTAACACATTGCGTATTACAGCTCATATTTTTACTTATAGCTCTTTTTCAAATTAATATTATTATTCCTGTAGTATGAAAATGTCACTTATAATATTTACGAAATGGGATAAATTTTCAAATATATAAAAAGAATAATAAAATAATAATTAAAACTAACTAAACGCAAAATAAATAACAATAGTTCTATTCCACGCTTCATTCTTCATTCGCTTGATTTTCAAGGTCAAAATGAGGAAATAAATTCAACAACAGTGCATGCAATGGATGGTTTTTACACTTATTCAACCGGTAAAAGATAAAAGGTAACCGCACATCGCAAGAGAACTAACAAAAACGGAAAAATTACGAAAAAGATGGTTCTATGTCACACGTAACGCTGAAAGATCCAATTAATCCTACGACACACAAGTCGTAGCAACTATATACATCCACTTTTCAACCGGTCGCTGCAGGAACGTGTAAACGAGCGAGTTAATGCAAGGACCGGTCCATTAAAGACGATAGCGTCCTTGGTCCTCTGCCCTTTTACTAATTAGAGGCGTCTCTCTCTCTCTCTCTCTCTCTCTCTCTCTCTCTCTCTCTCTCTCTCTCTCTCTAACATCCACTACATAAACGCTCTCCTCCGAGCTATACCTAACGAAGGCGGCGCCAATGGCAGGTCCTTTTAATATTAATAAATTTTCGCGCAAGAGCTAATGCGATATTATGCGCGCATGCTCCATTACCGGAGGAGATGGTGGTCACGGTGGTAGCCCTTCGATATATGTATACACCGTGACGACACCATTGCTTTGACGTTTGCTCCTCATTCTTTATCTAGTCCCTGTTCGGATTTCCCGAGGATGATCTACAAAGTGAACAAGTTCCTTCTATCTTGTACTTTTTTTATTTTTCATACGAAAAGCTCAGTTTAATGAGTTTGTTTTAAAGAAGATTGCAGGGACATTAATATTTTCAGGAAGACTCTTATTTGCCGCGTGGAGACTACGTAATGAGTTCGCTGGATTGCCGAAGCTGTTTTGAGCATTCACTTTTTAAATTATTGCGCTGTGCGCAAGCGCGCTCCCGTAGAATGTTGAGCAAGTCACTTTTTTTCCTTTTCTGATGGAGCTTCAGTAATGCATTTCATTGTGGGGATTATGTGCAATTTTATGGAATTTAACATTTTGTAGAAAATAACGAGAGAAAAATGATAATGGATTTTTATGAGATAAACGCTTTTCTTTCTAGATATAGTGGATATTTCATTTGATTGATACGTAGATATATATATGAATAACTGGGTAATATCGTTTGGATAACCACAGAACGTTATAATTAACGGAGAAATCATATTACCTTTGATTACGAATACCAAAGTAATGAAATAGTCGTAGAATCAATCGAGTATCATCTGGATAATAAAATAAATCACACAAGCGAGTAACGTGCATATACGATATTTTTAAGACAAGATAATGTATTAAAAATGAGCTAGAGAAGTCATTCAATCGAATTTCAAAATGTATTTTTTAATTAACATTCTAATGAAATCTTTGTCATCTTCTCGCGTTCTTGATCGAAAGATACGCGATTGATATGATGTATCGCTCAGCGAGTTTTATGAGATCCGCAATTGAACAGCTTGCAATTTCCGTTTCAAACCACGAAAGTGTCAGTGAAACATTTTCAGTTGGCATTTAATCGCGCGTATGTTTCATAGATATAAATATCATAGTGATGTAAATTCCAATCTATAAACGAGCAATATTTTAATTTTTTTACTGTTGTTGCTAACCAAAAAACTCTCAAATTTATAATTCGAATTTGCAAAATAAATATGTATACCTCAAGCATTCGCGTTTGCTATTTTCTCTTGAATCTAATTTTCTTTTAACTCATAAATAATCTTAATTCATTTTTTATAAACTTATGAAAAGGCATTGACTGTCATAACAATATTTCAGATTTATAGATAGTCGGAAAATATTTGAATTTTGTTTTAATCTTGAAAAAATCGAATTTTTCGTCGCGCTTTTTAATAGATCTGAGCAGCCAAAAATAATGCACAGAGAGTGGCGTTTTGTGCCAAAACGAATTAAGAAGGGTTTTACGTTTATTCTGTAATAATGTAATATTATTACAAAGCAAACTCTTTTTCTTAAAATTACATAAAATCATTATTTAGCCTAATAGGTCCTAACAGACTAGAAGTTCTCGTCATCATGTGTGGAGATAATACTATTTAGATTTTAACTAACAGCTTAACTGATCTTTTAGATTCAAAGTTTAAATGATGTTATGTTTGCAATTTTGAACTATGGAACGTTGTTTTATTAAAAAGTATATTATTATGATAAATTTTCAATTCGATACAACCGAAAATGAAATAGAAATAACATTATTTGAGCTGTGTATCTTAAAAATCCATAATGTGTTCTTCACGGAGTGAACTTGATGGATTATAGAACCAATTCACCACATATAAAAATTAATTTTATTTCTATTCTGCATAATAGTAACTAGATGAATAATTTAGAAATGAGAATAGTTTCTCTATACATCAACCGCAATAAATTTTTCAATATTTCAAATTTCGAGATTATTTAAAGGTATGTAGACTCGAAAAGTTAGATTATCCATAGTTTCAGGAACTGCTACTTGACTTTATTATCGACAACGTATATATAGCGTTTCGCAAAATATCCATTACATATTTGCAATTTTCACTTTCCGAATAGTTAATATATCGTTAATTTTGAATATTATACATGCATACACGCGCATATCTTTACCATATATTTTATATACGTATATCTACGTAAAGTTACATTAACATTTATGGATTTCGCGAATATATTTCGAAAGTATAGTAATGCGTTATCAAATTTTAAATCGCGTTCGCTCAGCTATAACGAGAATTTCTCTTTAATAAAATAAGCGAGAATAATTATATCCAGAAATAAAGTGTTCTCAATTTATTACGCCCACAGAGTTACAGAGCTCTTTCGGTCGAATTCTATCGATGCAGGCGGTGCATTGACTACGTGCACCTTTGTCACCGACCGAATGAAAAAAAAATGGAAGAAAGAATTAGATAATGGAAGAATACCGGTCTCGTGCGAAAAGTTCGTTCGCATTAAGGTAAACTTGTCACTCGAACGTTTCCCAAGGAGCGTTTTCGATAGACGTTCGACAAATCATTCACGTTCGCACTAACAAGAGCCGCCCTTTCCAGACGCATACATATATAGTCGGGTTCGGCTTCTTTTCATTTCTAGTGTATGATATTTCTCTTCGTTGTTCTGACTTTCGTTCAATTCTTCATGCGAGTATATCTTTACCGCAAAGAACTATTGAATTTCTTCTCCGTTGCTTTTTCGCGCTGATTCTCAAATATTCGTACTCGTAAAACGAAGTTTCTCTGTTCTGTTTGCATCGAGGTCTGATCTTAGCTTCGTTAATAAATCGTTTCTTTGTATGTGGTTCGGGTCATCGGCATTACGGAGCGACCTATGACATACAATTTTTAATGAAACAACTCGACTTTTCTCAATACTGTATTGACGAAACTCGGGTAAAATTTTTTTCGATTTTTTTCTACGACCTCGTTTATCTTACGGCGAAGTTCGGCCCTTCGTTGTGCAATTTTTTTCTCTCTCCATGCCTATCGGCTCCGATCTTTATTCATTTACAAGAGAATTCTTTAATGGAAAAATTGTGCGAAACTTGAGTTTTACCAGCAAAATAGATGGAACATCACAGTTTTCAACTTCTTCCATCGCAATTAGCGCGGTCGTTGGAAAACCAGGCGTAGCCACAATCGATAACCATGTAATATTCAAGCGCGACTTGTTTCGTTACAACAGTATTGTACTCAAACCGATCGATCATTTTAAAACTTAAACTTATCTATATATATGCGTCAGTCTTCGACAGATTATATGGTCAAAAATTTGTTTTATTTTATTAAGAATACAAGTACAATATTGCTTTTAACAATTATAAATTTACTGTGACTATTAATATAGACCGATCTTGAGAAACTCATATTTTATGATATTAACTAATATATTAACTTTATTTCTAGCTATATATAGAGCTTGATTCAAAAGCTAATACGGCGATTTGAGACTGACGATCGAACCTTTTCAAAACTGAATTTAAAAACTGATAACCTAGGGTATCATTATAACATAAATCTGCAACTTAGGAAGCGGTTTATAGTCAGCGTCAAATACATTGATAAGTCAAAGTTTATCAAAAGCGAATAGTGTTAATGTTTACTTTTTGGAAAATGTAATAAATTCATTTAGTAACTTATTTTCGCTCATTCAATTTATAAATATGAATGACTATACTTTCGTATAGTTACAATATTCTGATTTTTACAAATAGTGAATTTTTATCATTCACATTTAGAGATTATATGGTATATACGAGTATACGCATCGAAGTTTTTCGAAGTGGGCGTGTTAATGCGTATATATTGCTGTTGTTATATATATAACAACAGCAGTGCAGCTCTCGTCGCAGCTGCGGATCGTGAACAGCACCGGAAGCGCATCGAGCTTGGCAGATATTTTAATGGAAGTTCAAACTTAAGATATTTCGTGAAGAGAGCGAGAGAGAGCGAGAGAGAGAGAGAGAGAGAGAGAGAGCTGCATGACAGAGCGAGAGATCGGGCTGAAAATGAGAAAGAGAGAGATAGAGAGAGAAAATAAGGAGTCGACGACGACGAGAGAGTAGGACGAGCCGTTCAAGTGTTCATAATGAGATGTTAATGGAGTGCCCGTAAAAAACGCAAGCGTCACGTCACGATATCGACAGGCCCTCCTCTCTCCTCTTTTTCCCTCCCTTACGCTTCGTCTCTTCCTGCGTTTCTCATTCCACTTTAGCCTCTCCTACTAACCTTATCCGGTAGTCTCCGGTTGAAAGTCAACCCCTACTAGTACGCCCCCCCCCCCTCAAAAGAGTCGAGAATGTCGTTGAAAGAGTGAGATAATAGGAGACAGAGAAAGAGAGAACAGAAGCGGCTCTTCCTTGTAATCTATTTTGTCTTCTGCAGGCCTCGGGTTACCGCTAGTGCGCGTCGCGCTGACGAAAGATCGAACTTTCAGGCCAGTAATTGAGAAGAAAGATGGCGTCCATCTCTCTCTCTCTCTCTCTGTTTATACAAGTTTATTCATTTCATTGGACAAAATAAGGGATAAGAAGAAACCTCTGATATGTATAATATACAGGTAGTACTCGAAAAATCGAATAATTGATTATATGCTTTTTCAGTGGGGAAGGGGGGGGGGTGGAGGAAACGCGCGAGACCGAAATGTAGCCGCGTGTAATCCTTTGCGAAAGTGCACAAGTCGAAGCGGCACTTCTTGTATAATGAGATTCCCGTATAAATTGCTGGAAGAAGAGAGAGAGAAAGAGAGAGGGTCTCGAGTTTTTGCGATGTGCCGCCATTTATAATGAGTTTTCATTGGCTCTTGACTCCTCGGCCCCACCTAATGGTTTCGTCTACTAATGGTTACGTAGCCGCTTCAAGACTCGATGCTACGTACTCTACACTCGACGTTTTTTACAGGGTTTATGAAAGGGAACGAGGTTTATGAAAATTACTGGTTTCTCTCTCTTTCACTTCGATGCGTAACTTATTTCGTATGAAATTTTAAATAGCTTACAATGGATTTTAGCAATTGTATCGACTGTGTAAAAACTTCCGATATAGTATTATTAAACAATTTTAATACTATCGATATATAATCCATTAGTACTATGATTGATTCTTTGTCAAATAGCCATTGTAAAAGTTATTTTCTTTGATATTTTGTGATTATTTTAAGAACATTCCTATAAATTTCCGTAAACTTAATAAGAATTTTTGAACTTGCTACTGAAAGTTACAGAGAACAAAAATTAAAATGTTGCAAATTTTCGTTGAATAAAAAAAATATATTGCTCATCACGAAAGTATTGTCACATGTGCTTCTGTCAAAATACACTTTGAAACTCGTACGTATGTCTTAAAGATTTGATTTATTTCATAAATAAATGAAATTTTAAAAGCGCGAAAATTGAAAGAGCGATCGACTCTGTCAAATTCATGAAAATTCGTGCGCTGACCTGTCACCAAAAAAGCGTCGAAATGTATATAGACTACAGTTCTGGAAAAGTGATTTATAACCGTGATTTATTACATCTTATATATAAAGTATGTGCACAAATAAGAACATCATCGTTAATATTATATTAATTAATAAATAACTCGATGAAAAAATATATAATATTGATCGTTTAGAATATAGACAGCTGTAAAAAATAGAAGAATAATTTATGCAAATAATATATTTATTCATTATTTGTATTCATCAAATGATCCAAGTGACCGAATTAACATTAATTTGCAGATTTTTGAAATGTCAATTGTCATAGAACCGCCCATATACATAATGTACATACCTATAAGCTTTGAACGTTGACAAAAAAGACACGTGAATTTGCCAACAATCCAACGCATCGCACAAATGTGCGATAGTATTCTTCAAGAGCTACGTGATATACACGATCGATAGCGGTAAAATAAACGGCCCGAATAACAATAGAATTTTCAGGACAATGAAAGCCATCAACCACGAAACCATGTGCCGCTGTGAAACAATGACTCTCCGGTTTATATAAGTGTATATTCTGAAATTTTTGGTCCTATTCGTCGAAGTGATGCCATAAGAGAAGACACATTCTCGTTTAGCAATTACGACACGGTATTTACCACGACCAGCTTTGAAAACCGAGCTATTAACGCGTTGTTGCAAATTCCCTACTGTGAAAAAAGCCTCTTTCCACGAGTATATGCTATGTGTTTCTCAACCTTCTCTATAGTGAAGAGCCAAGTAAAGGAGAACAAAAAGAGCCTGATGAGGTTAGCCGTAATTTGCATTCACTCGCGGTGCCGCGTGTATACAGTGTCGCGGTTTCGCCCATCTACGCGTTCGGTTTTGTACACAAAATAGATAGTGTCAACGTCGAGGGAAGAAATAAGTTCTTAAGATGTGCACGACAAATTTGCTGTATCCGCGAATTCAAACCTATAACTTGTTTTCTAGATGCTCTGGAAATTTCAGGGATTCTCGTTGTTTCCTTTGTGGAGAAATCAAAGGGTGAGGCATTGCTTGGAACTCCATTTGAATTCAATTGATGAACGATCTGCTTTTTATGTCGGGGAATAAGCTTTAATCTCTACATTCTTTTTTGTTACAGTAATTTTTATAAGCTTAAAATTACACATCTACAACTTCTGGGTGGAAACTTACATTGGATCTTCGTTATAGGAACAAAATTCAATTATATTGTTAGTCTACAATAGATTAAAAAAGAATTTTTTTCTATAAATAACAATAACTGGTTGATATGTAAATAAAGATGAAGGATATGGCTAGCCTTGATTGAATTTTAAAATAAAAATATATAATTCGAGGGTTTTGTCTAATAAACAAGTTTATATCTAATATAAATTAATAGATATTAAAATGACAATGTCGCAATTCTTAAGAAATCGCATATTTATGTTTTCTATCCGAGAAGAGTAGAATGTTTGCTCGTATTGTAAAGGTCGTTAACATATGAATGAATTTTTACCGCTTCCGCAACGAGCCTTAAACTAGTAATGCACGTATTATTGATCTTTTATTAAAAACCAATACATACAAGCTTTAAAATGGACCTAACATTTTGTACTCTTAAGTACTTTAAATTGAAGTACACATTATATCGAATAATTATTTGAAATTTAGATAATGAAAATATTCTTTACTATGAGACATAAAGCTAGTAGCACTGTTATTTTTATCAAAGCTTCTTTATCATCTTATTCGTACGAAACCGTTGAAATGCCACCAAAAAATGAAATAAATGGTTTCAGTATAATTTCACGGGAAAACTGACATGCATATAACAAAAATAGAAGTATTATTTTCTTCCTTTAAATTTTATTAAAGAAGCTTTAAGAAGCGTGGTACGTTATTCTTCTTACTGCGAACCAAATGAATACATATTTCGCATAGAAAAATGTGCGAAGAAAGACAAATAAAAAGTAACGTTATATAATAGGAGAAATAAACAGCTTAAAATCGCGATAAATCGAGCGTGCTATTTCAGCAGAAAATTCATCAAAATTGACGATATAAAGTCTCGGCAAAGGAACATACCAAGCTCCAGAGTCGATCCATCGTACACGAGAAAGAGTCGTGCACCGTGACCGTATACGTGATTTTCTCGACATGTCGGTAGAACCACACCTCCCCCTCTGTGGTCGAGCAATAATAAAAGGATCCGATGATTGCTGTCGATTAAAGGGCCAATGGCTGAGCTTTGATATAACCGAGCTTTCTTCGTCATCTTCGAGAAAGCGATCAACTGTAAGCAAGTCTGCGTGAGAAAATGGCTTATACTACTCTTTTTTCTATTTCTCTCTTTCTCTCTCTCTCTCTCTCTGACGAGCTTTAAAACAACTTGCGAAACTCATCGTTAGCTCTCCGAATTCGAGGCAAAAGATTTAGCTCTTTTACGACACGAATGAACCTCCTTTTCCTTTTTTCGCAGAAGGGTAGCGCGCGAGCGAGACAGAACCTGGACTGAGTAATAAATTTTCAAGTGGAGAAAGCCCAATAGAAGGGGGTTAAGTGCTCCGCGCCAGTCCAACTCACTCTCTATCTCTCTCACTCTCTTTCTCGTTCTCTTTTCTGTTATATAGACACACCCTCTACTCACTCACATCCGACCGTCTCTTTCGCTCACGGTTGAACGCCGAGGAAGGAGTACTAACGCAGTACGGCCCGCGAGACTTTACATCGTCCGAGTCTTATCTGCCTTTGTTCCGTGATTTGAACTTTTCGTGGGCACGAGCGAACGCGAACGCCGTTAAATTATCCCGCACTTGAATGAGCTTGCACTCGGCGTGCGAGCCTTCGCGTTACCAGGATTGAGCTACGAGCGCGAATTGGCGATGCTGCTATTTAGGAGGTACTTAAAGTCAGTACGATGTAGAGTCTTCGTATATAAATATGTGTACACACATACACACATACACACACACACACACGTATAGCGTGGATTTTCGTTGTACTTCCAAATTATACTACTTGCGGTATATTTTATATCTGTGTGCAACGAGCCTGTGTTTTATATTCGAAGTTCGAGCAGTGAAGCGAGAGAAGTAGTTCTTCATTTGCTTTTTGATTATAGCGTAATTTAGTGGCAGATTGCAGAATAATTCACGACTTGATTCGATTAGAGAGACTTTATTATGCAGTCGAGTTATAAAGATTTGCGGATGCAGCGTTGGAAATTTTCAAAGAGCAACGAGATAATTATCAATTTTTATTAAGAGGGGGCAAGAGAACTTTTATGTTTAAATTTTCACGATTGAACTTTCGAGAACTTTTATGAATTCGAACACTTTGATCAATTTTAATCCAATTTATTTTACTAAGTAGAAGGTAAAAAAGTCGTACAAAGCCAGAGAAAATCACCTTCCCTCACCCCTTTTCTCTCTCTCTCCTTTTTTCATGTTTTGTTTTAGTATAATGGATTCCGAATAGAGAGACACAGAGAGAGAGAGAGAGAGAGAGCCAAGCTTTGGTCGCGCAGTACAACCATAAATCGAATGGTTCGTAATGGGAGATTATAGGAACAATGTCCATGTCGCCGCGATGGAAGCGTCGGTAGAAGCCTAATTAATTTCCGAGCTATTTAAAAGCCCCCACCACTCGCGATGCCCGGCTTACTCTCTCTCTCTCTCTCTCTCTCTCTCTCTCTAGCTCTCTCGTATACAGCTCACGTGACGCGACTGTTGCGTTCGCATGCCACATAAACTTTGCATTTCGACGATAGGTACTCTCTCGAGGCCGCTCACAAGCGCCGAGTCGATTACTATCCTCGTCAGGAAATACCGTGTAATTGCTGCGCGCTTGCTTGTTCGCTATAGAGAAGCCGCTAGAGGGAGCGCGATTTGATGAAAGACAGAGAGAAAATGAGCGAAAGGAAGGGGAGAAGCGACGAAGAATGAAGAATTATGGAAATGAGGATGTATAAACCGATAACGACGGACGTATTAGAATGTTATCGTTCATCATTATTAAATAAAGTTTTTTCGTTCTTTGGGAATAGACTTTAGAAAAAACTTCCTCACTGTCTGACTTCCGGTGAAACATTATTTTATACCACTTATTTTTTAATTGGTATATTACGCGTAAATCATGGATAAGCTATTAACTTCTAACTGCTTGGATAATTGTTTCTGTTACGTCTTTAGTCGAGAAGCCATGAGATGTTATTATTATTGCCGATGTAATAGATTATACAACGACTGTTTTTAATACATTCGACATAAATGAAGTGGGAGTTATCAGCCAACTTCATTAGCAATCGATCATTCACTCTATAATTTGCTAATTTGAACGTTATATATAATTATATACATATTGTACAAACGAGCTTAACTTAGAAGCCTAAACTAATCTACCTACTGATCATTGAATAAATTAGATATTCGTAAACAGCGTATGAAATATTCAAGGAAGAACGATACTGAGACTGTAAATTTATAGGATTGAAAAAGTTAGAAAAGAACAGGAGTCAGAGAGAATAAGGTGTTGAGCTAAGGCGCAAAGGTTCACGAGAGCATCGGCCACATCGTCTAATCGATATAAGTGTGTGTGGGGGGTAAAACTGTCTGCGGCCGACTATGCAACATAAGTTTTTGTTACTCTCTCTCTCTCTCTCTCTCTATATATATATATATATATATATATATATATATATAGACTAAAGAGAAAAGCTCCTAGGAACGAGCTATACGAAGGGACGTAAAGTGCGCGCGAGCTTTAACACAACTTCCTAGCTACTGGTAAATTTTTCAAGCCTGTCGATAGAAAGTAGATCAAATGGCTTTGCTGGTATTACGTTGATTAACTTCGTTCGTACGACACAGCATTTTATTATAACTTCGCGAAATTACCTAAAATACACGCGATATCTGAATTTAAGTAATTTACCTATCACAAAGTTTCTGTAAATATTTAACTTATTCAACGAATGGAATTTTAATTTATTTATTGATTATTAATAATTATAGCCTCCATTAAAGTGACTGAAAATACGTAGTATTTTTAAAATAACATATTTTAAAGAAAGAATAAAATAAAACTTTTCAAATATTTCATTACCGATTAAGATACAAATGGAATCGTTAACCCCAGGTTAACGAAAAGAAAATGCCAATTTCAAAGAATATCCTAAGTGATTTTATTCGAAAAAGAAAAAATTTAATTCAATCACTAGAAAATACTCCAATACTTGAATAATCTCAAAGAGTTGCTTCGCCATCTAATCCATAACTCTGCTTCCAATCACTCAAACAAATTGCACTCCGGAGCCTTAAAAAAATTCGTTCAACTAAAAGCACCGATATTTCCTTCATCAGCTGACCTTCTTTTCTACCATTGAGTTGAGGTGACGACGACAATACATGCGTCGTTCTATATCTTCCCCTCGTTTCTTCTGCTTCAGGCATGTCGCTGTGGAGGAAGGGCGGAAATAGAGGTCCAGGCCTCGGAAGATGGGGTTAACTAGATAGGGCTGGAGAGAACGCGAGTGAGAAGGAACGAGAGGGAAGGAAAGGGAGAGCCCAGCAGAGGTCAGACCGGATGCCGACGACGACGCTGCAAGCGCCGACGACATCGCCGCGGCGCACGATGCTCTGCCAGCGCAGCCTTGCCATTTTCTTCATCGTCAACGTGCCTATCGGTAAGTAAACGAACGGTACTTCCATTTTTTCATACAAGAAATTTTGAGTTCTATGGAATTCTATAGAAAATACTTTTAAAGCTATTTGAAATTGAAACCAAACGTTTTATTAAACTTTTGAATGGATTCTTAATAAGCGCTTCAATCTATTTTTAAGTTATATTTTTTATTAACAATTGTTTGTTTGCAAATAGTAGTTCATTATAATTTGTTCATTAATTTATAGAGCTCCTTAATTATCTTTCATTCAATAGTGGATGAAAACATTTTGGAATGAAATGAAATATCGATTTGTTAAAATTTTTTTATAATTATATCTTAACAGCATATGCGAATGAATTTAATTTGGTGAAAATGTAATTTGCAGTATTACATCGTCAATTGTTTTGACATCAGTAACGTTTTTGCGTTAATTATTTATCATCCCTCGCAAAGAAAACGAATAGTGTTTATCACAAAGTATATAAAGCCGTATAACACTCTGGGCGCTTCAATAAATAAATAGACGTCATCATCTCCATATTTCATATTATTTACCCAGTACTCCCTTGCCATTCACGTAATACCCAATATTGCGGTTGGTCTTAAAAAGGGTAAACATAGTAAAACGCTATTAATTGAAACTTTTTTTTATCACTCGTATTCCGCATCGACTCATCAACATCAAAAATCAACAGAAGAGAGAATCCCTCCATGCACGCGTACGTGCAGTGAGTGAAGAAAAAAATTCCTTCTAAGTTTCGGCTTGTATACATTCCCTTCACGTTCGTCGAGAAATAAAATTTTTTTCCTTCATGTCCACCGTGTGTATATATATACTCTATTCTGTCGAAGAAAAAGAGTGACTCTGCTACAGAGATACGATTGTTCTAAAAGCTCGTCGGTCTGTCTTATCTTGGAACAACGCGAACTTTCCAGCCAAATTGGCGGCGGCTCGATCGGTCGGCTGTCCCGCGGTAAGTTGATTAATCGCTCTCACGTCTTTCGCAGATAGATACAAGCTCGGATATGTAACTCTCTTTTCTTTCTTCTGAACTGTTACTTTGCTAGGTGGCTAAGCTTCGAAGGATGAGAATCCATTCAAACGATCAAATTATTAATGAAAATCGAGAATAAATTAAACATTTATTCGAAATTTCGCAGTACGATCATTTTTCGTAGATGAAAATCCATTTGAAAACAACTTTTCCAAAGATAATTCCATTTAGAATTAAATTTATTCCCATCATCGTCAAAGAAAATTATATTGATATCTCCTGTCATTGATTATAATGCTTGCGAAATTCATCATTATTTAGATACAAACATACGTAAGTAGATAATATATGCTGGCTCAACCTACATTACGCACAGAGAAAGTCTTATCTATGTGTGATACGAATCAGTAAACAAAAAAATAATCGAAAAAGAAACGGGAGCATAAGGCAAAGCAAAGGTGTAGAAAAAAGCTCGAGGGATGTGCAGCTTTCCCTTTGATGTTTTTTCTCTTCTTCGTCTCCTTTTTCTTCTTCTTCTTTCTCTTTTCCCTTTCTTTCTTTTCTTTAGTTCTCACTCTTCGAAGAATTTCCGATTCTCAAGCAAGACTCCCTGGCTCTGCCCGTTCTCTCACACCTTGGTCTCTTTGTGCGCGAATCCAGTGCATCCGTTATACACTACCGTACATTATACACTTTCGAAACCAGCAAGCAAGTAGTGCAGCTCAAAATACAGACTGCCAGATGCTGTTTGCGTAGGCAGTCTCCGCGCTGCTCGTCATTGATCCTCTTTGCTGTACTGTAGACAGAGATAGAGAAAGAGAAGCCAGACAGAGAAAGCGGTTTCACGGGGATTTCCCATAGTACACTTCTTGAGAGATGGTTTATAAGACTTCCGTGACTGCCACCATTGGGCGTCTCCGCGCGAGTCTCCTTCTCTCTCTCTTTCTCTCTCTCTCTCTCTCTCTCTCTCTCTCTCTCTCTCTCTCTCTCTCTCTTCTGAGTCAGATGGCCAACTATATTGTACGTACAAGGTTTTGCTGTCTACCGCAGTAGCATAGCTACTACTTCTTCCTTCCAATGAAGGCGCGCGTGCTACACTCCCCTTACGATGCTCGATCCTTTTGTGGTCGTCTGCGACCTGTCTCGCAATTCGGAGCGAGTATTTTAGATTCGATTTCGAGCGATGACGACTGACGCTGCAGTTGAAAATTTACGTGCCAGTCAAGGTAATACGATATTGCTTGGTTCACTGGACTTCCTTTGTTATATGCAGAAGAGAGAGAGATTGATTTTGATTTGATTTCAACAATATTAATTAACTGCACATTACGTTGCAGAAACATTAATGTTAGAATACTAGAATGATATAATGAGTACTGGTCTATTTCTTCTCCTGTTATTTACATAATAAATAATAATAAATGTAAATAATGATGTTTTAAAATTAGATATAGATTGATAAGATGACAGTAAATTTTAAAAGAAGACGAGGAAAGAGGGATGAGAAGGGGAAGCGATACTTCGGCTTGTGATATGCTCGAGAGCTTAAGCTTGGAAACTTTTAAAGGACATCAACTTCTTCTTTATTAATAAGCAGTCTCGTTGTAGTATTTCCTTTATTTGACTTACTTTTAGAGAGCTGTTGTGTACTTTTCCAGATAATTAAATATCCATTGAATAGGAATAATCTACTCGAAATCCACAAATGAACTTTAAATGTAGAAAAAATGGGAATTCGAAAAGAGTTAAAATTAACGTCAGAGGTGGGCATAATGAAAAGATCAATGTATCGATCTATGTCGTATAACACTGTCAAATTTCAAAAGTACATACTTCCAATAAAGCTAATTTCTGCTGTTTACGGAATTCGAGTTGACCAATACTCCATAGTTCTCCAGCCTTAGTTATTCATTAAACATATACACGGCGTGTATGATAACAAATAGCTTTGAGCTGGAAATAATGAAGCTCTATCGTACTATATATACGATTCATTATCTAAAGTCTCAATTTAATGATCCAACGATAACTTGCGGTAACTATTTTAATTCATCAAACGATACACCGCCGACATTCGACCGTTTAATCCGTCAAAAAGCAAAGACTTCAGCAAATAAACAATAAACGAAACGAGAACCAGAGATAAAGAAAGAAAGAGAAAGAGCACCAGTGGCGTAGCTTAAAATTTTCGCGTCGGGTCAAACAGACTTACCTAACGAACGTGCTTTTTCTGCTTGTCTTTTTGTTTCAACCCCTATTCTCCTCTTTCCACCGAAAAAGAGGAGCATAGACACACATATATACACACGTGGTGTCTCTTTTCGAATGAAAGCCGAGGACGTGAACGGAAGCTGCGGCGCGTCGTCTGATTCTTTTCCACCCCATCTTTCTCCCTCTGTCTCATTCTGTTTTTCCATCTGTTTCTTGCGTTCGCTCTATCTTTTTTACTCCCCCCCCCCTCTCACTCTATCTCGTCTCTCTCTCTCGACTTTGGTCTGGGCTCGTCGTATTGCCAGTGGCGAGTCTTTTCTCTCGACGACCACAGCAGTCGGGTCGCCACCGCCACCACTACCACCCGGTAGCTCAATTGAGTTCTGGACCGTGGTTATCCGATTATCGCGAGGTGTGTCTCTTCCTCGGCGTCGCACCGAGGTCCTGTACACACACCCAGACCCCCGGCGTTTCGGGAAACCTGAACATCCGAGGGAAATGAAGGAAATGAGAGAAAGACAGACTAGTATTATATGGTGACGATTCGCTTAGATGCTGTCTCGCCGTCTGCATTTAATTTTTGGAATATTGCGAGCGCAGTCGAGTTTTCTGAGAGAGATTTTGAATGAAATCGCAGTTACTCGTTGAAAGAGAGAGATTCGAATTAACGAAATTTATAAATGAGCGATTGTATAAATAAATTAGTACCGATTAAAATTTAGTCGTTTATTTAATAATGTTTTAGTTATGCCTAAAGTCATTTCGGAAGTCACTATCGTTACTATCGTTTGTATTTTTAATCTAAATAGAATTGTATATGAAATAGAATTGTAATTTAAATAGAATTGTAATATAAATAAACTAGAAGTATATTTAAAAATGAATGGAAAAATTACATTTTTAAGCAAAGTCAAATTCCAACTGCGAAAAGCAAACAAATATAAGAATACACAGTAGCAAGTAGGAGTCAAGTCTGAGTTCAAAATTGAACTCAGACTATATGCTCGATATATCGTAACGCGTGTGAATCAAACTATAAAAAATCATTGCACATTTCTCGCATAAGGTGTACGCTTAGATATACATAAAGACCAGAGTCACTAATGCACTTATAGATAAGTAACGAAAAACGGAGTCGCGGCACTTTTGCAGATCTCCCGGGCTTACGAGTGCGCACTTTGCGAATTGCCATTGAAATGGCGCATCGTTTTCGAGACAGTTTCTCGCGCGTAACGTGCTGTTCTCCGATTCACCGCACGAACTCGTGAATAGCACGAATACCTATATACTCGATTCTCGAATAAGATAGAGAAAGAGAGTAAGAGAGAGGGAGCGAGAGTAGCAAGTGTCACTAGATCGCCGTTAATTTGACGGGAGACACCGCAACTTCGAAACGTTGTGTAACCGATCCATGTGAGGCGATGTAAGAGGGCAAGAATGAAAAAAAAAACTGAATAGGATATTGATGTTGTCGCATCGGCTCACGTTACCGTCATGTGATTTCGAACAGTCACCAGTATACTGAGATGTGGCTATCGTGCTCAGTTGTAAATTTTAAATAATCAGCAAGGCGATGTATGTAAGAATAAAATAATGTTTTTCTTCAAGCTACTTATGTGTGTTATCATTTCAGACTCTTAAGTACTTACGACATATTTCATAATTTGATTGCAGCCCATTAAGAACTTGTCGTTTATCATAGATATATCATAAATAATAATCGATAATTATACACTTCAAGTACAATATTTTTTTCTGATAAAGCGTGTATATATTTTACAATTAAAGTCCATTAAATTGCATGGCAAACAACCTGATTATTTTTCGAATTTCACCACCTACGAAAGCCAATCCAGCGTTAAACTATTGGATCACCAATAAATTCAGCCAATTAACAAAAAATAAAAGCTCCTCGTCAAACTACCAATTTGCATCTTCAGGAAATAAATAATAAAATAACGATACGACTGTAGAGTAGCGTGAAACAAGGCAAAAACAGTGCAAAAACAAAGAACGAGAGACAGAGAGATATGAGAAAACGAGCTACACACGGAGAGAGCGAGAAAGTAATATTGAAAACAGTCGTTGATTTATTAGTCCGGTAAAAGTGCGAGGCTGTCCAGAACTCGATCGGGAAAGTACTCGCTTGGGATTCCCAACACGTGCGAAGTCGAAATGCGCGTGCGCAACGGCAACGACGTCGGCCGGTTCCGATAAATTTTCGCTCTGTTTTCGAGCAATCCCCCCGAGGCTTGACTCAATTAGAGGCAATTAGGGGAATGCTGCACGCTGTTGATATAACGCCGGTTACGTCGGGCCACGAGACACCGCGCATGCGCGATTATTGTTCCACTCTAGACAGTGGGAAAACTCTCTGCTTCTGTTGTCGCTAGACGGCTGTCTCGACGATAAGAAGAAAAACTCTCTCTCTCTCTCTCTCTCTCTCTCTCTCTCTCTCTCTCTCTTTCTCCATCAGAAAGAAATAAGAATGCACGCGAGAATCGAATTGTTAAGTCAATATACAGAAAGAACTTTGAGAACTCGTTAGGAAAAACGAGGTTAGAATACTTAGAGGTTCTTAATGGGCTTTACAAGCTTGATACTCGTACCGACGGCTATGTCGTTAAAAATGAAACGAGCCTATACCAATGGTGTTAAATAGTATCGTACTGAGCAATTTGCTAAAAGGGATACAAAGGCATGCTAAAACTAGGTTGTTTTTATCGAAGTAGTAAGGGTCGAGCTTAGATCAGGCATGCGTTTATTCAAAAATGTAGGGATACAGAAGCAATGGTTTGAATTGTTCTATTATCTTGCGAAAGGGAATGAGAATATTGTAAACCGATAGAAAAGTTGAAAGATTTTCCAATTATCGAAGAGAAAATATCGAAGCTAGTTATGCAGATGTCGATTCGTATCTCGGCAGTAGTAGTAACGGCAGCAGCAGGAGCTTGGGGGCCAATCATGCCTAGGTTAAGTCGATCCTAACTTCCCATATTCCAATCGCGCAGAAAGTTCCGGTGGCAGGCCGCCGCGTAACTTTAGAATCATTCCAGTTAAAATATCTCGTTCGAAATTAAACTTCTGCTTCCTCTCTTCTTGAAAAGTCAGATTCACGACTGGAGTGTAAGTAAGAGAGAGAGAGAGAGAGAGAGAGAGAAAATGCATCGGCAGAACGTCGCCGCCACTTAATAAATGAACCTCGCGACTCGGAGAACGAGAGAATTAAAAATAAGAGAGAAAAGATAGGATAAGAACGATGCTTGTGAAGAAGAGGAAGGTCAGAAAAAAGGCTGAAAGGAACGAGCTCTGACACGAGCTAAGAACGGCACGAATTCCATGTCAACTTACACGAACGACGGGCGAAAAACGCCCTGGAGAGAGCACCGGCAAGACTCTGTTTTCCGTGGAATTTCTGCTGTCGAGTCTGATTCCTCGGCGGACCACGTCCACTTCTCTCTCTCTCTCTCTCTTTCCATCCTCCGTGTAGCTTTCCGAGGACTCCTCTATCCGTATATAGAACTAGTCGAGTTGTTTTCTCTCTCTTCTCGTGGCCTGCTTCACATCCTAGCAGACGTTGAACGTTAAGATAATTTCAATGACCGACCTACCCGCGTAGAGTGCCCAATACGACGTGGAATGCAATGTAGCGAGTCGAGAAGATTTCGAAACCAGGAATCTCTTTTCAAAAAAAAATCTTTGGTATTTTCATCGAAAAATCGTAATATTACGCGTCGAATCGAAAACGTGCTATTGACAGAGCTTTTTTATCTTTTTAAAGAAGACTTCGTAAAATGAAGGAGTGGGGCGATGAAAATAAGCGCGCACAGACTGCATAGCTATTAATGTTCAAGGCGCTGCGAAATCCGGCAAAAACAATTTTCTCGTTAGTAAACTTCCTTGCGGGTTTTGTTTCAACGGTACCCGGTATTCAGTTTATTTTCTTCGTCTCGCTCGTGGCATTAAAATCGTTCTGGCTCTCGCTTTCTCTCCCTTCGCGTTCTTGTTTCTTCATTCTATTTCTCTGTCTATGCTTCTCGTCTTACCTCATTTTTTTCGACTTTCTCGCAATATCGTTCTTCTTACTCTTTCGCGATAATTTTTTTACATTTTTTTCCTCTTCACAATTTGCATTGTTCTCATATTCATTTTTTCATTATTTCAACCCACTCGTAACGTATCAAATTTTGAACAAATATATTTTGAAAGCAAAATCGTTTCTTTGTATCAACGTAATTTAAAGCTTCTCTTTAAAGTTTTTCCAATATGCACTTTGTGTGTCATTGCACTAAGCTTGATTAGATCAACATAAAACAATCCCGCCGAGTCAATAAATGTGCACAAACTCAACAAACCAATCGTCCAAGCGGAGCTTAGATAACCGAAACTCTACAGTTCACACTTTCCAAAACAAACGTAACTTATTTCTTATTTCAATAACTAAATGAAATTGCAAGCTCTCGATAACTTTCATAACAAACGAGTCTAGATATTCTAAGTCAAGCCTTAATTTAATGATTCTTCAGCGCCATAATGACTCCTGCGCTGGTGTCCCCATTAACCGCTTCTAATAATTATAATTAAAAACTTCCTGCTCCTTTGCACGACTCTGGTAAGCCATTTCTCTCGCACCTTTATTCTTCTCGTCGTGCCGACCAACGACTCATTATACTATTACCGTTATTATGCCATCGTAAGAAAAAAAATGAATTATCCGTTAAGGCAAGCGAGAAAACATAAGGCGACATTACGCGACGGCGCATAAACGCAATATACGTTGGAGGACAAGAAGAGGTGCTTTCTCTTTCTTTCTCTCCCTCTTTCTCGCGAGCCGATGCTGCTGATGGCAGTGGTGGTGCCTAAACCGAGCCATTTGTCCAAGAGGCGCCAAGCAGTCTCGGCTCTACCTGCGGCTCGTTGATAACGACTGCGCGCCGTTCATATTTTACGCGCGGCTCATCAATAATTCATGCCTTGAATAATGCAGCGCTGTTTTGTTTTACTTTAGATATATGTATATGTATATATATATATATATATATATATATATATATATATATATATATATATATATATATACATATATATGTGTGTGTAAGTGTTCGTAGGTAACGTGTATATGAAAGCGTATGTAGGAAAGAGAAAGAAAAAAAAGAGCAGTAGGTGACAAAAATTCTCAAACCTCTTTCGCTCGATATGTCCCACGTCTGGTTTGTTAGGATTTTCATCCGTTTTCTCTTTTTTCAAAATCGCCGCTAGCACCAAAGCTGAAGAAACTAGAAAGAGAAAAAAACTTTCTTTGCCTTCTGGTAGCGATTTGTCATGCCAGTTTTATTTATGACATCGCGATGTGCTGCAGATCAAGGGGATTTTTGGCTTAACCTTTTCTCCGAACAGACTTCTTTTTTCTAAAAGAGATTTAAGCAAGAGGCGGTAAAGATAGAGCCACTGTATGCAGACTTGTGTTTCTTTTTTTTAGGTTCTAGTTGCTTTGCGCTTATTCATTTGTGGACATTCGTGTCAAATGTGTGCTTTTCGATCATATGCTTTAGTCACAGTCCCTAGTAATGGTGGATCAACGGCCCAATGTGTGGTCAGTAATGATAATTTTGGACTAGATTGTACATGATACTGACCCCGTAACCTTCGCAGTACATCAATAAATAATGAAGTAATAAAACGAATTTTTGTAGAAAACCTGTACTAAACCAGTACTTGAAGAAAGTACTGTACCCGTTTTTTAATATGTGCATTGGTAGACTTGTAAGTTAAGATTGGTAAGTTTTATATGCGACTTGAGTCCAGCAAACTGTATTTGACGAATATTATTGTACAGTATTCAGATACTGTACAATTTTGTTTCCATTTCGAATCTGACATACCAGAATTAAGCAAGTACGTTAACAATTTTGTATCTTTTCAATTATCCCGATATCGATAGACGAGGTTATTTACTACAAATGAGAAAGATAAAATAAACATAATATTAACTGAACATTCAATAATAGCAATTCTTATTAGAATGTTGAAGTTTCTATTATGTATAAAATGACTATATGAAAGTATACGCGGATTCTTAATGTACATCATAATGAGCAATGCAACACAGAAGTTTATACTAATGATATTTTCAAGAAGCATAAGCCTCGGTAAACATTTTTCTTTCTCAACGGTAAGCTCGAAATAATGCGTCGAAACATCGTCGGTAGGTAAAAGCCTTTAATCTATTGCTAAATAATTTAGCGATGCTCGACGTAAATCATCGAAACGAAGATATATCAGTAAGAAGGAGAAGTAGAAAGAGAAGCCCACTAGTGAAAGTGCACGAACATCGACGTGTAAAAGAAAAATCGAAAATAAAACGCTTACTCGGCCGATTGGCATTCACGCGAGCCAGGCAGCAATAATTTTATCGCCGCCTATCCGAGAGCATATTCGATAACTTACCAACTCTCTCTCCCTTTCCAAACTGTATTATATACATCAGCCGGCCCGAGGCAACGTCACTCCCACACGTACGAAACTCGTCGCGCATATGTACGATTTCGTAATAGCTACTGCGAATCATCGTGTACGAGAAGAACAAAAACGAAAATCATATAAATATAATATATAGTATACTCTCCCATTTAAAGGAAAAGTATAAAAAGAGTCATAAATAGATCGCGGCTCGATCAAGGAGGGGCTCGCAACTGAGCAATATAAGCGAGAAAAGAAACGGAAAGGGAGACTAAGCACTGCGAGCCTATAAACCATCGCGAGAAGAGTACATAAATGGAAGTGGCTGAGAAAAAGGTATATAGGGTCGGTCCTAGTAGTGTATACAGTCCCTGGAGAAAAGACACGATCGCCGCCGGCCTCTCTCCCACGAGTGCCACTTTTCGTCACCCTCTCGGGGCTTGACTGAAACAAACTCGAGATCCAGATCTTTTGAATTCTTACAGTACGGCCGATGAGGTGTCGGAGCTGTTACGTACAAGGCAAGCTTTTCAACGATCTCTGCGCTTGAAGTCACTTTGTTCGCTCGTTTCTTGAGACTGAACCGGTGGTAACCGACCGTAAGAAGTCAACGTCCGATTTTCTTCTCTTCGGACAAGTACGTCAACGGCAGGTGTTTCGTTTCTTTTTTACATTAGAACATTTGTTATACCAGTCGAAAATTACTTTTAAAGCCATGTGAGATTTCTCCTTGAATCGAAATTGAAATGATCTACGGCTTGGAAAATCTGGATATATGACGAAAGCTCGAGTGATTCAACGTAAAGACTGCGATTAGTTTTTATTTGCCTCAGAGACAAAGAGTTTTGCTCGCGTATAATTTGTAGTGGTTTGTACGCAAGATAATTCGATAAACTAAAAAGAAATTAAAGCTCCGTACATTGGGCCGTAGGAAAATCGCAGCGCTGATGAATTTTTCATTTCATTACGTAGAAAACTCATTTCGAAAGCGGAACGAAACAGTCTCGCCATCGTCGGTGAATTAAGGCGTAGCATTATCAACCCTCCCACCTGCAAACTCTACTCATTAATCCACCTATCCCTCTGACCACTCGTGCGGCCCACTCCTCGCGTTCGGTTTACATTTTAATCAAGCAACAGAGCCATAACATTTTCGGAATGTACATGTATGTATATACATACAACACATACATATATATATATGTACAAACACACATCCGACACATCAAATCAAGAGTCCATAGAGATATGATCGTGTAAAGCTCTATCTCGTGTATACCGCGATCTATATAAAATGGGATCAATGGTCAGCTGCATATGTGTTTGTCTATATGCATTGTTGGAACTGACCCACTATCCGATAATTAAACAGAAAAACAGAATGTCAGTGTGCAACAGCGGTAAAATACCGTGGTAATACACGCGGTTACTTATGATCTCTTGCGTATTTTGGAATAGAATCACATACACGGTGTTATTTGAAGACTCGTTGCGTAACGTAGTAAACGTCCAAATGAACCCACTTAATCTCACCCCCTCCCCTTTTCGTTGTTCGTTCGATTGCTCGGCAAATTTAATCGGGAAACACGCGACTCAGTCTTCTCAGTCTTCTCAGTCAAAAAAAGAAACAATATAAAAAAGTGAAGAGCCGTCACTGCAAATGAAACTAGGATATTATCTATAGTATTTGCCGCCGCCTACGCTTTCGTTCTTAAAGGCCGCGGTCTGTCCAACAGGGATAGTCTGAAATTCGCGTATACGAGCCTCGAGGCTACTGTTGCCGGCAATTGCTACTGCCTCCAACGATAAACTACGAGTGAAAGAGAGACAGAGTTGGATCTATCTCGGCTCTTCGAAGTTTGATTTCCGTACGGGCTCATGGCTGCCGCTGTCGTTTGATTCGATGAAGCAATGAGGGCATCGACGTGCGCACGACGTTTGCTCTTGCGATATTTTGGAGGATTGTTTTTCCATTACTCTAGTTCTTATTTCTTGGCTTTCTCGCTTATCTGAGATTGAAGCTAATATTGATACTTTAAAGTATTCTATGTATATATCGTTATTAATTCCTTAATAAAGATCACTTACGCATGTAATTATACCAGGGTCCAATACATTATCCAATAACTGTCGACACTAATGGAAAGCAATGAAAAAGATATACACTCAAAATATTGATTTATTCGTTTTACAAAGACTTTACGTATGAGTAAATTGGTCGGTTATAAATAATACCTCCCTGGTATAAGAATGGAGTAATGGTCCAATGAATAAATGGTTGCCTGCATTCAAATGATATTTATATTCGGACAAAATAATATGAATTGAATGTATTTTTGAAAACAAAATTAGGTAGTATAATGAATTTGCAGAATATATTGCAGTAAGTTTACAGATAAATTTTTATTTATAAGTTTTGCACGAATGATTTTCATAGTTAAATCAAATTCTTAAACATATCTGCACAAAATAATTCTTCTATCTTTTCAATTTTGTACATTTCAGTGGATAAGCCTGAGATGAATTATGAGACATAAAGAAGAACTTGATCTAGCTGACTGCAACTTTTTATGCTTGAAGTGCATGGGCAATACATTGTGTTTGCACTGTAAAGTATGCCACACAGTGTTTCTGGGCTTTGCTATTGGCCACTCTTGCGAGCCTTAATTAATCTCACGTAAATAAACATTTCAAGCCTAGTTTGAAAGAAATTGGATGACTACATGGCTCAAAAAGCCTTGGTAATGGACTAAAAATGATTGCGTAAATGAATGACTTACAAAAGTGATTAATAACAAAGCTCATAAGTTCATTGTGGATTACTTTGGGATACAAAGATCATGCATTAATAGTGTACTTGAAGTGTAAAAAGTTGTTGTATCATTTTCGGAATTGAACACAGACTTGCCCCCTTAACAAGAAAATTACGTTATTGTAGTACTTTTAAATTTTAAAGAGAAGATTAAAAAGTGTAATAGTATATAACTTTTTTAAAGAAAATTAAATACATTTAATAAATATTTTGTCAACTGTTCATCACTCATCATTAATAGTATTCAATAAATTTAGTTTAAAGACCTTACAGGTATAATAGAATATCATGTCAAGAAATGTTGGCAAGACATATGATGATGACGTACAAGTACGAATTTGTCCTTATCATATTTACGCATAAAAATCGCAGAAAATAGAGCTTAAGTTAGTCATGGGTTTAAAGTGAATTGATTTCAGCAAGCGTTTTAACCAATGTTATTTATTTCTACATTAGTCACTTATTCTGTTCCTCTTTATTATCTCGATAATCGAAATAAGGGTGCAACCAATTCTGGTAATCAGTACATTGTTTACTAGTAAAGACCGAGTAATGTTACATTCATACAGTATCGGTAATTCTTCCTAAAGATATGCAATCGTTGACAATATTAAAAGAATAATATTGAAGCTTAAGTTTATTTTTTATATAGAATTACAAGCATAGAGAAAGACATGTTGGTAAAAAATAAGATCAACCTCTTCGATCCACAAAAAATCATGGCGTCTAAAGGAACGCCGTAACTATAACCATCGAAAAAGATACTCCAAGACTGAAGAACAACGAAAGAGGAAGTTGAGTTATTCCAAGAAACGCAGCGAGTTCCACCCGCTGCGCATCTTTTCTCCGTCTCTCTTTACCCGTCGAGTTCCTTATCCCTAGGATGAGGAAGAAATCTTTAAAGCGGGCTTTGATTCATAGGTGGGCAGAGCCGCGGCGCGAGTTCAACGCTCAGAAGCTGCGGGGAGACACGGCGTCGCTGCACACAGGACGGAACGTGACCTGGCATTAAGTGGCCCCATAAAATATTGCGCTCATGTAAATACCCTCGTAAAATTCCGAGCGCGGCAATGTTGCAACCCGTCGTCGTAAGACTCTTCGGAGTGGGGCTATAAGCGCGCGCGACGCTTTTCCATCGGCGCGCCGCGGAGGAAATCGTCGACGACCAAAGTGAGCGTAAATTGAAATTCGATGCGTCGCCAAGCTCTCGCGCGTCTTCGAGGAAAAGTGTGCGTTCGGAGTACGTCTCCACAAGAGCAGTTTACACGATGAAGCTCACTGTAATGCTCGTCGGCATCGTTCGGAAGAAAGAGGGCAAAGTACCCACGAGGATTTATTTTTTCTTTTCTAAATTACTGAGATTGCACGAATGGACAAACAACCTTGTAATGTGCCAGTACTGTGCTAATGTTG
Organism: Apocrypta bakeri; assembly: GCA_018906985.1. NCBI lineage: Eukaryota > Metazoa > Arthropoda > Insecta > Hymenoptera > Pteromalidae > Apocrypta > Apocrypta bakeri. The sequence goes on from JACCIA010000002.1 coordinate 23,336,699, forward strand.
TAGTATATACATTATCTTTATGAATTGTATTTATATAATATTTACGAATATTTATAATAGATACGGCTTATTTGAAGTTGCGAATCAAAAACAGTATCTTCTAATCTTCATTTCTAACTATTATTCAATTTGGATTATAATCTTGTTTTTTTTAACGTATGCATAAAATATTTTGGAAATTACTTTAAAATTATATTATTTGATCAATCAGTCAGTGTTGGTACAATTTTGAATCAGAGATTGGTACACAGACTGGTACTGTACTGAGCCGTTTGTGTAAACTTGCTATAAGAGCTGATGTAAGTAAAGAGTTCAAAATTGACTTGAATTCGACCAACTTTATTGGGTTAGTATTGACACATTTTGTTCAACTGATATAGTTTTAACTCTGACTTCTGCTGAAATCCGATACGTTGACCAATAAGATCACTGAAATTTTTATCCTTTCTTATCAATCCGATAACGAACCAAATTTTTAACAGGATCTATATCTGGTACTGGACCTATGGCCAGCTTTACTGAGGTGATTGCGAATCAAAGATATTACAAAATCTCGAGGAAATTTCAATTGTCCATCAGCTGTGATACTATAATTCTTATTAATCTATAAGGTCTTGTTTTACGCAATTATGTGTCTATTCAGCGTCAAGTTATCTAAATTGATTGCACTACTAATTGCATTTGGCTTTCTCTATATACCAACCTTCTGCTGATCTAAATTTATATACAGATATAGATAAACACATATGATGGAGAGAAGAGAGACGAGAGCCCGCGCACGCATACATACAAATGCAATATACACGTACGATATACATATACATAAGCATTCATCCCACCTGACCCTTTGTCTCGCCTTTGACTGCGGCTTGGCGCACGATTACGTAGCAAACATGCGCTAGCGAAGGACAAAGCACAATGCTTCTGTTCCGCGTTTCGCTCCACGCTAATCTCAATAATTCTCGTCTGGCCGGATCCTCAATTTCATTACGACTGTTATTATTTACTGTTGCGTGAACTTCTGACGGAGGTAATTTCAGCGTTGGAGAAAGAGAGAGAAAAAAATTCTTAATTGACTTTTTTTTCGACACTAATTTTTTTAAACTTACTACGTTGATGAAGTTTGAAAATTTGGTATTTCCAATTTTTTTTTCCATTACAACTTTTGTAATGATAGTAATTAATTTAATGTTAATTCATTAAAGAATATTAAATAATAGTAAACAATACGTAAAAAAGGTCACTGGACAATGGAAAAGTGAACGCGAATGAATCGAAAAAAATAACATTTTTTTCTCCGGGAGTTTATCATCATGTAACGACGATGGAGACTTGGTTGTGTCAACAATACGAATTTTACAATGCTTTCTCGTAAATGCCTTTGTCCTCGCAGAAAATTGAACAACAACTGGGGCTAAAACACAGTCCAAAGCAATGTTTACGATCGGAATACCTCGTCAACGATGTTTTAGCATTTCGCGTACACGCGGGCGTGCGCTCACCCGCGTTTTATTCTATATCGAAATCCTTTAGGTAACGTTTCAATGAAAAAAAAACGTACTAACGGCCCATCTATATAGGTTTTATTCGAACTGCGACCTACAATGAAAATAAATGCAGCTTTTAGTGAGGCTACACCGTAAAATATCGAACTTGATAAATCGTCTAAACTTCCAGTGTGTTGTGTATATGCAGTGTAAAGAATTATTGCCAAAGAAAAAACACGCGTGAAAAATGCATCGCAAACATTGAAAATCGTTCTCGCGCATTTTTTTGTCTGTGAATAGTAAAAAAAGAGGAGGAATTGAACGGTTGTATATAAAAAATACAGACGCCACCGTGGCGAAAAGAAAAAAATTAAACGCCGATATAAGCTTACAGTGCGCGAAATCCATCTGCAAAATTAAAATCGTACCGGCAGTAAACTATCCAACATATATATATTTATTAAAAAAGAGAGAAAGAGAGATCAGTAGCGAAAGCGTATAGCGAAAACCTAAAAAAACTTTAATATACGTGAAATGTGAGATATATGGATGAAAATTATAACGGGTCGAATATTTTTTAGCGCCGAAAGTGTATTTATCTTTCTATTTAATTGGTCGAATTTTTTCAATTGATATAATGTATCAGCAAATAAAGAAGATATTGAGGATAACACCGTATATAGAAATCGTAAAAGTTTGTCCACTATAGAACACTAACCGAACTCTACTTAACTCATTCATTACCTCTTAAGTATCAGAAACGATAGCTTGCCAGTTGGCATTTACAGCCAAAAAATACAAAGAATATCCTTTAATTTTTTTCTTTTTAAAAGTTAATTCAAATATTCACAACTTTTCAAGCGAGTGGTCTTTTTACTGATCATTTCTGAAAATTGAAGTTTTTCTTATATATTTTCAGATTTGTAGATTTTATCAATGATCTATAACGGCATTAACTATGTATATGCTGTTCGATTAAAACGATAGTATTTCATAATGTTTTTAAATACATGTATAGTTAATTACATGTAAGTATAATTTGCAAAACCAAAAATTAAGTATCAAAAGCTTTAATTTTCAAAAAATAATTGGATTAAAATTTTTTGTCGACTTTTCCGTGTGGCCAAATTTCATACTATTATTTCGATATTGAAATATAACTTTTGATCTGTTTCAGTGACGTGCCTGGAGCCGGAATTCAAGAATCCGATGTTGAACCTCACCGTGCCGAGGGGTCGCGACGCGACATTCACCTGCGTGGTAAACAACCTCGGTGGATACCGGGTGAGTCCTTCCTCCTCCGCGAGCGGTGATCACGGTGGTGCCAATCCTCGGGTAACTATTCACATAACATGATCTAACGTGACCGCCTGCTGTAATGGATCTTGTCGACACAACCACTATAATGATAATGATCGACTCTGCCGCACTATTATATATATATATATATATCTCACTGCACTCTCTTATATTGTGAGCATCTCTCACGGCATATGCCTGCACCAAAAACGCACTGATCCTCCACAATCTCTGTATAACCACTGTATATCTATATCTCATCTTTTCTATAGCACTGCCTATCTCTCTATACTCGCCTATCTATACTCATCTATCATATATCTCTATTGCTATCTCACCATCTATGTATCTCTCTGTCTCACACTATCTCATAATTATGCACTAAGTATTTGAATAATCTCCATATCAGTCTTATACTATCAACCATACCAGCCTGTGTGCACTTCACCGCGTCTCATTTCGTTCGTCACTTTTGCAAGAATAATTGCTACATCACGATTACTACAGCATTCGTGATTTTTCGCAATTTTATTTAGAACACTATATAGCACAGTGAGATCCTTGTAGATCCGCTTGGATGAGCGGAAAAAACCTATGTATAGATTCTTTTCATTACCTATCTGTAAAATGTACGCAATTAAATCTTGCGATAAGAGCTATGTAGTGTTGAGAATGTATCCTGAGGATATGTAGTTTAATTCGACAATTTTATTTTTATAATTCAATATGATAGATTTTTCCGCGTGGCAAAAAAAAGTCAATTCATCTGAATGGAGACAATTTTTTCAGTTTCTCATCGTCGAATCTGTGAACAGCTTTCGAACTGTGAACTGGCTTTTCTCTCCCGTGTTTCGTAATTAGAATTTACAGTCGATATCTGTTTTTATACATTACCTACATGCGAAACAAAGTTTAAGTTACGAGCCTCTCGAAACTTTGCGCGCCCAGAACAAAAGCAACTTCCGTTGCGAAGCAAAAGTTTGGTTAAAAAAAATGATTAAAAAATAGCGCGTTTCATTTCCCCTCCCCTTCAAATATATATAGATATATATATATATACATAAACAATGAAAAATCAAATAGCTCCTGAATTTTACAACCAATAAACTGGTATACTTCTCTAATTATCCCCATATTGAATCCCCGTAAAATATTATTTCACCAGCCAGTGTGCACTTCAATTCAATATGTATACATATATGTATAGTAATATTCGAAAAATACATTTGCTGTGCATCGGTAAAAGTCAGGGTTATCATCCTCATAAATCGGCTTCGCTTTAAAAGCAGTGTGAAACCAAGGCTTCGAACACGACATCGATGAAAAAAGCTTTCCCTCATTTATGATCACATCAGCTGAGCCAAAAAGCGATGACTGAAAGCACTCTGAGCTGAATGAAACTTGCACCGTGGAATTTTGTAGCGTAACCTGGTGATGGTACTTTTTTTTTCTTTTTTTTGCATGTTGAAAAATTTTTGTTCTATTTGCGAATCGCACGTGCGAGCGCGAAAATGAAATAAGAAAAATGTCGAAGAAAATGAAAGAAAAAACGCAGGCGTAATGCAACTTGGGCTAATACGAAAACAATTGACGCCGCTGCAAATGCCCACATTGGCGAATATCGCGTTCTCAAATGCAATGAAAGCAGCTTTGAAATCCTCTTTATATATCTGCTATTCTTTTTCTCATTCTATCTCTATATCTCTATCACTATCTCCAACAATCCACCTATTATAAATCCAAAAGAAAAATTGCGTTTCACATTCCTTTATTGACCCCTCACCTCCTGCTTTGCGAGAGAAGTCACGTTGAATATATATAAAGTTTGATCGTGTGTGGGTAAATTTGATATTTATATATTTCGTTATTTATCCTACCAAGCTATTCGGCGTTGAGAGGTTTGTGCACCTGTTGAGAGGTCACCTTAGTGATTGAGTGAATTGAACAAAAGAAGAAAGAAAATTTAACTATTAAAACATACACGGATATAATGAGACATCCTTGTATTTATGTCAAATGGCCAAGATTCGGTTGTTCTTAATTTATAGTATTTGATTTGATTGATTATTATTTCAATGAGAATTCTCTTTGTGCGAGTAAGCTACAAAAGTAATTGTCCACACGGTAACTCCATTCAATTTATAAGATTTAACAAAGTACTATACCCTTTTAGAATCCTCGTAGATAAATGCGAGTATTAAATATATAGTCAAGCAGCTTATATAATTTGAAAGGAAAAAAATTCTAATAAATACAGCAATGAAAAAGGTATTTATCACCTAAAGCACGTGTGTCTCGCGTACTGCGAGAGTATCATTGAAGATCGTAATTTGGTTCGCATATCACGAGTACACCCAATATATTCATAATGATCGCTTCGTTCCAACGCAACAGCCCGTAAATAATGTGCACCTAAAAATATAGTGCAATGAGGGGAGAACGACAACTGATCGATGATCTTGATGCTATTCAATAATTTACCTACACAGTTATATATTTAGAAAAAAAATCTTCAGTTGGAATTTCTTCGCCGAGGCATGTCGCGATGCATGAATTTATTTTCGAGATAAAAAAAACAAACCGATTGCATGTGCATGGGCCTTTGCTAAATAAATAAAAATTGCAGCTAAGCGTCCTTTGCTTATAAGCATTGAAACTAGGATATACCTGCAAGTGAATATATGCGATTATTCAACGATACATATCAACTATTCGACGTTTTAGTATAACGGTTGCTTCAAATTACCCGAAATAAATTGTCACATTCATGTTCTTATAAAAGTGTGGACACGTGTGTGATTTGATAGTGTCGCGTGCAATGAACAAAGTGAGAATCTACTCTAGGTTAGCATTAGAAACATAGTATACTCTCAACAGTATATAAAAAAGATAAAATGCTATACAATCGTTGTCGCGTCGCATATAATTTCTCGCAACGCTGGCTTTCTACGAAACGCTACGCAAACAAATATAGCCATCGAGTTTGCGCGACCGCGAATATTCGAATTGCGCTTTTTTCCACCCCTTTCGCAAACTTATGTACACCGAAAAGTGTATAAAATATATACATAAAAAATAGAAACAATAGAAACTAACTCTCGGGGCTCGTCGCTCGACGTTCGACAAAGCCGATCGTACAATCGGAAGCGCTCTAATTAGGCAGGGCCCGTAACTCTCCGGTGAAAATTTCGATACTAAAGGAGCTTGCGCGCGAAACTTTTAATTTGCGAGTTTATTCGTTTATACGTCCACAGCGTCCCGTGGGCTGTATCTGAAAGGAACGACCGCTAATTCTTTTTATGTACAGATGCGCGTACGTTCGGTTGAGAAAAAAAGAAGGAACAACAAAAATAGAAAGAGAAGAAGGGCGAGAGGGAGAGAAGGGGAGACCAGACGCCGTAACGTTGCGTAGTGAAAGAAACGGAGGGAGGGAAAAAGCTCTCGCAGACAATAAAATCGTAAAAAAGAGAAGGGATTCTGGACCGAAAGATAAAAATACACAGAAAGAGCGAGAGTGCCGCTATGAAGGTCCAACAATATAGCGTAGAATGCTTTGCATATGAAAGAGTAAGGTAGGGGTGAGACCTGACGCGGAGACCGGAAACCGCGTCCGCTTCTCTTTCTGTGGCACATTTTTTTTTTTTGCCCGCTTGTCTCCGTAGCCACAACGGTTTACGTGTACACGTGTACGTGTTTCCGGCTTTCTTGAAGTCGAAAGAGAGAGAGAAGGTTTCCTTTGGCTTCTTGATTCTCGGTGTATTGCGGGCGACACGCTTGACTCTGATCGAGTGTGTTTTGCCCTGGCGCTTTGCGGATCGCAATGACACATACGCTGCTCTCGGGCTATTTTGTACCGGCTCTTTTTTCACGGAGCTTGAAAGCGCGTAATTAATTTGATTCTCCCGTCGCTCGCGTCACAAACTCGTCCTTTTTAATTGTATAATCTCTTTCTGCCGTACGTTTATTACCGCGTTTATAAAGCCGATTCTCGCGAGCGCAAAAATAAATCGCAATGCGAAATTTACACTATATATATATATACATATACGTGCAATTGAAAGACTTTTGCGTTATCGAGCGTATTATAATAAATGAGAACAATGTGTGCATAACGAATATTCATTTCATTTGATAAATTCTTGTCGTGATCGTGTACTTATATTATAAGAATAAAAAATGGTATACCTACCTGGAATAGTGAATATCCATAGCCTGAATAAGTGAAAATAAATTAATAAATCAATTTACTAAATTTTTATGACTAGTAAATAATATCATTACTCACTTTTCATAAATTTTACTTACCAAAGCATTCGATGCTAGCAACAGATTGACGAATATCAATTTTTTCATTAATATCAAATATAAATAAATCTTTCTCAATACAAATGAACTTATTGCCAATAATCATCTTTTATGCTAAAACAAATGCATACACGTTTTGAAAGACTTTTCATAATTAATTAACGATATCTATTCGTTGACCATTTATAGTGATTGTTCAATATTTATTCTCTGTAAGACTCACAATGAACTAATGGACTTAATAAAACTGTAAAATGTTATGAGCAGACACAATTTTACATGATGAAATGTACCAAAGTTAATAAAAATCGTTATTAAGTAAAAACTGGTTTTTAATAATTTTTCTATTTATTCAAAAACCCCAGCATGCTTTCAAAAAATTACATTAAAGAATATTCATACCGATTTTAAACTCAATTGGTCCATGAATTCACTTTGAATCTTGCGGAGAGCGAGTTTGCAGCAACCCACTATAAGTGGTCATTGAAGGGCCTTAGAGATGCCAAAAAAAGCTCAAATTAAAGATATATCTATCTAAAATTATTAATTTTAAGTAACCTCATTTAATAGTTTCTAGTTCCCTTGACAAAGTAGCAAATTTTAACACCTGTAAAAAATCACTTTGCTTAATGATGAGAAAATTAAGTGATTTAGAAATAAAAATAATTGTACTGTGAAGAAGTTCAAATTCACTACTTCACTGTTCGCTACTTCAAATTCAAAGATTATAATAAATTCTATAGTCATTTATAATAATCATAACGCGGTTTCCATTTGTAATACCGTAATACACATACTTTACAACCCTCGATTCTCTTTACAGAGATTTGCTAGGTGTAATCTTGAAATCAATGGATAGAAATCATCACTCGCGCTTACGAGGAAACATACTTACAGTTCCCATCGTCTTTCTCACTCACTTATTCCGAAATGACGAAAAAAGAAGCAATAGTCGACTATTTTCTTCACCGACTAGTATAGGAGATATATATACTTATATACATACATACATAGAGCAGCTCTCGTGGAGATGGATCTGACCCTTCTGAACTGTGGATAGCTTTACTCAGGATCTATCAGCGCTTAGACACAAAAGCTGCCACTGCTTATTGATATCTTCGAGGGTGTATACGAAGGGTCGCGTACTGAGGGCTTTCAGACGTTTCGAAAAGGATACTTATGCGGGAAGACATTGAGCGTACATTAAGCAGTCCTGTGTTTCGTTGAGATCTTCGGCTTTGATATGGTTATTCAAATAATAATTTCAATGGGTAAGATAGGATCGATGCCATTTGAATTGTGTCTATGGATTGGAGATTAATTTCAGTAACGATGCTCATATATTAAAGAATCAAGCATATAGATCTTCACGTTTTATACAAACTTTTGGCAAGCAGTTGAATGTGAATTTAAAATTCGAATTTTTCGCTGAGTTGCGAGCAATTTAAAGAATTACATAATTTCTGAGGATAATTCAATTATTTCAATATTATACTTTAGCAAGCTTCGCAAATTCTGGAAATGAAACCTGGAGACTTTTCTATGCAGAATTTTATACCAAATTAATATAGCTTCGTGTAATTGCAAAAAAATATATATCTCATAAAATGTAAATCATGTATCGTAAATGAAATAATAATAAGCAACACACATTACTTACGAAAACCGCACATTTTGCATATCTCGTTTTAACTCGTTTTAATAAACTATATATGGGCAATTCTCTGTCTACTCATTTAAACAATATTTTTATTTCACTTTCAGAAATGTGTAATTAACATTTCTAATTGTTTCCACGAAATTTATTAGAATTTTCGAAACCTTTTTTCCATAAGTATGAATGCATAAAAATTATTGGTATATAAAATAGTCAGAAAGTTCTGTAAATTTTTTGTGCAAAACTCCTATCACTTCTCTTTATGATTGTCCAACGTGAACAATCCCAATATCCCAATATCAACCGTATCGACAACCTGGCACAGAAAGAGCCTGTTTCTCGAAATAAGCTCACTCCGATCCTTTAAATTTTGTTTACATTTATCAGGGGAAGTGCCCCAACTCCTCACAACTCATTCCCGGAGATCTTTCGAACATATTTTCTACGCCTTTGAATAATATACGATTCGGTATGCCCTGATAATCTTATCAATGAATTAAATTTTAAAAGTACGAAAAATAAGACAGTGATCTTTCTCTTTCAAGTGTCTTTTTCAAATTTCATGCATCGATATGTAACTAATGCAAATGTACCTACAATGCTTGATTTCAAGAATTAGTTTATAAAAGTGTATTGATACGTGGATCATAAATTGAATGTAACTTTTTTATGATTTCACTTTATTATGAAGAATTAAAAATATTCTTGAATTTTTCTCGCGATTCTCGAATTTTTCTTCTATCGCTAGATGAATATTTTGGTAAGTTACGCGTTAAAGTATTGACTTGACAGAGAATTGCTCGTATATATCGTATCTCAAAGGCTCTTCTAGTCGAGCGACTTTTTGTCTGCAGGGCTGTTAAAAGAAGCCGACGAATTGAATTACCGTAAATTTACAAAAGCTGCGGCTTTACTACACTTTACATCGCATTGTTGATCTGTCGCGTCGATGCGCGTGTTCGAATTGCAAACGACACCCCGAGAGCCGCTAAATAAACGCCGCGAAGATAACGAGATTGATGCTAAATATTCACCCGTCGAAGCTCTTCTTTCACTTCTTTTTTTGCTCGCTCGTTCTTTGCGACCTCTGCAGCAGCGACTTCTCTCGCTTTTTTCATTTTATTTATCTCCAGCGCAAAGATCGAAGAGCGTCACAGTCGATAGCGCTGATTTGTACTGCTATGCACACCATGCGCTAAAGCATGTGCCGACGATTCTGCGATAAATTTTAGGTCGTGAGATAAGAACAGGTTTGTTATCTCAAACACATTTTTTTCACTCGAACTTTGCTTTCAGATTATCGTTACTTCAATTTCAGAATAGAAATATGTCGGTCACTGATACGAGAAGCTTTTCATGAAACTGACGATGATTCTTGAATTTTCTCTCATATGTAATACACGTGATTTTAATCGTCAGGCCAGAGTTTCAACACAACGTGAAATTGACATTGTAATCGATGAATTGATTGAAAAATTTCTGGACATCTCGAGATAGAAAGTCATGTGATCGTGGTATGCATTTGAAAGAAAATCCATGCCACGTCGTGTAATATTAAAATAAGATTAAGTCGACCGTATAAAATTAATTATGATCGGTATCTCGAACTTCATTAATTTCTTCAAAATTAGGTCAACGAGAAAAGCTCTCACTGCGATTTTCTATCGAGCGACAAAGCATATGTAGCTTTCCCTATCGACATATTTCGCAAGTCGACGACGATGCCTCGTATTAAATTTCAAATCAGTAGAAAAACCAATGCTATTAAAGTTCCACGCGCTCACGGAACACGACGAACCAACGCTTAGCGTGCAACCGATAAAGCGACCAACGACTTAGAAAAAAAATGACAAAAAAAGCCTCGCATCCCCGCCTCGCAGTACTCGTTTCGCCTTATGCCCGTGACTAAAATCTGAATAATTGGACTGTTGCGCGGGTGGCGCGGGTTCAGGTGGCCTGGATCAAGGCGGACACAAAAGCTATCCTTGCGATCCACGAGCACGTCATCACGAACAACGCTCGACTCTCCGTCACACACAACGACTTCAATACGTGGACGTTGAGCATCAAGGACACGCGGCCGGAGGATCGGGGAACCTACATGTGTCAGGTCAACACTGATCCCATGAAAAGTCAGGTAAGCCCTTTTGCTATACGTCTGCGCGTCGGCTTTGTATTTCGGGCCAGTCAATTTTTTTTTACTTTTCATCTACACTTGCTCAGTCATCGTCCCGAGTGTATTACGGCGAAATAGATATTTTTTCTAGATATTTGTTCTAGATTTATTTTCACTTCGCGTGGACAATATCGCTCTGGATTTTCATAGATTTTTTATTTTTAAAGTTAGATTTTCGTACCACGCGGTCGCGATAAAACTGTCTTGCGCCGGTTACTCTTTTTGTCATTCGATATATATAGCAAAATAACTGTACACCTGTCACTTACTGGCGTTTATATACAATCCCTATATTTATACGTTTATATATCGAATATTTTAACGTATGTAGTAAAATGAATATTTATAATTGAAATATGCATCACGAATTGATAGAAATTTTAAATATTAGTGGAATTTCCTCGATACAGTGAAGAGAGGGGCAGGGGGAAATTGTATTTGCTAAAGTAAATATCTCGATATGGAAATATCCGACTATATCTCTTGATTGCGCGATTCAATGGTCGTTTCTATTTCCCTGTATATACAGAGCGCGCATTTGGAAGTTGTCATCCCGCCGGATATCATTTCCGAAGAGACTTCAGGCGATATAATGGTGCCAGAAGGTGGTTCCGCGAAACTTGTCTGCAAGGCGCGCGGATATCCAAAGCCGGAAATCGTTTGGAAGCGAGAGGATAACAGCGACATCATCATAAGGACGAGCTCCGGTAGTAAAAGCAAAGGTATGCGCTTTATTTTACGTCTCTCTCTCCCCCCCCCCCCTCTCTCTCTCTCTCTCTCTCACTCCCTTCTTCTTTCTCTCTCCCGTCTCTTTCTCCTTCTGTTTGCATTCCTCTTGTTTTGCCACACAAAGCAAACGTTTGCTCGCTCCGAAGAGTTGACGACTCTGTCGTCGACCGATAGAAAGAGAGGAAAAAAAATACGAGAAAAGGAAAAAAATATTTACGTATCGGAAATATTGTTCCATCACGAAAGTCAAGCGCAAAGAGCTTTTGCCAAACGCTTTTTGGAACGCTCTTTACGCGTGGAAATATTGATTGAATATTTGCCTTTGCGCATATCAAGCTACGAATTATATAGTGACTTTCTTTCACTCTCGATTTAATTAACAATGTTTAATAATAAATCAACGATTCAAGAAAATATCTCGCAAATTACTTTATCAGTTCTTAGAAGACGCGGTCTGTGTCATGCGTGTAACCGAACACTACATTGGATTTCAACAGGATTCGCAATTATACGTCCGCAGCGCGATTCGAAGCGAGTAAAAATAGGAGTAAAAAGACGCACACGCACGACCGCAAAAGGCGAAGGGCAGAACAGACTAGTAGGAAGCGATGCAAATAAAAGCTGCGTCAATAAATGACGACACTGATAAACGCAGCAGCTCTTTCTCCATGGAACGTGCGAGTGCTTTCCCTCTCTTTCTCTCTCGTAAACTCGTTAAGCGAGCGAGAGCCATTGTTTTCCGCGAACGCACCGGTGGCACTACCTCCCAAAGATATATGCCAATTGCCCCGCATTTACATCTAGTTTTTCCTGCTCTTTTTGCACTCGCGCGAGCGTACCGCAGAGTGAGAGGGAGAGAGAGAGAGAGAGAGAGAGAGAGAGAGAGAGGGAATGAGAAGCCGCTTTTTACCTATTCATTTTCAATTACATCTGCATTTCTCCGCTCGTCTACTTTTTTCCTAGAGCTCGTTCAATTTACATTCATACTGCGCATGTACATATATTATATATATACGCGTATGTCCTATATACGTTTATAATAAATGTAAAAAAATGTTATAATAATGTTTATGTAATAAAATACAAATTTTCTTTCAGTGTCACAAGCCCAAGGCGATGTGTTGAGCTTTCCGATAATCGGCAGAAGCGAGATGGGTTCCTACTTGTGTATAGCGAGTAACGGTGTTCCACCCTCAGTGAGCAAGCGAATGATGCTGCATGTTCATTGTGAGTAATTCCAGCTTTTTCACCCTTGTGGACAAATCGATTTTTCATCCTTTATATACACCTTCATACTATACATATATACATGGTTCGGCTGCATCTTGCGCGTTTCACTTACAGTCCATGTGTCTGATAGCCGGACACGTGAATATAGCTCGATACTTGTATTCCTTTCACCCTTTGCTCGGTGGAATTTATTTATTACCGCGGCACAGGTACACACACGCATAAAGAAGAAGGGAATCTTTTGTGAAGTTTGTACGTCGTGTGGTTTCCAGGATCGATTTTGATTTTCGCAATATGTTGACATCGACGTTTAGCTGGTATAAGTGCAATCGATTCACGGGTTTTGTCACGGCTTATTTTTGAACGCTCTTTTTGACAATTCGCCCAGAAAATTAATTCAAGCGAGAGAAATTACTTTATAGTCGCAATTAATTTTTAATTTTTGAGCGGCACGCTCGCGGTGTCTAAAACATTCCCGAATCAGATTCCAAGGATTTCCCATTTGGGAAAAATAGATTTCGATTCGTAACATTGGCTCTACTCGTGTACCCACCGTGTAATATATGGAAAAAAGAGTTTAATAAAAGAATCATCAGCGAGGAAAGCAAATTAACGAAGAACCAATGTAACCGAAACATGTATAAGAAACTAAGAGACAGATTGGTAGAAGGACGATTAAACAATAACGATTACGAAACGAGGTTAAGAAAATAAAAAGGGGACAAGATGTTACACCGAAAGAGCAAAAGAGTGCATATATGTATAGTATAGGTATACTCATGTATATATAGACACTGAGAGAACAACGATGAGATAGCACTATACAGTTCTGTCGCTGCGGGTCAAAGCTGCGGAGCGCTCACCGGAGAGATAATAAAATTACACTCCGACCAGGATATACCCGGTGTATTCTGGCTTTAGCTGCTGGACCACTGCGGAATGAATTAAGCTGCGGTTACGAGTAACTGGCCTCGCTCTCTCTGTCTGTCTCTCTTTCTCTCTTCCTCGTTCTGGTACATCTATCGCTCTTTCTCTCTTCCTCTCTCTCTCCCTCTCTGTCTCCGTCGGTTCCGTCTCTCGACGAACGTCTAAGATCGTTTCGTCTCTCCCTCTCTCGCAAAAGGTAATTCCTCCCCGGAAATTGGATGTTCGCTAACACGCCGGAGCGATCCGTGGCAGCTGAGCTCGCGAAACTACCGCGAGACCGTCCTGCACTTCTCCAAGGACGACGATTCAAGACGAACCATTCGCAATTATTTAGTGGATCGACACCTCTAGGGTCTTTCTAATTGTGTGATTTTCAAACCAAGCTAGATGGCCACTTATTCGGTTAGTGTTATGTGATATATATACGATTTCCGTAGAGTATCTTCTTGTATATAGATTTAATTTTATCGGACGATAAATAATTTAATTATCTCATAGAAAAAAGTTTATCGGTTAATTCGTCTGAATCTTAAATGAATTAATGAATGAATTAATGAGCGTATAGCTCGGATAAAAATTGACATTACTAGTTATTTTCTGATTGATAGTTTGTAATTGTCGGTAAGCCCTTTGGTTCGATATCGGATAGATAACAATGGGCCGGAATTACGGTAATACACTGACCCAATGCTGGTATTCCAGATTATAAGTGGACGTAAAATTCGAATAATGTACGACAATACTTGGCCAATGCAGTATGTTGGATTCAAAAGTTGTATAACTTAAACTTTTTGTAATGCTCTTACTCGGCTTTTGAGCATAAACTTTAGCACTACAGAATCGATACAATATTATCTTCATGTATTTGACCAATACAGATTTTTCAGTAACGACCGTTCGTATTTGTCCCATATTCTTAACCGTACTGTGAAAAAACTGATGAAACAACTTTTTTAAGTAATTTTTTGTTGATTTTATAATGATTTTATCCATTCTTAACATTGAAAATTAAACGATAATCAACTTTACACACTATAAATAAAAATTGTACAATAGACAACTGTATACATATATAGGTCACAAAGGTGCTACAAGATATATTGCAAACGTAATAATACAAATATATAATAATAAAATTTCATTAATAAAAAAAACGACGTGTATTTCCATCGCGATGAAATGAGATAGCGACAATAAAAAAAAAGAAAAATAAAATCGACAGGCATTTCGAGCAGGCACGCGCACGTCGAAATTTAATCCGCGTCTGGGAATAATGCGGGTCGCTAGCAAAATAAAAGTAAACGCAGAATATAACGATGCTGGAAGCGGGTATACGGTTAATTATTTTCCAACGGAATCGCAAACGTTGACTACGGAGAGAAAGAGAGAAAGACCAGAAGTACAGCATCTATTTCTCAAAGTCTTCGCCCATCCTTTCGTCATTTTCTCTCTTTCCGCATTTTCCGGCTAACAGTACTAGTCCTCGTACTTTTTGCCCCCCCCCCCCAACCCTCATTCTCAAGCTGCTTACTTTATTCCTCACGCTCTTTCAGTACCTCGTCTCTCCCGCTCTCTCCTTCGTGCGTGCATCTTTTCTTATTCTCTATTAACTCACTTCTCCTGCCTTCTCTTATATATACGCTGTTAATTTTCTTCTACTTCTTCTTCTTCTTCTTCTTCTTCTTCTTCTACGTCGTCTTTGCGAATTGAGCGCTCGTTCGCTCTGACTACTTATATATACCCATTTACTCGTCGTATCTTTTTCATTATTTGGAAAATAAGTATATCCTCAAATATCTTTAACCGGTGACTGGATAAAGTCCTCTGTGCGCTTACTTTTTTCACTTAACTCGCTCTTTCTTTCCTCTCATTTCTGCCTGTGCGCAGCTTTATCTTCGGTATAGTTGTTACTTCCTGTTAGAGAGGGAGAGAGACTCCTCTACCCTACATCGACTGTTCTTCTGTGTATCTATATATATATATATATATATATATATATAAACATATACACATACATTCGCATGGCATCCAGTCCCTTTTCTTTCAATGTTCCTTCTCTTTCTCTCTACTCAGCTCTCGCGATTCAGTAACTCGCTAACTCTTTCTCCTTTCTCTTAATGACTCTTCTCCTTATCTCGTCCTTCTGTACCTAGCTCTCCTGTACAGGACTCCATTCAATTTCTTCTCTCCGACTGTCCCCCTTCTCGTTCTCACTGGCTACGACGGCAAAGTAAAGGACCAAGAAGAGTCTCTATATACAGAGGTGAAGAGACGCGAAGTAGGTACACATATATAGAGCTAGCCCGATGCCAGTACTGCTCCTGCTGCTGCGGCTGCTGCTGCAGAGACGATAAGATAACGCGCTCGATCCTTCTCTACATTACCACCTACTCCCGCAGATGGGGCGCGGTTATACCGAGAGCATGCCTTTGCACGAGGGTGGGCCCGTAAACTTTTCTCCCCCACCCCTTCAGGTTTTATACACCGTTCGGGTCGTCGAGTGAGTGCCAAGAGATCGCGTGTCTCCCTCTTCCCTCCTCCGCAACGGAACACGTCACCGTCGAGCTGTGATAAAAAAGGGATTAAGAAAAAAAAGTCAGTCGCGAACGTGAAGCCTAAAATCTCGCGTGTAAAAAGCTCTTTTCTTTTTTTTTTACTCGTCTTCATAGTGCGATGCTCTACTCTTCGTCGTGGTGTATTAAAGTAGCGACTGCGAGGCTTTAACGTTAATTGCGTGAGCGCGAGCGGTCGTTGTCGTACGGGCCGTGCTGCACGAGGCAACGTGAAAATGTCGATTGCCGTCGAGAAGCTGCGCGACAACGCTGGAAAGTTCATCAGGGGAGCACTTTTTTCTGACGCGCTTGGCTGCTTGATGGAGATGCCACCAACGTCGTCCTCGTCGTCTTTACGATCTCCAGCGTTAAAAGTGCGCGAGGACGTTATGGCTTTTGAGCGAGCTTTGAACAGCCGACAACGAGAGGCCACTCGCGACAGGACGCTTTAATTGACCGTAATTACGAGGAAAGGCTGCTCGCACGTAAAAGCTATTTTGATAAATGATTAAAAGTCGATGCTTTTCTTTCCTGCGCACGACTGCCTTCTAGGGGAATTGAAATTCTGTCAAAGCCTTTTTCTACAATAGTATTTTCTATTTTCTGGTACAAAATTATTTTGTATACCGAGATTTAATTGAATCAAATAAGATAAAAGAAAAGCGTGGTATAAAATTGTGGCGGAGCGCCCGTAAACATTGTAAAGAACCAAAAGTAGATATGCTTTTCCAATATCGTACGAAAGAGAAAGATACTAAGAAAGTGAGAGAGAGAGAGAGGAGGGGGGGAGAGGAAGGGGGTATATAAGTGGAGAATAAGTTGGACCGCGCTCGCGCGGACGAAGAAATATAATATCCTTTCGCAGATCCGGTTAATATTCTAAAAGTATACATAATACACCCGGGAAAGAGAAATTTATAATGAGACGCTTCCTGGTGTGCTACGTTACGGGAAAGACCTATCTACAGATATAGCACGAAGCGTATGTATGCGGAGAAGCGGTGTAGAAAGCGGGGAGTATAACCGCAGAGCAGCAGCAGCGACAGGTCGATCGCTTATCCGCTAATTGCAGCGTAAAGGACAGCGGCGCATTATGCGCCGGCAGGTATCTTCTCTCTCTCTCTCTCTCTCTTCTCCCTCACCTCGCCCTCTATATACTCCTAATATATACATATATATATATATATATATATATATATATATATATATATTCTTACCGGCAGCTGCTGGAGCAAAGTTCAAGAACATTAAATGCCGTGTCCCTCGCGTTTTAAGAGCACTCGTTAAGCGACCTACCTTTAAGCCACCTTTTAAATAACATAACGGAGAGATACTCTCCAGAAGGAAATTATTTCCCTCAACTGTGTGCGTCGAGAGAAAGAGAGAAGAATCTTTTAACACCCACGTTACAAGAATGTATTTTTTTGCAAGCACAGGCAAGAGCTTTACGAGATTAATAGAGTTTGCTTTTGCTACGCGTTTGAGGTGGGTTTACTTTCTTGTTGGATGAAATCGCGTGTAGAAGAGTGAAAGAGAAGGGTTTTTGATGAGATTTGATTTTAGGAACGAGGCAGATCCGATGGGCTTACGCACGCATGAATTATGGCTTACGTATAGTTGATTAATCACAGCATTTATTATTTCTGTCGATAAAATTATGTGTATGTGTGAGAGAGTAATTTACGTTTTATTGCAAAAAAATCGTAAGCTAATTCAAATATATTTTATTACTTCAAATGTACAAGCCGTAAAAAAATGTGGTAGTCGATGTGCGCACCGTAAACGTTTATTTCCGCAATTTTATCAAAGTCCCCAGCTTAAACTATATACGTGTGTACGTGTATGTGCGAGATTTTCCAGGTGAAAATGAAACCTTGCATGATCATTATCATCAATCATTGCGATCGTAAATAAAAAACACTTTTTACGATCGAACTCATGAAAAGTGTATTCATTATAATCCCAATAATAAAAAGTATAAAGTCGTAAAACAAAACCTTGAAAACTCGGAATAAATATTAAAAGGATTCGAGTGTAGCGTGCGCGAAAAATTGTTACAACTGCAAAAAATTTACCGATTTTATAAAAAAAAATATCGTATCCTTTACATACCATTGAATTCACGATTTTACACAGGGAGGCTCAGGTGTTGATTTTCACGACAATTTCCAGACAATCCATTGTATAACAACGGCTATTCGTAAACGCGTAAAAATAAATCCCCCACCCCCTCCTGCTAATTAAACTAATTCATCAAGAGACCCGAAGCTCTCGCCTACCCTCTCTTTACACTCTCAATTAAGCTAGCAATGAAAATTTAACGGGCAAACTCACCGTATTAATGATGCTCGGGCTGTACTCGGGCGAAAATTCCCTTTTTTCACAGTAGTAGCAGCAGCAAGAGCAGTCATCACGGAGATAACCTCTCGTGGATTTCCTGGCTTCGTCTAAAGTGCGCTTGACCTCCCAATACAGGCTGTTTGACGCTGACGATCGCGACAATGTCCGATAAAATGTCGTCGGCGGATGTGTAAATATGCGGACGCGCTCAGGATCACCGCGTCGAAGAGCGAACCCTCTCCCCCCTCCATGCTGTTCCCTTCTATCGTCCCTCCGGAAAGAGAGAAGAGAGAAAGCTGCGGTCGGATTGATTTATGGTCCCTGGCGCTATAGCTCTCCTATTCACACATACACACACGTATACTTCTCTGCAGTACGGTCAGAAAGTTTTAATTGCCTTCTCGCGATGTATATGCGCTTGCATGCACCCACATACCTATATGCGCTCTTGGTTTTTTTTTTCTGTTTTTTTACTCGTCGTCGACGACCGGTTCGTGACTATTGGTACGTTTACGGGAAAACGAGAGGTTTATGGGGCTCGTCTACTCGTTTCGGGATTGATAGTGTTTTCTCAAGTGTTCGATCACGACGAATACACGTTCATATATACCTATGCGCACGGCAGCAGATGATCGAGTTGTAAATGTGTTGGCGACATGATTTTCGCAAAAACAATGAAGTTTTCCTCCTTTTCCATTGTATGCTGTATACATACGTATAGGTATACCTATATACGCTCTAAGATCTGATGGATGTGTTGGACATCGGTGGTTATTTTTCAAACGCACGTTATCCTTGGTCGCGTTGTGGGGGAAGAGGAGAAGGACGAATATAACGCGTACCGGAGCTTGAATGACCGTTTCGATCGATTTATTACACCTGCGGTTTCCGGAATAGCGTTTGGTTATACAAATGGTTTAATATTTTATTTCTTTCCCCTCTTAGATTTTATTCCGGGGTAAGCGCGGTTTCGCGTGACGTTTCGCTTCAGAGCGGAAATTTCTGTTTTTGTCATCGTACCTAATTTGAATATATGCGAATGTAATATAAACAAATTTATTCCCTCGCATCCTCAACGTCGCTCACTTACTTCGAACAAGTTAATTACTACAGGTTTTATCCATATATAATATACACTTATTAAATATTAACAATAACGTACACATATATATTTGTTATAATTCTATTCGTAATTTAAAAAACTGCTGATTATTTGCAAAAATTTACTTTATTTTAATAATTGTATTGCATTAGAATTATTCGTATAAGTACTCATATTAAATTTAATGCACACTATTAAATTTAATATATGTATCTTAATTTATTTCAAAATCCTCTAATAATTTATGCATTGAAATTAAGAGGTCATGCCTGAGTTAAATGTTGAAAAGAATATAAAACGATTTTTTATTATGTCACAGAAAAAGGACAATTTAATTTATACTTCGAAAAAAATTCTTTCTTTAATTATAATAGATATAATTAAATAAGCACTGTCTACTATTAAAATAGTCATCCGCTCATTGCCAAATATCAGTGTAAAGGAAAAGTTGAGGCATAGTTTGGTTAAAATTCATCGCCTATGCGTGCCATAAAAATCCGAGATACATCGACAAACATTTGAAAATGAAACGCTTATCGTTATGAATAGAAGTGAAGCCTGAAGGCACTCTATACCATATTCAGTACACAAATAAAGCATATAAAAACTAGCAGATACCTGAATTGACTTGCTGTGTTTCAGTAACCAATAAATCGTATTATTTTCAGAGATAATTATATCTGAACTGTAATAATCATTTAAAAAAATGATCTCTCTGTCCACAGTTCGACCGCTGATCGAGGTGCCAAATCAACTCGTGGGCGCACCGATGAGAACCGTTGTGACACTGTCGTGCAAAGTCGAGGCCTCGCCGAAACCCATTAATTACTGGACCCGCGAGAACAGTGAGTATATATATGCACAGGCATACACATACATACTCGCTTTACATAGATCCACGTAAAATATATCAAACGCACGTCGTCGAGCAAGACCAGCCTCTCTCGGCAATTTCAAGTTTTATGCCGGCCGCGCAGTATAACTTGCTTGTTCCCATCAAGCCCCTTGCCAAACTTGACCCTTGCCCAGCTCGCGCTTATCCCTCGGTTATCCGAATGAGCCGAACTGAATTTCAAACTTCGGATTTCTCGTCGAGCCTTGGCTTTGCTTACTCGGTGCGGGTCCATGATTTAAACTCTCCTGATTCTCTCGTTAGCGTCGTACATAGACAAATGCACGCACGCACATGAACGTGTAACACACTAATAAAAATAAATCCATTTTTACAACCCATCCCACAGACGAAATGATTATTCCTAACGACAAGTACACAGTTACGGAGGACATAACGAACATGTACAGTGCTTGGATGCAGCTCGTCATTAAGGATTTGCAACCACGAGACTTCGGTGGCTACAAGTGCGTCTCGAAAAACTCACTCGGCGATGCCGAAAGCGGTATCAGATTGTACGGTGAGTGGTATTTATTATACAATTTGTTAAGCAGCCTGAGATATTATTTTATTGATGCAATGGAGTACTATGTTAATCGTATGCAAATTAAGAACTCGCTCGATTGTGACTCTGACGAGTTTTATGTATTCTGTTATCGAAACGTTTGAAAAATTAATATAAATAATAAATATAAATATATCACACTGAGAATCTGGAAACGGAGTCTAATCGCATGCAGCGACGAATGTTTAACGATTCTCTCCTTGGAATATAAACGCGCTGTAACTCTTAATCAAAGCGTATTATTCGTAAAAGCGATTAAAATCGATCGATAGAAAGAGGGAAGTAGAAATCTCTCTGTTTAGCTTACCCAGTGTGCAGTACGTAAACTGCACTCGGCTTGAGCGCAAATTCAATTTCTCTTTCGTATGCGAACTTTAATGAGTACAACGCGAACCGAGAATCGATAAGACGAGCAGTTTTCTAAAATATCAGTACAATTATAACTCACCGACGACTATGTATATGCAAGGGATGAGCAAAAATAAAGCTATACGTTCGCGCGGCAAAACTAAACTTATTAAACTATTCCGTGTACTCGCAGCTCGGGAGGAATTCAAAACAAGCAGAGAGCCACTTCATTAATGACAAGATTAAGCAAACGCTGTAAAGCCCGATAAAGTAGATTTATGTATAAAATCACTTTATGTATTACTTTTGGTATGCTCTCTGTTGCTCCCAATATTCTATATATGTAGATATTGTAGATGTAAATTCAGGGTGAAAAGCAGCAACAGCGCGTGAAAATAACTAAAATCTCGAGACTATAACGAGAAACACTTCTCCGTAAGCTATACTTATTTGTTTTCTTTTATACACGTAATACTTATCTATCCAAAAAGTCTCGCTCTCTTGCTGATGCCATAGAAAGATGCCACGCTCTTTAGCTCTTTCTCGCTTCCTCTTTCTCTCTCGCAGCTCGTTGGCCGCACTAGCGCCCGCAGAAGCTTATCTGATCGCGTGACTATGCGCTCGCCTCGCCAGAGCTTTCATGAAAGGGAGGAGAGATGCGAGACAAGAGGCGTCCGTTTACACCGGAAAATACCCGTCTAGAGAGCTACTTTCGCGCTCTCTTCCCTTGGCTCACTTTCAATATTTTTTCTTTCCCCTTCCGCTCATCGCCCTGTTTTAGCGGGGACGAAAGAATCGTAACTCGCGAAGTCCGTTAAAAATGAAATTAGTTCTGCGGTAACAGCAGCGCGACGACTTTGGGATGAAAATTCTTTTATTTTCCCCTCGTAGAGGAGGATCCGCCTCTACGAGGAAAATAATTGCTTTGGTACACAAGCAATATAAAAGAAGGTACAGTCGACACATTCGATTTGTTTTCACACTGTTTCTTGATTTTTTCTCAACGGTAGTCAGTCATTCATTTATGCGTTCTTTTGCATTTAATGGGGTATTCTATACCGTTGACATAAATCTCGCCAGAGGGAGAACTAAATAATGACGAAGAAGATTCTACTTCGAAGGGCTATATTTAAACTTTCTTATTCCGAAGCAGAGAAAGAGAAAAATCTTTCGATTTTTTCGCTTTGAGTCATTATTATTGCACGGATTTTCGAGGGCAAGGCGGCGATAATAAAATCCGTAAATACACATATACCGCACGATTTCCAATTATAGGAATGCTCTCCGAGATCTGTGATCACCGGTTAATATCGAACGGATCAAATGTCCGAACAAATAACATCGCATCAATCCGCGCCACGTCAGTACAATACGCGCGAGAAATATATCGTGTACAGCGAGAGGAATACCTGTTCTCGATGGCAGAAATAATCTCTTCGCGAACGCGACTTGATGCTCTATATATCCATATATATTCTCCGCGGCAAGGAATTGTCGGTAACGCACGTCTCGGAAAATCAGCGCCCAGAGCTTTTTCCCTCCCGCAGTCGTGCGGAAAGGGGTAAAAAGCTGTTGCAGTAGCTGCTGCTCTCGGAAATTTGCCCTACGTATATATATATATATATATATACGTAGGGCATATAGAAGAAAAAGGGTGAGAGAGGGAGAAAGACGACGGCGTCTTGCCGAAAGTGGCAGTTTAGCCGCTGATAACACTTGGCGTACTTTTATCGATCATGTCTGGCAACAGATGGCTCACCCAATTCTCGCTTTGGCGGCTGCTCTCGTGTATGCCAACGGTTCTCTCTGTCTGATAAACGATAACTAATACGCGTCGGATATTGTTTTACTGACTTTTCCTAACGCCGCTGCTTCTTTTTCTTTTTCTTCGTCTTCTTCTTCTTCTTCTTCTTGTGGTTACTATCGTTCCAGCTTTGTTATCTTTGTTATATATACTTTTCTCTAAATACGCTGATAACTTTGTTCTATTTTTCTCACTGCACCCTTTTTTGGTGTTCCTCTTCGCACCGCAGACGCGCGTTTATTTCGTTGTTGTCTCGTTCTTCTTTTTTTTAGCAATTTCGCGCTTGCTGTTTGTACTCTGACTTTTTTGTGGCTACAGGACCGATACGCGTATTAGAGGGGAATCGTTGTAACGAAAGCGTCGATAACCAGTTCACAATGGAGAAGCTTTCGATCTTGATGGGTATGGGGATATTTTTTTTGGCAGGAAATTTTCCACTGCGGAATTTAAACGATGTTTATGTTAGCTTACGCAGCAAAGCTAACTGCAAGCTCAGCTTTGGGATGGTAGTTTTAATGGATTATGCCGCGATTAGGTTTTCGAGGTAATGGATGGTTTTGAAACCGTGATTTTCATAATATCACAGCTATTCTCCGACTTTTCATAATATTTGCTGGCTCGAATTTATATGGGGCGAGCGTGTGCGTGTACTTTAAATTATGTACGCATTTCACGAGAAGGGGTAGGAAACGAAAAATCAGTCGCGCGACGCTAGTTGCATTATTCAAAACTCCGAAAACTCACAGGTATGCTTTTTATAAACTAGCTTAACAGGTCAAAGATTTCCCGCTAAATAATCCAATGGAATAAAGATGTGGATGATTCTCAGACAAATTGACTTATTGAAACTTTTTTACTTGATTTACAAAGTACAAAAAGTCAAAGTTGCTATCTCAGTATTTCTTATAATTTGTGCTTATTTTCAATACCTTACCTCCTTGGAGAAATATTGCTCATTAAAAACACACGAGCGAATTTTTACAATAAATTCTTAAGCCCTCTAATTCTTGAAATTAAACTTTGAAGGTATAATCCTTCGAACGCACGTAAAATTATATAAAGATGGCTTATTTGACTACAAACGTATATGCGAATGTTCTAGCTCGTGATTCAAACTCAATGTCTAAAAGAAATACAATTACCATTGAATTACTTGCTATAACGATAAAAATGCCTATTTCACAAAAAACCATCATGTATTCAAAGAATTTATGAATCTGTATTTCTTTGTGAAAAAGTATTTAAAAATAAAAATGACATTGATTTTATTTTAAAAATTATGTCTTGAGTGATAAAAGCTTCCCCGAGGAACTGCAAATTATTGACTTTCTATGACTTGCAATCCTTCGGTGAAAAAAAATTATAAAATTTCGCGAATATAAATATTGGACCAAAAAAGAATTTAAAACTATTTTGAAGAAAAAAATGTTTACCGTCAATCTGAAAGAGAATAAAATACATGAATGTATGTATAAATGTTTCCTGCGAGTAGTAAAACTATATACGCGGTCAAAGGCGAAGTTTAATTCACCACTCAACCTGTCGAACGAATCTCTTGTTGCAGAGATCAAAATCCAGGATCGGAAGGGCGAGTACAACGGTGGTTCGAGTGGCAACGATTTCGATAATTCGGCGGACGATCACAGCAATCGGCTGAACCACGTGTATCAAGGTTCGCTACGCGAAAGCGACTCGACTCTCCAACCAAGAAGTAACTCTGCGGCTACGAACAGCTGGACTAGGTGGACGCATCATCTGATAGTGGCTGTGCTCCTACAACAACTAGCGCGGTAGGCGCTTGACGAGGATCTGTAAAAAGTCACCTATTCTGTCTATCTCTCTCTATCTTTCTCCCTCTCTCTACCTCTCTCTCTCTCTCTCTCTCTCTCTCTCTCTATCTCATACACACACATATACATACGCAGTATCCCGCACGAGGCAGCTCGTATAATTCGCCTTCAAGACTGGCTGAGAACCAGCTTGGTTGCGCTTTGCTATGGTGCCTGGAGCGTGAGTTCTTCGTCTCGTTTTACCGTGTTGTTAACGACTATGTTACGGTTTTTTTTATTTTTTGTTTCTCTTTTAGCTTTATCGTAGTTTGGCAGTTCATTGTGAAAGGTATGATTTTTCGAACAAGTTATTGTATGGAAGAGATGAAGAAACGATTTTTCATTGTGTTGAGAAAAATATTTTCGTATCAACTGTTCTTTTTCGCTCTGTAACTATTTTTATTAATTCTTCTTTGACGGACGGTAGAACCCAGAGCAATTACTAGTTTGTGCTAATAAACGTCACGTGTAAATAGACTTTTCCAAGATCCGAGTTGATATAATGTGAGAAAATGCGAGCAAAGGATGTAAAACTATATATTGAAGAATATTTTTTAATTTTCATTTATTATTTTCAGAAGTATATATATATACATATGCGGCAAACGAAAATGCTAATTGTAAAACGAAAGATCATTATTACGCAGAAGCTCGCAGTAGTTATGAAATAAATAATGATAATACGGTGAATAAGTAATTGGGGGAGTACCCATATCACAGCTAAAAATGCCATATCATTCTCGTAATTGTAAAAAGTCAACTGTATCTTCACGAGCATTGCTTTTAATATCTATTGTCATAAAAATTTCAGAACCCCGAATAAAATATTAATAACATAAATTATTATCGTGCCAAAGAGACGTGAAATTTATTTTAATCAAGAGGAAAGCAAACAAATGTCGTCGAGAGAAACATCCAAGATAGGTATTCACTTTAATACATTGAAACTGATTAAAATGAATGTTAATAAACATTATTATTTTACAATTCATTATTCACCTTGTATAGCAGTCGCTAAATTTTTCTACGTACGAAGCGCGAATCGTAGTTTGGAATAAATAAGAAACGTTGATGTGTATATAATGGATAAAGTATTATGAAATTTTTTAATATTAAACTAAACCATCAAAAGCATTTGAACACTGAAAGTCTAACTTTAAGTCTAATTGTTCCATTCAGAAACGTTAAACTTCCATTTTCCATTTGATTTTTCGATAAATATTCGTAAAACCTCCTTATTCCGAAGAGACTGACGTTTTCTTCCAATGCAATTGAAAATTTTCAAACGTTGTCGAAACATTGAAATAATTGTGATAAAAACTCCAATAAATAAAAGATCGAAAATTGTCATTTGGAACACACTTGAACAATATTGTTTTACGAAAAATAGCCCAAAATCACGATTCCTATCTTATATATTATCAAATAAAACACACACGATGCCTCAATGCTCGATACTTAAAAAATTTAAGAAAAAAAGAAATAAAGCCCCTTCGTACAAAACAAAATACAACAAATCCGACGTCTAACCGTTTCAACTCTGCTTATCTCGCATCCCACATCTCGCGTTTACAAAATCTATTGAGCCAGACTCCCGCGGCGGCGGTAGCGGCTTTCATTTCGCGCCACATCACTGCAACGAGCTTTTATCGCAATCACGATGCACTCGCTTCATTATCGCGGTAACAGCAAGGTTGGAGCTACCCCAGTTTGGCGACCCCTCTTTCACTCCCTTTTCTCTCCTTTTCACTTTTCTTCGCTTTCTTCTTGCGCCGCCACTACCGCACTTCATATCGCGGATTAGCAAGCACCTGTTGCTACCGTCGCCACAGCGTCTCTCTCTCTCTCTCTCTCTCTCACTATGTCTGCGAAATCTAATTGCTTCCTCGGCACGCGAACGAACTCCGACTGGGGTTATTATACATCGGCTATGATGAAAAAGAAATTTCACGGGTATACGTGTACTAATATAGAAGGCATGTACCGGAGTTACATGCACTTCAGTTTTTTCTACATTGTAAATTCGAGCGATCGTTGTTCGGACGTGTCAAACAACGATCGAACGACTCTAATCGATCGGACATGACTTTTTGATGTTAAATTCATTTGTTTAATATGTTCCGATTTTGTAGATTATAGTTTCGGGAAAATTAATTTAATGTAATGAGGTGTAGTTCGGAACGTGTATAATGAAAATTGTTATAGTAATCGTCAATTAGTTAACGTCGGCGTTATATATTAACTTTCTATTGTGAAACATCGTGTATTGCGTGAGTTATATTTTTGAGTTTTGAGGAAAAGTGTGGTATTAAATTATAGAAGTCCTTTTATGTATTATATTAAGTCAACAGGGTAATTATATATACCTTTCGAATTGATTGAACGCGGTTCATTAATTTTGTTTATGAGCGCACTTGCATCAGTTTACATGATTAAATCTGCTACGACGCGTGTAAAATTGATAATCATAAAAATTTTCACGATAAAATATCCATTAAAAATTTACACAAAGGAACAAGCAACATTAATGCATATAAAAAAATAATTCAATTAACACAAATGTAACTACATGCGTTACGAGGTAAAACTATTAATTTATGCAGAACATTGTTTACAGTTTACAGTTATCCGTTAATTGTTAAAAATTGTTAAAAGTAAATTAAATCAAGTTATCCAATAAAACGTAGATGACTTCAATTAATCTTATATTTTCGAAGTAAAATATTGTTTCTCAGCGACTTCTATAATTTTGAAATTCTACGAAATGTTTTTGTCAGATCGATAAACGCGAGCATATGTATTCGTGTATAGATGGTGTAAAGTACGGCATAACTTTATAGGAATGTATCTCAATTCATAAAGCGACGAATCGCATCAAATTGTTGAACTTAAATGTTTACTGGAAATTTATATATGGCGATGGAGAAAGTTAAAAAATGTAATCGAGAAACGGCGTTGGAATCAAACTATAGTGAATCTATGTCATTGTAGGAACCGCTAGATTAATTTTCTAGTTAGGATTTTTTAAACGAACCAAACAAAAATACAACAACCAAAAAACTAAAGGCAAAATAAGAAAGTACTATACTGGTAGTTTCTTCGGCGAGTAACGACGTTATTTTCGAAATTTCGAAATCGATCGAGTCATGCAAATCTAATTTTTACAAACTGGAATTCGACATACTATGTGAAGAAAATACATTTTCCGATTCAACACAAGTTCCGCTGCATAAAATCGATTCGTTTGCTCTCGCGTTGTGTAAAAGTATACTATTCGCATATTACCAGGCGCAAGAGACAGGCGCGACGATCGATAAGAAAATCGCCTTCGCCCCCTAGAGAATTACACATTTATATATAATTGCGAGTTGATTATGACTGTTGATATATTGTTGATGATTGTATGTTAAAAAAGGAACAAAAGAATTATACGGCTTAAGCAGATTCAGCAAAAAAACCTCGTGTAAATAAATAATAAAATAATATAAATAAGTGAATCAACCGTATATATGTAAAACATAAAGAAAAGATTAAATACCGCAACAAAAATAAAAAAAATGCAATTAAAAGCCATCGATTCCAGTGAAGGACAGTTGGAAACGAGCCGAGCGAAAATAGCTCCTTGCATATTGTACAATAATCATGCGCGCAACATGTACACACTGACACATATGAGTACACTCACAAACACGGTCGATTTTACAAAGAAAAATAAAGAATGCGGCGTACGAGCCATAAAAGAACACTAAAATGGACACATAATAAACATGATCAAAGCTATAAGTAAGGTCAAAAAATGATGTGTAAGGAGAAAATAAATTACGATACAGATTGCGATGTTCACTCGTAAGCATAAACGTGGGAAAGTTACACGTATAGGTGAGAAAATATACGCGTATCCCTACATTGTAGAACAAGAGAACACGAGCAACAAAAAAATGAACATGCGAACACACGGTGCAGCGAAGTCGTTTACTACTTGTATGATGCTGCGAATGTGTTGAGAATGACAAAAAAAAAGATTCATTCTGGATGACGGATTCGAGTCAGTGCTCGTTATCCTACCAAACTATATTATTACACAGTTATAAAACTGCGCCGAGAATAACTTGCTGATATTTGGACGAAAATATACATACTATTATATATAGCTAAATAAAAAGATATTAATGTAAAAAACGGTGTTCTATTTATTACTCATGTATTTTCGCACCCAAACTACATCCTTTTCTACTTAAAATTACCTTTCGCAAGACAACATGATTTGTCGATATTTATTTATGCATACAATTTATATTTATAATTTATAAACAAACTAGTTGCATTATAATTAGTTAATAAAATAATATCATTATATCGAAAATCCATAGTCCGTTAACCAATATGATTTCCGCAATCAATTATAAACGGCTTGATATGCTATTTCCAAGACCACATTTAACCCCACTTCCTTTTGAGCTCCTATTTGCGACAAGTTATGTATATATATATGTGTGTGTGTGTGTGTATATATATATATATTAACAATCAAGCACGTCGCGTTATTCTCCTAAATGACCACAAGTTCAGCCAAGATTCAGCCATCGCAAATAAGTAGGAGGTGTCGGTATATAGCCGAGCCCAAGTGCATTAGTTTGACGTATATAAAAGCCGGTGAAATTGCGGGCAGGTTATAGGTTGCGCTACAGCAAACAGGCCGCTTTGCCTATGGCCCTCGATGATCATTGAAATTAATGAGCTGCTGCCGTTGCGAAACGTGACGTTTGCACCGCAAACAGCGCCGCCCAGGGCAATCTCGATGCTGCTGCTAGTACTGCCGCTGCTCTCTATCTCTGTCGGCCAAGTAGTCCTTGTTGATATTGCGATTATTACCATCAAGCCTTGTATTTCCGTGCGGCGACGAGTATGCACGGATTAATAATCGCGACGAGATGAGCGTATCCTCTACGTATGTGCATGTCTATGTGTACGTGTATGCGTATACGTATGAGATGGATGGAGTTTGGCTCTTCGTGTTTAGCTGCTGTGAGTTAGATACTTATGACAACGTTTCAGAAGTGATCCGACGTGTCAAATTCGTTACTTTTTTATTTGTTTAACGTGAATTTAAAAGGCTTACATAGAGATCAATTTAGTTTCCATTGATATATTTTATTACTACTTATGGATATCGAATTTTAAAAACTGAGTGCTTTTTTAGCATTTAATATTTTATCCGACTCTCCTCCAGCAAATGGAAATTTTAGATCGCCTGGATACGTGGCTGAGTTATAATATTCTGTTTTACTTGATAATTTTATAAACTTTGTCGTTCTCTCTTTGTGTACACATTATTTAAATTAATACGAATTGTTTATGAGTTAATTTTCTTTATCGTATTCTACGTATAATTTTTATAAATCAAGCCTAACGGTATGCATTTGTACCTGAAATATCTTACATTTTTAAAAAAAGGTATCACGTAAGTGATGAATATAAGCTGTGAAAGTAAGTCAAAATAATTTAGTAAATAAATATATTTATTTTTTATATTAAAAGAGATTTTATATTTTTCCTTTTTCGTTTATATGAAATATATACAAATTTTCATTAAAACAAATCGACTTACAGCCAGTACTAAGAATAATAATTTATTCTTTAACATAATATACAATAATAACTTCATGCTTGAGAATCAATTGTAATTTCAAAAATGTTATACGTGATACATAATAACGAGTAGATCTGCAAAAAAGCATTGTATTAAATATTTATAATCACTACATTACAATATTAATTTTGTTCGGTCTTTTTATTGGCGAAAAGTTGACTAATTTATAAGTGAATATTATTTCACTATCATCGTGAATACGTCATTTTTCACTATTTCATATTTAGAGAGTACGTATCGGTTGGTGAGCATATATATGTAAATTAATTTTAAAATATATTATTTTGTGAAAATAAGGCCTGCAGTAATTCTTTAACCCTTTTAATATATTTTTCTGTACAAAACGAATGTGAATACCGAGCGAAACGCGTGGCTTTTGCAAGTTATGATTTATAATGTAATTTCATTCATGTATGAATGAACAATATTCATATATTCACAACTTATCCAGTAGCATCTATGATTATAAACGGAATCGATTAAAATTTGACTAAACTTTGGACAAATATATAATTAAAGAGATTTTGTTGAATATTTATAAATAATGATTTTCTGAGAATTTATGAAACACTATAATACTCCTCAATTCATACAACGTCCATGAGCTTTATTTTTCCAAACTAAATCAAACATGATGTATCGAATTCAGCCGCACGTCATCAATTCGTCATTGCGAAGCTTCCAACATTAAACGCAGGACTTTCAAGCAACGCAGTAGTTTCGTATTGATCATTAATTGTATTAGTCGATACACAAGGTTGACAAATAAATTTATACTATTTCCTATTATTACTCGACGTCTACAATATGCATAGCTTTTCTGAAACAATATCGACGAGAAAAATTCAATATCAAAGAGTATACGCCGTGTTCAATAAATAAATCCGAAATTTCCGAATACAAGGATCTCTCTCTCGTTTACTAACTCTGTACTTCGTCGATACAGAAAAGAAGCTGCCTTGCAAAGCTGCTCTCGCATTTTTCATTATCAACAAATGTCGCGAACGCTCTCGAATACGCAATCGGATGTCAGAGTATTTCTGTTCTCTCTTCCTCTGACAGTCGATCGCGCAAAGTGGAGTGAGCTGCTGCTGCTGCTGCTCACGAAACGGAAATAACGAGAAAGACTCCACCCTTTCACCGGGCTCGTTTCCCTTTTTTCGCCACTGTGCCGGATAATAGTGGAGAAAAAGCAGGAGAGAGAGAACAGTAGCAGAGAAAAAACATAATATCGTAAATGGCGAATCCTTTATGAAACGGCGAGCTTGGAATTTTTGATGTAGTACCGGCAAGAGCTTGCTCGAGCGATATGAATATCGGAAAGTTCTCCCCAAAGGGATTCCACAGCTTCGGCGATCCTAGTTTCCTCACTCTCTCTCAACGTGCTTTCTTTCGCGCCGCACGTTGCACCGTCCAAAGTCTTCTTTCTCAACGGGAAGTATAAGCGCGAAACGGAAGAGGTATAAGAGGAAGTGAGAGAGGGAAGGTATAGAGGCAAGCGAAATCGCTGAAGAACCGATAAACTTGGCGTCAAACAAACAACAAGCTACTACAGAGAGAGGGAGAGAGAAAACCCCTTCTCTTCTTTCAGATCCGATAGTCGATACAGATAAAGTTCAGCGCCTGCCTCGAATCAACGTAAGCGGAAACGCATCTCCTCTGTGTATGTAACTGGATGATTGAAAATCCTTTGCGAAAAGCTCTCTGAGAGAACGTTCGATATGTATATATAGCTATATACATACGTATCTTAATCCCTCTCGAGCTTTTTTACTCTGTACCGCGGAGTAATTTCATTTCCACCATTTTGCTTTTATGACACACAAGGCTGATGTCTATCGTACACCAAGCATAGACGACGTTAATTTGCTTTACTGTACAACGTGCTTCCCTGATATCTTCTAGAGCATTCGATTCACTTCGACTTTGTATGCTCGATTGGTTATACAATCTTATTTATATTGCTTTGTTTTGTCATGAGAGCTTTTTTCAATTGTCATTGTTATCGTTCGAGTAGCTAATACGATTATTCGCATTGTGTATTAATAGCATTCTGGTGACCGATATAACATTGACTCATTCCACTCGATCCAGCCACAGTCAATTAATTCTTCGTCGCGAGGCCAATACCGTACTGCAGTTAATGTTTCGAATTTTCCTCTGATGTACTTACATACGGTTGCAAATTAACTATTTCTCTCTCTCTCTCTCTCTCTCTCTCTTTCTCTCGTGGTTCAGCAAAGCAAGCAATTTACGCTATGAATATACACGCAGCCGCAGTTTCAAAGCTGTTCAATTCAACTTTCATCAACGAACCGCATTCTGGATCTCAGTCAGTCTGACTGAAGTTACATTTCCACAAAGTTTTCAATATTTTTGAGGTCAACTTTTCTCGCGTTGCAAAATGATTGTTGATACAAAATTTTCTACAGTTCAGCGTATATGCAACAGAACAAACGATTTATACTCCTAATTCGCGTTTGATGTACCATTCATACGAGAAATACGAGAGCCTATTTGCAAAGCGGTAAACCTGAGAAAGCTTGTCTCTCGAGTCTTTACAGTTGCTTCATTTAATCATTGATCTTACGTTTTGTCGTCGTCGAGTATTATTACCTCTTCCAATGGTAGCTTTTCTGCGAGCTCGCGTCACGCGGGAAAGGGCTCCAGAAAAAAGAAAAAGAATGATACTAAATAAACG
Organism: Apocrypta bakeri; assembly: GCA_018906985.1. Taxonomy (NCBI): domain Eukaryota; kingdom Metazoa; phylum Arthropoda; class Insecta; order Hymenoptera; family Pteromalidae; genus Apocrypta; species Apocrypta bakeri. Next base: position 23,370,292 of record JACCIA010000002.1, read on the forward strand.
TCGTCGAGTCGAAACGAAACGTCGTCAAAAATAATGAGGCGGATGTGCAAAGCGGGTATGCGACGTATATACGTACAAAAGCTCTGGCGCATTCCGACACTCGTCAGTCGCCCGCGCGCTCGCTCGACGCATTGTTTTCTCAAGGCGAGAAACGCCACCTAAAGTGTCCTGGTACATATACGTACGTATACGTGTGGACGCACCTCTAGTCCAATGAAATTTCCGACATTCCGAGAGCGCGGACGTTCCGTCTGTAACTCGACGACGCGCGTAATGGACGAGCGCGCGAAGGTTTTTCATTTTTTTTCATCTTTGTCTCAACTGTGACGTCGTAAGAATATGGAATGCCTCGAATTCCAAGAGAAGAGATTTTTGAAGATTTTTTTCTTGTTTAAGAGAGAAAAGTGGACCGGTAGATGTTTTGAATTTATTTGAAAAGGAAGCACGCGTCACTCAGCAACTACGTGTCTCGCGTATACACAAATGTTTTCGAAATATGTAAATAAGCTTCGCTGATTATTGCTGATATTTTCGCGGGTTAATTCCGACACGCGCTAATGAATAATGAAATATGTTTGTACTATTATATCGCGCAGTGGTATAGTACACCGTTCTTGACATTAACAAATATGATTCATGCATAATACGCAATCGAAATTTATTTAACGATATCATGTATACAGCTATACACGCAGAAATTTTTTATATTCTATTATCCTTTCAGCTCGTCGTTCTAATTACGTTTGGAAAATCGTTCTTTCTTTTTTCATTTTTTTTTTAAAGCGCGCTAGTCAGAAAGCCGTTACAATAATCAACAAACGACTCTCGAAAACAAAATGCAGAGATATAAATATTTCCTCTTCAACCAACACTGCAAATAAATCGACTCCAAGCATAATTGGCACATACTTATCCCCCTCCCTTGCAAACACCGAGCTCGATCTCGCTGAATCGTAAAAGCAGCCTCGCGCCCCGACGGCCCGATAAAATTTAGTGTCTCTCTCGCGTTATAGACATTGACCTGAAGCTTTCATCCAGCCAAACGCACACAAATAGACGCTATCTATATCGACATTTCGCAGTCAATATTCCAAGTCGCAGATGAGCAGCAGCACCACCACCAGCAGTAGCAGCAGCATCGGCGGAAGTACGACAATTAGGGGCGTGAAAACATACGGCAACGGGGGCGCGCGCGTTAGTCGTTAATTAATCTAATCGAATGAGCTATCCAAAGGGAGGAGCTAAGCTCGACTCTCGCTTCGCGGTAAACCTCTTTGTTTTGGCCGGCGGCAGCGTTTTCAGCCTCCCGTAGCATTATTAATCGAGACCACATGTACTAGCTAGCTCACACACCTATGCACACATATATATAGGATGCAATACCTTGAGCTAGCTCGTGTAATAACATTACGTTATAATAACATTACAATAATGCAAGCTATATAGCCGCGAGTTTGTATCGTGCTTTGCGTCGTATCCAGCGGTCAATTTGGCTTTTCCGTACATGTATATGTGCGTATCCACGCGTAAGCGTACAGCTGATGGAAGACGAATTTCGCGGAGAGATGAGTTTACGAATATATATATATATTAGTATAGAATATGTATATACGTAACTGTGTATATACATGTTTAACCAGCGCTCAAGGCGGACACAATGGAGCTTCGTTAATGCATTGATAATCGGTACGGATCGTTAGTACAGTCAAAGGTGAGCGACTGCAGTCGAGGACTCGCTCTAGCTTTCGAATATAAATGAGAGATTGCACAGATATACATATGTGTGAGTATAGATGTACGAGTGCATACGCATATAATGGGCAGTGGACTGTTTGAAACAGTATGTATGCGCGACTATGCATGGTTTTGCAGAGTCGGCCAAGCTTCGGGAATTTTATTCAATCTTGATGAAACTGTAGCTTTTTCACCGAGGACTTTTTTGAAGTCGGTCATACAGGCGAAAAATCGTCTGCGAGCTTTCAGCTTGGAATATATATTGCGAATGATTGTATTACTCTTCGGAAGTTCATCGATATTCAATTGGAAGAAAGAAAATCAAGGAAATGACATACGTATATTTTATTTAATATTGCTATGTAGTGCTCTGTTTTGACAGTTCGATATTTTTCATGCAAATTTTATATTCATTATAGATGTTTATCTCTTTGGGAATTATTTCTAAAATCGTTATGTATATATCTATTCTGCATATATATGCGTATATTCGTCATTCTCTGACAAATTGATCGGTCAAAAATGTTTTTTCCCTATAAATATTTTTAAATTCTTCCTTGGCACTGCATTACCTTCGTGAATCTTTGAAGATTTGATATTGATTGACTGGCTACAGATAGTCAAAGTTGCCATTTTTGCTCATTTTGGCATTCAATGACTATTTTCAAAAATTTTTAATCAGGAAAGCATTTTTCACTAAAAGCACAAGGGCGACTCTTTATGTAAAATGAGATAAATCTCTTATATAAAACACATCCAAACCTGTAGATATACGATATAATAATCTCTTTACTTAAAGAAGTCTTAAAAGTCAATTTTAAAAAGAATACAAAATAATATTTCACAATGAAACCAGCCATATATTTAATTGAATTGAAGAATGTGATCTAATGTTATTATTGAATATTTATCTGACTTGCAAAGTCCTCAATATATTTATTGTTCATTATTTTAATTTTAATTTTTAACAAGCTTTTGTTTTGTACAAATTAAATATATATAATATATCTAATTTAAATAGATATACAATACATACACCTTACATTGGAAGCAGACGATAACGTTGACTTAACTAGAAATTGGCTTTACGAAAATAATCTACAAAAATCGATGAAACTAGATACAGTATTATATCTATTATATAGAACAGCTTAAAAATATTTATAAGGAAAAAAGATTTTTGCCCAGTCAATCTATCAGAGAATTATCTATATATAAACTGATTCAAATATCAGACCACACCTCCAGATGATATTATTGTTTATAAAGTGCTTGTGAGTGTGAATTGAATTTTAAAGTCACATTGCACTATTAAATCATTCATTATACGTAATTATATATCACTTATATACATATATACTTATATACTTATATATATTATACGTACGTATAATATCTATTTTCGGTTCGATGAATTTCAAATCTACTTCAAGAGAGTTTCGAAATGTCCAGGATGTCTCGTAGCGGGAATTTCATTCGTAGAGTTGTGGTTTGGGGAATTCTAAAATTATGTTTTGGCCTTTTTTCATCTATAAATACGTCATGAAAGTGTATTAAAAGTTTGTAAGTGTTATTTCTCATTTGATGTTTAGTGAATCAAATCATGTCTATTCTAATTGCCTCGATCTCTGTGCTTGTTTGAGGTGAAAGTCTATAAAAAATAATATCTAAAAGAAACTTCAAATAAGTAAGTGTAAACACACGTAAATTCGCACCTATTAGCACATTATGCATATGTATACTTATCCAATATTAGATTAAAAACCAATAGCATTGAAATCAGGAGGAATATCATAATTCTAGTGCATGTCCATTCTATTTTCGTCTTGATAAATGTATCTCTGGATTCATGCGCATCCTTATGAATACCTTTATGTTCCATAATACATGTACGCATACACATACATCCAAATGCATCAGTTTGATCCTTGAATACAACCTCAGAATAATAAACGTTGCTTAGTTGAATATTCTCGTTTCTTTCACCAAGCCTGACTAAACGCTGATCATCGCTACTGAAGATTACTGCAATGTAATGGTACCGCACACACGATCTCCTTTTGAAAACGTAACTTGCACGCACGTGCCAGGCGCAAAGCAACGCTAATACAAGTGCAAGAGAAGAAAGAAAAAAGCTCGCGGCGTAGGAACTGCAAATTGAAAACTCCGCTGTGAAGGAAAGAAAAAAAAGAGAAAGGAACGAGCCAAGATGGGACACTTAACTTGGTGAGTATTTTACCTAAGCTTTCAGAGCTGTAAGGTCTATATGTACACTCACACGCGCTCGCGAGAAGAAAGGGGGGAAGTGAAAAAGAAGAGAGAAGAGACCACGTGTATTCCCAAAGCTCCATAGTGTCTATGTATGTGTCTACGTGTATAAGTATGTACGTAGTACGTATAGTATGGATCCTGCAGCTGCGTCGTCGGTGCACTTACACCCTCTTCCTCCTTCTATCCCTTGGCGTCGTAGTGTAGGTGTACCTGGTGCGCGTAGGAGGTATCGCGCCGGAAGGAATTAGACCATGTAAGGAATGGTTGATGGCCGTCTCGAAGGTCTCCCTTGTGTTCTGCTGCTTCCTCTACTCCAGCAGCCGCTGAACTAACCGTTTTATGGCTCGATGCCTTTTACGAGCGCATCTGCAGATATTCCTTCTCTCTCTCACTCTGTTTTGTGCGCATATATATATATATATATATATATATATATATACAATACATCTATATACAGCGTGAGTAAGTGTGTGTGCGGTGAGCCGCTATTTCACGAAGCGCGCGTGTGCACTAGGATATTACCGGTATTCTTAACCTAGGGGTATTTTTGTTTTTCTACACCATCGACTGCAATACTTTCCTATCGGACTCTAGATCTTGTTGTCGCTCGAACGCTCGTGTTCAACAGCGAATTCAATATTTTCACTGCCAGTTTTTCCGTCCGTTAGTATTTCTCGTTTCCGTAGGTTACATTCCAGTTTATATGTGCATATGTATATATAAATTTGCTGTTTGTCACATTGATTAAATCTTACGTGTCAACAAATTTATGAAGCTATTGCGAATCAAAAATATGTTACATCGATTGAACGGCGTATAGACAGTTAGTAAAGGTAAAATGTACGATGACCCTGTACACAAATTCAACGTTACGTCTGAATTGTTAAGCGAGCCATGTATACGAATTTGAAATATTTTACAAGGCATATATAACATAACAAACCGAAATGTACACCATTGATGAAAGAGACTCGTGGGAAATTCAACGTAATATAATGATTAAATCGAGTTTATATATGTATATAATTGTCGGTATGAGTGAATGTATTTACAAACTAAGCAAGTTAATTTATAAACGTTATCGAGCAATATTCGCGGGAACGCGGGTCCGTCGAGCGCCTGCGCTAAACGCGCGTATGTCTGTTGGGGAAAATTAAATGTCCTGAAGCGCATAATTACTCATCATGACGGGCTTTCAGTGCAACTGAAAATGCCCGTAGAAACACTGCGAGACATCCGAGAATTAACGATATATTAGTACGAGGAAAGCTCCCTCGGCACGCGAGTGCGTATTCACTATCCACTATCCATGCGTTCTTTTTATGATTAAGCATTCGTTATTTCTCAATGAATTCAAATATTTCTCTTCGATTCCGTATATTCTGTATCGCTTGATTGCCGTTGAGTCGAGAATCTACCGCAAGTGAAAAAACGATAAAACAGAAAAAAAAGAATTTAGAAACAATTTCTGTTAACAGAGAAATTGTTTCTAAATTATTTTTTTTCTGTTTTATAACAATAATATCCAATAATATCTCTTAACAGAGAAATTGTTTCTAGAGAGAGAGAGAGAGAGAGAGAGAAAGCAAACGACAAGATTTAAATTAGGAGACGCTACGCGCTTTTGGTTTTTACCGCCGCTCGGCTTGTTTAGTTTCTCTTGGTTCGCTCTATTTTTTACTGGCGTCGCGATGCTAATCTGCGAAATTGGACGAGAAAAAAATACTGACTTTACTGGACCTAATGTTTTTACTTATTTCCATCTACACCTCGCTGTTTTATATTCGATATACGGCTAAAGATAACGTAGACACGCATGTGAGGTTGTAAAAAAAATATCGTAATCAACTTTTGGAATGAGATTCAATCCCATGGAGATTGCGCGTATAAGTTATCTGTTTGAATATCGAAGAAAACAACCTGATCCACAAACTCTAAATCGCAATAAACGAGTTAGATATATTACTACGTGTATAATACTATGTTCTATATATTACTATAAATAAATGCAAATTATCTATTTTCCACATACATATTCATCGCCTTGGAGAACATTTATTATTCAAATCCCAGCAGTGAATAACGTCAAGTCTCAAGCATTAAAACTGAAGTCGTGGGAAGAATGTGAGACGAAAATCAAATAAAAATAAAGTAAAACATATTCTCATATAATGCATTACAAAATCCATTGAAAAAAATTTCCAATGGATAAATTCGCGATTATTAAAAATTCTTTCGAATATATCTGCTTCGATTACTTTAAATCTCGGTATATATATTGAAGAATATTGAAAAGCGTAATTTTCCTGGATTGGGTATTTACTTTACATCATCATCGGGCGAAGAAGAGCGTATATCGAATCTGATGAAAAACAATTCAACGACATGGAAAAGCGAGGTTTGTCCTCGACAAGGGAAACCAATAAAAAATCTCTTCGCACATATGTATATACATATATATATATATATATGTATAAAACCATACACGAGTGTCTGGAGCAAAAAATTAATATAAATTCCGGCTTTTCATTCGCTCTTTCTCTCTCTCTCTCTCTCTCTCTCTCTCTCTCTCTCTCTCTCTCCCGCCCGCGCGCATGACAAGGGCCCTATATACTACGAGTGTACGGCTTCGGGCATGCCGGTCGTACCGTCGAATTCAACAGTAGCTATGGCGCTTACATCGCGTCGCTTTACTGTGCGTCTCTTGCTTGTACAAACCAGAGAGAGAGAGAGAGAGAGAGAGAGAGAGAGAGAGAGAACTGACCGCGTGCGCGCGGTTGCGGAGCCGAGCATTTGCCACTCGTTAATGGATATTGCTGCGCTGCACTTTACCTCCTCGAAAGTACACTACTATATAGATATATAGATATATATATATATATATACACAGTGGAAGAGTGGAGTTTCGGATAAATTAGAAAAGTGAGGATAGTAAAGAGGCGAATCTCTCCTTTTCATCATTTTTAGACGCCGGTTTTCTTTCTAGCGGGCGGCCGCGTCCCTATCTTTCTTGAATTACCATTCTACATTTGCCAAGAAAGAGAGAGAGAGAGAGAGAGAGAGAGAGACCGGTGAGCAATGTATTTGCATGACAAACGCGCGTGCGGAGAGAGACGACGGTGCGAGAGTCTTTTAGCAGGGGTTATGTTACTTTAATTCTTAAAGACTCAAGGAAGACTGAAGGAGAGCTCGATGGCTTTTCGGCTAGCTCGAAATTGCGGCATCAACATTTATGGGATCGTCGATTTATATGTAAGAGAGAGGGAGAGAGAGTTGAACCGGGTATAAGAACAGAGAGAGAGAGAGAGAGCGAAGTGCCGAGTCTTGAGAAGAGCCGAGAATTCCTGGAATTCAGCTCGTAAAGGCGCTCGAGAAGAGAAGGCGAGAGCTTGATTTGCTTCTAATTCAATTGAGAGCTGTGAAACGTTGCTAGAGAGAGAGAGAAGAGATGGTATTCCAGTGTGACCCTTTCTTTTTTTAATAGACGAACGCCTTGTGCTTGATTTACGAGTGAATAAAAAGGAAAGAGGTCATATTACTGTTCATTATTGGACGACATGCCTTTTTTGACCTTGTGTTTTGTTCGTATACATTCGTATATATATAATATATTGAAAATAACTATTTTTTTTTTGTCAAAGCTTAGGTTTCGTATGCTCATTCTAAAACAAGAGAAAACTCGCACGAGCGAGCGCTCATAAAAATATGCATAGGAAAATGTTCGATTTTGTGTTTGAAAAGCCCATGAGATCCATGAGATTTCCGAAATCAACTACTAACGAAATATTCTCTGCAAATATCTTTATACTTGCGAACCTTTGAACAAGAAAAACAAAGATAAGAATAGAAAATCGTCGTCGCGCTCATGGGCGAAACTGCAAACAAAGTACAGAATGTATAAGACCGCTTGTGTTTACGCACGAAGAATAATAAATAATATCCCGTAAGAAGCTATATCCGAGAAAGGTAAAGAGTCGAAAAGACTGGGTGAGCAAATGTATTTAACGCATAGAAATTCAAATTTTTCAACAGATAAGTCACGTGTACTCTTTTTAGCTCCAACGTTAACCTCGTTAGTTTCTTCAACAGCGGCGCGTCATGGCTGCTGTGCGAAAGAAAAGAAAGGATAGAAGAGGAGAGAAGGAGAGAGAAAGAGAGAGAGAGAGAGAGAGCACTCGCGCGTGCGAGCCGGAATTGCTCCTGGAACGAGCCGAATAAATTGCCCGATGAAATTTGCATATTAGCGCGTATATAGTTGCGAGAAAAAAGGGTAGGGGGATAACCCCATGTACCTCGTCCGCCCCTTTCTTGTCGACCTTTCGAGTAAAGGGAAACGAAGAGACAGGGAGCCCGTCCTCTTTTCCTATTCATTCAACCGATGAACGATGCAACTAGACTATCTTCTGACCGCAACCGTCCAAAAACGAAGAAGATGGACCAAAGAGGAAATTCTCTCTTTCTCTAGAAATTCGATTGACAACTCAGCGAAAGCTAGCACGCTCGGAAAGTTTCTTTATTTTTTAGCTGCTCGATTCTTCTTGCTACGCCAAAGCTGATGACGACTTTTACTTTTTCCTCTAGTTCCATGCTTTTTGTGAACATACACGCGACTACATGTGACAAACATCGCACGTAAAGTGTCCTTCATACGGAAGCCATCGCGAATGGTATTGGATTTTTTGCTTCTTTGAGAAAGCGGCTCCATTCTACTAAAAGAATTTTATGTGGAAGTATCTTTTGAGTGTAATTCTAGAGGAAAAAACATGTTCATGAGATTTCAAGATTAACACTTAATGCTGAAATGGAAACGAATGCTAGTAAATGTACAACGTGAAACTTATTCAAATATTATTCACTGTATACACTACATTTTTGTCTATTTATAAACGTTTAAGGTTTAACAATACGTGCAGTTTATGTATAATGTACATTGTATATAATATTATATATTTTTATGTATAAAAAACAACGATGTTATTCTGATTACAGCTGGGAATGCGGTCTGGAAGATCCGACTCAGAGTATAAAGGAAAAGCCAGAGTATTTTTAATACCTCAAATATATTAAAATAAAAAAATTTGTCACCAATGCATACCGTTCGAGCCCGAGTTAACTGATTGCTTATAAGCATTCAAGAACAAGAAAAGAGTATGATCGAGCACGGCGTTTAGGTAAAATTATGTACAAATTAAACCTTAAGAAGAATAATATACCTTCCGTTAAGAAAAAATTATCAACATTTTTTCATTATTATGAGAATAAGCGTAAATATTAACTCATAATACTTCCTTTTTGTATTCATTTTATTTTAGAATATTTTCCAGATTTTAAGTGAAAGTACGTAAAGATATTTTTCTTTGCTCTATAATCTGCATTTTTCATATTGTTTTATATACCTAACCAAATAAAATTATCAAGATTTACATTCTATACTCCGTTATTCGAATCCCTTTCCTTGTCCACCTAAGACATAGATTTATTTAATAAAAGTAGAATCGATCAATTTCAGCTCCAGTAGTTTAACCGTAAACCAGTCAGACATCGATTACCCTGTAAACTCCCACATACATCAGCAGTATACATCAGCGTAAAAGATTTTTTCAATTTTTCGTCCGGTAGGAGTATAAGATAAAAAATCTTTTCTCTACCAGCCGAAAATTCGCTCGGTTATCCGTTGGTTTCCCTATCTAGCAACGCGAAGAAGAAGAGTCGACGTGAGCGCGCGTGTCATCGCTCGCGCGCTATCGCAAAATTCCGTCTAAGATGCGTCGTCGTTGCCGTCGCCCTTTTTGGAATTCCGTTCGCCTAGAGCTAGGGAGATTAATATCGACGGTCTCGCGCACGCCGAGCCGAGAAACCGCACCCCGAGAACAAATTTCATTTTCGCGAAGGACTTCGCCGTCTTGGTAGTCTGTTTTATTTCACGGAAAAGAGAGAGAGAGAGAGAGAAGGGCATCGGTTACGGAACGTCGCACGGACCGGAGAATATAATTAAAACTTTGTTCTGTATCGTGAATATATATAGGTATGTTTTATATAACCATGAAATGGCGTGGGGTTGAATATAGCGCGAGCATAAACATAACTCGGTGGAAAATCGAAGACGATCGCTGCGCACACGGGCTTATGCACGGCAAAATGAGACAAGGGGAGAGAGTCTATTAGGGGAAGGTTCGTATATAGCGTTTCGCTGAAACCTGGTGATTCCCGAGTGAATATTATAATCAAATTTTATAATGGATCTATTTTAAGTGAGCATTAAAGCGCCAAATTTTTTTTAACTATATACTAGTGTCAGTTCTGATTACTCTGACTTTGACATATTTTTAAATCAATATAGCCTTTCAAGTTGCTTATAATCCACGGACTGTTTATACTCGATCTCAACTTCGTTAACGAATGTATATCTTGTACGCTACTTACAATTCGCGTGTGCGGGACAAAAACTGGCAAGCATTTTGAGCTTTTGCAATAACGAGCGCGCTCTTATTTCTATACTACCGAAATATCATCTCATTCGAACAAAAATTCCTTGAGTACCTCTCTATGGCCTACATTCGTCAAAAACCAAAAACAACTCGGCAAGATTCACCTGTACACATGCTTGATCATTTTACACGTTCTTTCGCAAGTGCCAGTTGCGTAACTTAATGCTCTACAAAGCACGTAAACTTTCCGATCCAAAGAGAGATAGCACTATCGCATACAGACATGCATAGGTTTAGAGAACACTGTTCTAATTACCGATCGCCCAAGACGTCGCTCTTCGCCGGTCTCGCGTGACGCTCGCAGGCACTGCTGCTCCCTTGTATTTCCGGCCAGCTAATTATCGGTGTCGTGTGGCTAATCAGCAATCAAGTCGTCAGGCTAATCGTGCCCCCCTCCTTCATCCCCCCCCCCATGGAAATCCGAGCGATGTCTGTAATTTTGAGCCCTCCTCAAGGACGCGCGAAATTCCGCCCGCAGCGCGTTCTCTAATCATTATTCCAAAGCCAACGGATTCACTGCAGGTCATGTATATGCGTTTAATAATTATAGTCGTGCCCTAGTAAGAATGGAGAAAAGAGGACAATACTCGACGATCAGTATTCGTGAAAACTCTCTACTGCACAGCTTCTGTAAAAAGTAAATAATAGCTTACTTCAATCTAATTAAAATTTTAAAGCTGTTGCCATTACTCGCGTAGATGCAGCTAGGAACAGGCAATCAATACGAACAAAGATAAAAGACACTGAATTCTTATTATTATTACACCTGAATAATGATTAGATGTCTAAGGGACTCGTCGGCAGAGAAACCGTTTGATTACAGAGCGATTAATGGGCTTTCGGCTTTTATATAGAGCCGGCTATGAAACTATTGATGGTGGAGTGATAAATAATTTGAGAAATTATTTTTATATTAAGACGGTTTACTTTATTATCAAATGTCCGTAGCAATCAATCTTCTACTAAAGAAAGGTTTGTACGGGCACTTTCGGCGAACTCGACAAAGTATAAACTCAGTTATATATGCCACGAATACCCGACAATCTCTTATTATATATACAAACGATTATACGTGGTATAAAATTTACAAATACGAGAATACATCTGAATACAAACCGTGAATTTTACTATTTCAGTTTCACAGCGTATGTGCTGTTGTTGTATACGCTGAGTACTTGAAACCAGAATACTGTTGCCAATATTATTGCTCCAATTAAATAAATTACATCACACTTTATACTGCACGCTTTATACTATTTATACTAAGATTCACGTTAAATTATCGAAAATCGAGTGTAAGATGCACAACTGTTCAGTATTGTCCCAGTATTGCTGAACATTATTCAGGTAGTGCTCGATTTTGTGCCTATTTCAAGTTTGATATATCAACATTGGACCAGTAAATTACCTGAAGTAGACCATTTGCATCATCCCGATATCCAAACAAAGGTTTACCTATATTGGGAAACAATACTGTTAGCAACAAAGAAGGAGTAGTAGCCTGTACTTCCAGTAATGGTAATTACTGTGAAAGAACGTATATAAAGGATCTTTCGCCGTCTGATTTTACGGATGTGACTGTATGCAGCGTCCGAACTTTTTGGAATCAACCGCTTATAGATAATATTTTTTGCGCGAGACCGTGTCTTTGGAAGAGACTTTGCTTCCTCTCTAGAGGGTTTTTGCGAGACGTTGGGTGGCATCAGAAGACGAGAATATCGGTAAACAAACTCGAAGGCTCTTGAGTAACCAATAAACTGTAGCTTCGACTATTATTCGCAATAACCCCTGCCTTGGGAAAGAAACTGAGCTTCTCATCTTTATAATATCTTGTTCAGGACTCTTGGAGACTTACGGACAAACCTTAAATTTTAAATTACGCTAGTCTGGAATGTATAATATAGGGATTTGCCGTTTTATTTTAGCTTCTTTTCCTGCGGCTTCCATCTTTTTTTCACCGTTCGTGGTTGAGAAGCAAATTTCAATTTATTGCGATAAACTATTGACCAAAGTGGGTCAGTGCTCGGGAAAATTGCTTTTCGATGCACTTCTAAGAAGATGCGTACTTAATAGACTCTTGAGGTTACTCTTGCTATTACAGATTTCATTGCAATATATTAAAGAAAAACATCTATACGATTCTAATATGGCATCGTGATCTCCGTCAGCTTTCGGAATTTATTGACATAATTAAAGCAGAAATATTCATACACTTTAAATGTACAATATACTCTATAATCTATTGAATTTACGACTTTAATTTTGAGTACTTTAATAATGACTTTAAGATCATTCATTAAGTTGCAACAATGAATAATTATTCGCTTCTATTTCAAACACATATATATATAAGGTTATAGTCCTCGTTCGAATCAATCAACGTTGATGCAATAAAATATTAAAACTTAATGAACGCCTCATTTAACCGCGAACTATTAAATATTATTACTTGAACCTGCATATCGCGCATCAATAACTAACGAATTCGTATATTGAACTAAAGAAAAAAATATCTAAAAGTTCGTAATCTCTTTATACATCAAATATTTTTACAAAAATATCAGTACGACATGTGCACGAGTCCCAAAGGCTCGACTTTCTCTCTCTCTCTCTTTCCCTCTCTGTGTGTACACGGCAGGTCCATCTAGTGAAACAAAGGAAAGTGCCAATTCGTCATAAAGCAGGATTCGAGGAAGCATAACCTCAAATGCAGCCGGAGGCGATTTTATTTTACGCCGAGAAAGATTGAATCGCTCCTCGGGGACGTCTTCGACGCTTTGAGGCAAGACGAGCGGCTCGATTCACTTTTTTTCTTCTCTCTTACCACCCCGGCATTCACAACGAGCGCGTGCACGTATACAGGAGAGCGAGAAAAAAATACGAGATGAACAAATGTACAATGCGACAGACAAGAAATAGGTGGGTCAAAGCGACGACTAGGGTAAAAACATAAGTCACACTCACATGTATGCGTGAGTATCCGTACATCGGCAATTCTCTGACAATTTGTCACTACATACATTCAGCTTACATAGCGCCATTCTAGGCATTTTCAATATTGTTTGCAGTTTCGATCTACTTTCTATAATTCGTACTTTTTTAAGGGGGTACTTTTCACTAAAAACGTAAAAAGATTTTTGTTCTTAACATCGCTAAATTGTGTAAATGTATGTCTCAATATAGTTTGTAAACTCTCAATGTACTGAAGGAAAATTTTTAAAATATCTGACCATTCAGTTAAGAAAATTCATTCAGAAAGTATTGTCATAATTTACACTTATTTCAAAATTAAGAGATAACATTTACCGATGATTGAATCCGGCAAATTACACAAAATCAAAATTTCACTATTAGCAAGATTAAAAGTTCCTAGTGGATATATTGAGCTCACAATTTATGAAAATGTACTTTGATAATCTCTCCAGAATAACTAATACGGATATAACGAATATGTTATCATCAGCACTAAAAAGACCATAGCAGACTTTTAAATCGATAATTAATAAAATTAATTGATAAACACAGTGTGAACCTTCACTTACTATAAGACAAATATGCAGATAAAGATATAGTGAGTCGCTTTTTCAAGTCCATCTCTCGTACTACACATTTGCAACCTATACTTTTTATACGCGTCGAGCGCGCGGTAACGACGTAGTATGTATACGAATAATCTCGACGCATCTTTGCGAGAAATGCTGCTTCGCGACATATCTGATTGGTCACGCTCGGCGCAGAGTCGTAACGTGTTGGAGGTTATTACATGTTTCATATGCGCGAGATTTTGGCGATGTAATACGCAGTTTTAGGCCCGCAAGCATAAAGTTACGAAGCTCAGCGACTCCGCAAGCAGTTTGATCTTTTTCCGGAAAATAGTTCAGGAACTTACAGCGGAGATTGCGAGGTGTGCGATGGATACCTTTAAATTACTTGGAATGTCGATGCAAAACTTTAGTACACTTTTTTAATACATTTGAAATTGTTGTTTACTTGGGTGTAAACAACAAATAGCGCTATTTGAAGATCCTGTGCGAAGCGAAAGGCATGAGTATACGTTAGTTACAAAGTGTATTGTTATAAAATGTTTGATTATAGTATAAGTTGTATCTCGGTTTAATCTCAAAATTAGTTATTAGGCGTAGATTCATAAGCATTGTTAGATTTGCTTTAATTTTAAGGATTATGGTGTTACGGTATTATAGAAAAGACTCATTAACAGGGTTCTTTCAACATAACTGGACCAGCGGATAATAAGATCAACTGTGTCACATTGTGTCGAAAACTTTTCCATTGAGTTAAGTAGTTCAATGAAGATTATCAATTCATGTTTTCGCTAAAAAGATTTTACAAATCACATGTCATATAAATAAATTAAGAACGAACTACAAGACAATCAAAAATAGCTGTGGATATCTATTGGGAATAAATTGCAGAAATAAAAGAACAAAATCCAGCTACGAATACTCTAATAAATTGAATCCAACTTTGCACTGAAAATAGACAAACTGAAAACCAAATACTAAAAAAATCCTTTAACTCCAAGAACAAAATGAAATGCCAAAAAACTAATCATATTATGCAAAAGAAAAGGGCTCAAACAAATTACTTAAAATTGTGTTTATTGTAATAATCCCAATTTAAATGTATTGTTCATATAAATTTCATAAAACCCTGGCAAAAACTGATACCAACCGTTTGCCATTGCTTTAGCAAATTTATTTATTTTGACCAATTTTGCGCGTACACTGCGCGTTTATTTGTTTAAAATATATATAGATCGATCAGTCGTCTGACATCTTGCTGGCATATCAATAACAAACGGTAGAACCATCCGCTATCAAATAATATTGGACAGCGCTAAAGGAACCGGCTATAACCGTTAGTTTAAATTTTACCAGAATTGATCAAGAATTATATAGATATTGAGAATAAGGCAGCATAGAAATCCTGCTAAGAATAATCCTCATATAATCGATGTGATCACGAAAAATATAAACCCATTGAGCAGTATTCACATAAATAGACAAAATAAGAATGACAAGAAGTAAATTCGAAAAAGTTCATAAGAAAAATTTAATCAACCAGATTAACTAATTATTGAAAACAACAAATTCTGGATGTCCTACAATGATCTCTACTAATGAAGCAGATATAGTTGAATGATACGAGAGATTGTAACACCTAAAATAAAGATGCGGTTCAATCGCGTTACTACGGCGCAATTAAGGATTCTGTCAATTGCAATCCACTAATTTTAATTTAGTCCTAAATCTTGTTATACATTTTGTAATATATAGAGCCAAACTAGCAAACAGGAGTTTATTTCCTCTGTTGATTACTATCAATAAGGTAACGCTTTTTTCTGTATAATAATTCCTTTTTCTCTATTTACTTTGGACTGCTAAATAAAAATCGTAATCGGATTTACTTAAAAAAGGAAATTAAATTTTAAATGTAGAATAATTAGATATGTTAACTATTAGGTGAACAAAATGCTCTTCACTTTTCCCACAAAACTAACTAATTATTACTTTTCCTTGGGTCTTCTTTACAAATGTAAGACAATATTTTTTTTAATTTATAAAGTGCACATCCACAATTAGTACTTTCTTAATAAAGAAATACAACAACCAGATTCTAGAGGTTTTAAAATGAAAGATTACGCACGGAAATCGCAGAGGTGCGAGTAGAAGCTTTTAAGATGCGTACTGCCAACTCTACTCAAATCTGTATAAGTAAAATAAAAAAACGGTAAAAGTGGAAGACTGGTGGACGCGCATACGACACAGCTAGCCAAGAAGCCATGTGCGCCGACAACTTGAAAATTATACGAGACAGAAACAGAAGCGAGGCAGAGAAAGATTGAAAAAAACTAAAGAGCACAGCGTGTAGGACGAGAGACCACAATCCCTACATCCGGTAGAACGAAGAATGAGAAAAAGGTGGCATACGACGCAGCACGCGGCTGAGGAAAGGAGCCACTGGAAATCGGAAGTAATCAGTAGAAGTGGGGATCCCTTGTCTCCGCGCGGGCGTACGAGGCTCGTTCGTGAAAAAAATACTCGGGCAAGCTCGTAAGAGCGGGAGGAGAAAAGATGAGGTCGGTGCTGGAAAGAGGAAGCGAGTGAGCGAGATAGAGAAAACAAAACGAAGCTGGCGAAGGAGGCCGTTGATTCTGAAAAAGATACAGAGAGAAAACGAAAGGCAAAGAGAGATAGAGAGAGAGAGAGAGAGAGAGAGAGAGAGAGAGAGAGGGCGCGGAAAGCAGGCAAGCGAAATAGAGAAAAGCAGAATAAAAAAGATGTAGTTGCGAGTGTGTATATATATATATATATATATATATATACATACACATATATAAACACTCGTACACAGTCGCAGAAAAAGAGAGGCTCATCCTATCAAAGAGACGGAGATAGATGTAGTGCTGGTGAAACGCGCCAAGCGACTGACGAAGCACTTAGCAATATTAGTAAAGCCTATAGAACGTGCGGCGAAAGCGAGCTCGCGCGTGGTTAGATGAGAGCGATCTGGACGCGAAGCTAGAACGTAACTTGCAATTTTTTTTCTTTTTCTAAATCCCTTCCTATAGATAGGACTCATATTACAGTTACAAATACTTTTCGACTTTTGTTCCCGTCAAATTGGCTTTCTAAGACGGCGTGCACTTCAGTGCGTGCGAAGGATCGAAGGATAAAAAGGATCTGTAAGTAGAATCAATGTAAACGCTTGGCTTTACAGCAATGTATAAGCTATACAAAGGCTAAGGTGATACCAGCATACACTTCTGCTAAGATTTGCGTAGTATGAATATTTATATGGCAATCTCTCTGTGAAATAGAGAGCATAAAAACATTGAGAGAGGCTGCGATGGAAGGCGATAGATCAAGGGTATCAGATGCAAGCATAAACTTCGTTCTGAGGGTATACGACAGAATTTTTTTTCTACTGTCGCGTCAATCAAAATTCATACGTTCCGTGTTTGATTTGGATTTTATTATTTTTTCCTTTGATACGACTTAGGTTATATTTTTTTACGCGGAAAAATGTCTTTAAGCATCAGGGTAATAAAAAAATGTATTCTGATGAATGCAGTACGAGGTGGTATCGAATTATAAACTATTGACTAGAAATTTCTCAAGATTTCTCTCACGTCTTAAAATGAAATAGTATACAATATATCATATTAGAAAAATCAATCATTATTTAAGTAATTCGTAAATAAATTTATCGCACAATTTTAAGCTTTTCGGAGATAACAGAAGAAATGTCAAATCGTGTTTTTATGCAAGTATATTATATTATCGTTGAGATATTAACACTCAAGTAAGCGCAGTTCTTAAATAAAGATACGATCGAACAATTATATTTGGAAACTGAAATTAATTATAATTACAATGTTTCTATTGTTGTATGTATGTATGCTATTCGAACGAATATTCGCATTAAGTTTACAAGAATTGAAATATAAATAAGAAAAAAATAAAATGGACGTATATGTAGAAGCACAAGATATGAGAAACTGTACTCATACAATATTACTATTAGTGATGATAAATTATAAATTATTTGTTTTGTGCAAAGTTCATTAGATAAAAATATAACAAAAACTGTACTGCATTCGTACTTTATATATTACATAATAAAATCTCCTCTACAACCCAGGGAAAATTATTTGCATTTCATTGAAGCTGTAAACACTACAAACGAGCTAATGCATTTAAAAATAACAATAAAATAAAAGTGACGTTAATAATTCAGTACTTCATAAGTAAAATAAAATAAATGTTAGATTTTCTTTTTTAGCATGTAAACTTTTAATCCTATATTACACATATTTAATGTAATATTTACAAAAATGCTTGAAAGATATTTTATTATTTCACTAATAAATCATTAATCAGGCGAATAAAAAATGTCATGATATTTAAAGTTGCAAATGTATATATGAACTGTAGGTAATAAAGTCTAACAAAAAATAAATAATCATACATTAATTAAACTTTAAAGATAAAAATAAAGAACAATTCCGCCTTAACTTATTTATGTTTGTTATTAATTAGGTCCGGGATAGCGCGAACGCAGTCCCGACTAACAAAAATTATACGCCCGAGATATCCACATTAGGGATATTCGCAAGGGTCAGCTCAACCGTAGTGCAATGGAAGAGCCTCGCCCTGGAGGAACCGCCTTGTTGATCACGGTAACCTCTGCGCCAGGTAAGTATGCTTTTAGTCGGCTCTCTGTCTCTTATAACCTCTTACCCCGACTACTTTGATTGTGGAATTCATTTTAAGAGGCCGGCGCCACCTAGTAAATTGTGAACCGAACTAAAATTATACATACAAGCGCGCGATTTATTTCAATATTTGAATTTTTTAAATACCATAAATATTTTATATAAAAGTACATTTTTAATATTAAACATTTAATAAAATATTACTGTGTTTTAATAATGTTAGTTATGTTTCTGTATACCTATATAGATATTACTTCATAAAGAATCATTTGAATGTGAAAATCGATAATTATTTTTTTTTATTGCGAGTTATAAACTAAACAAATTATAATGTTATGATTTTATAACTTTTTTATTAAAATTGTGGCAACGATGTGCTCATTAATTTTGTTAGGAACTTGAAAATAATATAATTTTAAATAACGAATAAATTATCATTTTTTTAAGTATAAGTGCTCGAAAGTACTGAAAATTTTCATATACTTTAAGTAATATATAATATTGATTTTCATGAAACCTTCATTTCTTAAGTTTTTTTGTTTCTAGTGTCTAACAAGCATCTATTCTATTATACGAATTTCTAGAATACCTGCAATTAACGAAGATATTGTTGTACCGTTGTTTTGTGTCCACATGGAAGTAAATTTAAAATCTACAGCACATACTCATTGAAGAAGAATTGTACTTATTTAATCGCACAGCAGTCCTTGAAATTTTTGTAAAAACTAATACAATTCCTATCGACTATAGTATACTTTATTATATCATACAATATTATAAAGCATCGATCTCAACAGTATCTCGACCTCCAAAACTTTGAAAAAAATCTCTTGTATCGGACGATAAACGTCTTTCTCATTCATTGTTATGCAAATTAGCCAACACCAGCTCAACTAACGTTTAGCCTCAAAACGCTTACCTGAACTACAGTTCTGCATATATATAAATATAACTGTATAAGTAATAAATATATAGAAGCATCGACCAGAGTGCCACGAGAACGACGTCAACGTCCTAGTGAGACCATTATTCAGAGACGTGAGAGACACCTCAGCAAGACCAGCGTTTAAGGATTATGCAAGTTTAGCATAATATTAACAGGTATAGACCGTCTATATATAGTAAACGTCGCGACTTCCGACAAAAGGAGTTAGGGAGAGGGACGTCGTCGAGGATGAGGAGGGCACGAACACAACGCGCTACGAGGCGTAGGGAACGCCAGGTATTATTCATAGATTACCTCACTTGTCTCGGCCACAATCCTCCCAAAGCCTCCATTAGAATAATTGCTTCTTCATCTTCGCGCTTATACGCCGCGCCGCAGCACATCTTTCGTGTTTCTCCATTTCTCTCTATCTCTATATAGGTATCTCTCTCTCTCTCTCTCACTAGGCTCGCTTCGCGCTTTTCAATGCTACGTTATATGCGCCCTTGTGCTGCATATAGAGATTCATGTAGCTCTTCTCTTTGCGGATGTTGAACGCCTGCACAGTGCACCGGCTGCCTGTATGTATGTGTACGTACAGCTTCAGTGCGTATATGAAGGCAGGTCTCTCTATTTCTTTGACGCTATGCCATTACTGAATTACTTGAATTTTGATGAAAAAACTTTGTGGATACCGAGACTTTTTCGCTCGAAAATCGACGCGTATTTTTTTATTTACGAGCCTGCGAATGAAATTTATTGAATGCGTAGAGAGAAATCGAATATGCGTTGATATTTTTTTTTTTTAGAAAATGAATTGAGATCGTGGGTTGTTTTATAGTGAAGTAAAGAAATTTTTTATGTAGGTCTGAATCTTTGAATAAGGGACACAGTTCAAACGTATATGCTTACAAGCACAAATTAATAATTAGTTTTAATTAATGTTATTTTGAAGTAACATTTGTACGTAGATTTATCCCTACACTTTTTACAGCAAAATCAGTCCTGTAGAGTTGCTTCTTTTCAAAAAAATGAGTAATAGTTAAACGTGTTACATGATTATCATAAGTAGACGATGTCTATCATAAGTTACAGTGCATTTTTACTATTATTTTTAATAAAAATAACTGCTGCTTTTATCGCTGCTATTCGAATGAATATTAGAGCAATGAAAATGCTAATTATATATAGTTATTATTCCCTATTTTATTCTCCTATTCGAATTTGCAAATTCAAAGAGAAAGAAAACGACAAAAACGGTGCAACACTAACGAGTAAAGCCGTCATAAGTCTTTTCGATCACTTGCTAATCCAATTTTGTGTACAATGTTCGACTCTGCATTCAATTTAGTAATGTATCCTCGCAAGCATTATTCTGCCTAATATTTTCTGAAGAACTTAAGAAAAAACGCCTCTCAAAGTCTAATTGCAAAATATTGCCATTCTCATGAGTATGAGCTGGATTTAAAATCAAATTGGTGAACAATATCATATAAAAAGTCGAGAAAAGTATTTTTGCATTCACAAAATATCGTTGTAGATATGCTAGCTAGCACAAGCGGCTAGTCAAATTACCTTCGCGCCCTCTCGAGTATTTGCATAAATTGCAAGGGAGAACGCACGCGCGGCAATTCTTCTCTTTATTTCACTGTATTTCTTCTCTCATTTCGCACTTCTTATTTCTTGCAATTTTTTGCCCTGTCGCTTTCTCGCTTTCGTGCAGTTATTCTGATACTAAAGCATTTGCTATATGTAGCGTTTCGCTCCCAACAAACGAAATAAACGCATTTAGTCCGATCTGCTTATAGACTTTGTAAGAAACGTGAGATATTTCAACAAAAGATATCATATTGTCGAGTTCATCCACGCAGAATTTTCTTCCCCTTCAATATAACGTTCCATACGCACATACATACAGATAATACCAACGCGTTAATCAGTACTTTAATTACTCGCGGTTAACGTTATCTATAAATTTGAACCAGTGAAAATAATAAAATAATACCTACGAGCTTCTCGGAGCAAAGATGAATGGACATTTGTAGACTTATACTTTTTGAAAATTGATATTATACATTTAAGCAGATTCTGCTTTTTAATTTTAATTTAAGCAGATAGTGCATTTCTACCCTAAAGAGGGATTGCTCCTGAATTTACTTTTGAATAAATCATTTTTAAACTATAGTAAATACGATAATACCAAGATTCATTTTAGTTGAATATTGACTTAATACTAATGCACTTGACACTGGAAGCTGATTCCTGAATATAAAAGGATACATTAACGAATATTCTGACTAAGTAATATTGATATTTCCATTCGTACAAAACGTACAAATACATTTTTATGAAAGCCAATCAATTTATAACCAGTAATCGTAATAATTTATTTTAAAACGCACATCGATTGTTTTTGTTTAATTAAGAGTCCATTCTGATTTGAGTGACTTCACACAATGAAGTAGATGTGAAATGTTGACTAATTCAGAAGTGAAAATAATTGTAATATCACGAGATTGGTGTATTTTTCGCTATTTCAATATTAAGGAGTAATTTCATTTGTACCATAGTTGTAAATGATTTAGCTATTTTAGCGAAACTTTTATAAATATTGTAGGGAGATTTTTAGGAACGTTTATATTCCTGCAAGTTTAAAGGCACAAGCAGAGCAGAAAGGCGCCTTTGAGTTAGTGCTAAGCTCTTGGCTCGGACCGACGCGTACTTTTTCAAACTTTTTTGTTTAGCCTCAACGCGGGTACGAACAAAATGCACGCACCTTGTATTCATCGTTAAGTGCGTGAAAGCTTTTTTCAAGTACTCAATCCATACAAGCCAAGTCTGGTGCAATAGGGTGTAGTCAGCGAAGGTAAGAACGGAGACTTCAATGACTCAAGTACTACTACTCGTTACGTCGACAAGTGTCTCTTGCACTTTACTCGCTTTCCCTTTTTAGTATTGCTGCATTCGCGTAGTAAATTACTGTTCTTTTGGGATATTGCATATACACACTCATGGATTTGCATGAAGTAATTGTTAAATCGTGTCGTATCGAGAAATCGTCTACATTGTATTCGTCTATACTGTACAATCAATTTATTTAGTTCTAATGACGCAACGTATTGTTTTAACTGTTACAGTCTAAATAGTAGTTAATCTTAATGCGATCACTTTAGATCTGGCAATTACTATTTTATAAAATATGAATTTAGGCTTTTATCTTCGTATTAAAATAGAACGACTCTTAACATTAATATATTCTTCGATTAACTTATATATTATTTAATAAATTAATGATAAATGTTAATGAAGTGCCAAATATATAAATATAATTGTTTCTATACAAAAATACTTCCGATTAATCGAATTATTTAGTTCATTTTTTAATGAAAAAATTAGTTACTAACTATAAAGTTAACATTTACCGTTTTCGTTTTCGATTTTCCAGCCGCTAGTATAATAAAAAATATAAATAAACCTCCTAAAAGACTATATTATTTTATTTATTGATTCACCAGTATTAATATTCGTTACATAGATTCGAACTTAGGCCACACGACTTGCAATAGAAACGAAATTATTAAGAAACTTTTTCTTAAATCTTCTACAACATTAAGTTGTACTCAGTAGTATGTATTAAATTAACGAAAATACTTTTTATATCTTAAAATGCGAAGTTATATTTTTTATCTTTAATGAGTGAGAATAAAATACGTATATATCAATTTAATATTTTCGAATAATATTGTTGCAAATACGGATTCCTATATATCCTATAGATACACATGATTCTCTTAAAATTGAATAGTTGCTTATTAATGAAATTTATACATTATTTAAAAAAATGAATTTTCATAAAAAACCATTCATCATGACAATCCAACAAATACATAACTGTTTAAATTTCCCGGCAGAAAGAGCAGCGTCATCTGTACTACACTACTACCTACTATCTACAATACTACAACGACTACATCTAGCATCTACGAGAGCAACGAAAGAAGTTTCGTAAATAACCATCAGATGTCAGATAAGTAAGAATTTCTCGGCTCAGTCGAATAATCCACATCCACATAAGATACAACATCCCTGGATTTTCCTACCCTGCGCAAACGGCGCAAACGCCGCACAAACGGCGCAAACCAAGCTAGCCTGTTGAGCGAGTGTGTATATATTCGGTGGTGTGTTCCGTGCAGGATAATGTCAAGTCCAAGAAAATAAGAAAAAAGGCTTGCATTGCTCATGTAGAAAGTAAGTGTGCGTCATTCGTGCGCGGCGACGTGCGATGTCGGAGAGAACGTGCAACCATCGCAATTCGTTTATGTCAACTTTGTGCTGAAAAGAAGAAAAAATAAGTGATCGTGCCAAAAGAACGATTCCGATATCGGAGTATGTGCACACCCACGCTCGACGCCGAATGACGCGCGCCACTGCGTGTCTCTCGAAATCACTATCATCGCTTTCTTTGCTTAAAGGTACAACGATTACGCACGATAAGATGACACAAGGATAGACACACATATTTTTTTGCGAGATTCGACTGATTTTTACGTATAAATATTTGACAATGGAAATACGGTCTATGGACTAGGACTGATGCGCTTATATTCTTGAATGAAAGCTTTTACTGAATGAGAGGTGGACTATCCCAGCTATAATGCGATTGCTCTGCCCAAAGAGTTTTGTCGCTCAGTTTGCAGACAGCAAGGTCAATAACTTATGATAAAGCATAGAAAAAGGATAATTATACCAAGTGACCGTGAATAACTCAATAGTTATTGCAAATTTTTACACTCGCTGCAGATAATATACAGGGTGAGTATTAAAATTCATTGTTATCTATACTGTTCTATTATTGATTTGAAATCTGATAAGAGTGTAGAGGGTCTTGTTAAAAATTGAACGAACTTTTTTGTTCGTAGGTTGTGAATTGTTGTTGGATTCAGAGAAATTTGAGATAATTTAATGTTAGAATTGTAAAATTCTATAGAGTAATGTATTTATATTTGTTATTTATTCTATTGTTGTTAATTAACTTACGGTTCTAAACATTGCTTTACTGTCATATTGAAGAGTATGAATACTTGTATTGATTTTTTAAATATAATATTCTATCGAAATTGTGAATGAATTTTTAGGTTATGTTAGGCAGAGGCTGTTATAATCTCTCGTATAAATGTGAAAAAAATCTGCTATCAATGATTCCTTAAAAATTCAGTATACATAATCTGCATGATACAAATTATAAATAAATTTGTATCGAAGTTTTATTCAACTGAGTCAACAAAGAGTCAGTTGTAAACAAGTTGTGAAAATGTAAGATAAGATATCCTGTGTATGTTAGGTTATCCTGTATTTAGTGCATCGGCGGTATTTACAATGAACAACGTAAATTAATGTAATTTATTAAATGTATTAATATAAAAATTTGTTTCAGCAAGGAATCTGCAGCGCGTCTTTCCATCTGCGAATCTACGAACGAAAAAAGGATGAACGCGAAAAGGGATGCTGTTGTTAAAAAAGGACATCGCGTTTAAATCACTGAATCACTGGTGTTTATAAAATGGAAACATCATGGTATTCGCGGGTGTTAGCTCATCACCCGTTCGCAATACTCATAGCCGTTTTCGTATTTTCGTCAACATGTTTGATTGTTCCGTTAACAACTAAAAAGTTTCCAGATTTTTCTGATCCACAACTTGGTTTCGAAGCACGTGGCACGACCTTAGCTCAAAGATTGACAGCTTGGAAAAATCTACTGGATTCCTCAACACCTAGGGGACACTTAGTCGACAACCCTTTGGAATACTATTATTACATTCAAGATCTTAATCTACAAAACAAGGAAAAATTAAATAATGTTAATCAGACGTCTTCCGCGAAGAAAAAGACGAGAAAAAATCGTATTAAAAACAAAACGTACAATGACAAAACAAAGACTGGGGTCGATAAGAATAGTAGCAAAGAGGAGACTAATACTTGGGAGGAATTGAGAAAAATAAAAGCCAAAGATCGTCATAATTTAGGCGACAAATTGAATAATTACGAGGATGACGAAGAGAATGAAGATAATGAAAAATTCGATGAATCAGAAGGGCATTACGAAGGTGATAACGATGGTTTCTTTTGCAATTTACCAAGTTCAGCTTATTCAAGGGTAGTTATTAGCTCTGATAATTCAGAGCAAAACCTATGGTCATTGGAGGGTGTATTAGCACAATGTCACATCGACGCGGCATTGCGAGGAAGTTCGCATTTTCCTTCTCTTTGTCAACGGCAATTAGGACACAAAAAACAATGTTGTCGCAGTTGGTCTCCCGCGAATTACGTAGCTCTATTATCGAATCGAACCTCATGTCTAGCTGTAACGGAACAAGATTTATTAAAAGTCGAAAGTATCTTACAAAAATGTTCTTACTTTTATCGAAATCTGGAATTAACGCCCGATTGTGCAGAAAATTTAAGGTGCCAAAGGAGAGTTCCTCCAGTTTGTTATAATTATAATGCAGCTTATCATTTATTACACTATCTGTTAGATATCGAATTTCTCGTGACCAGTAATAATACCACTAATATGAAATTACGTTCAGCCATGATAATTTTACCTATCGCTGCCAGTTCCGCAACATTAGATTTTTATAAAGATATAAGCTTGACTAATTTGAATTATAAGAAATTACACGTTGCGGCAATGCAACTTGGATTAAAAAGTACACTTTTTGATAAGCTTCTTATTTCTGATTCGATTCTCGTTCTGTTAGGTTTTGGGTTTGTGACAATATGCATATGGTCGTACACAGGATCGATTTTGATAACAGTTTCAACTATTTTGGTTGTTATTTTTAGTTTAGGAATTTCTTATGCATTTTATACTATTATTTTAAAAATTAATCATTTTCCGTTTATGAATTTGTTGGCCGTCGTCGTCGCAACTGGCATTGGTTCAGACGATGCATTTATTTTTTGCAAAATCTGGGAATGCAATAAACGTGAAAAATCTTACAATAATAATAATGGATTAACTCGTCTCGTGCACGAGACGATGAAACATGCAGCTCCTTCAATGTTTGTCACGACATTAACAACGGCAGTAGCATTTTTCGCATCAATCGTCAGTAACGTTACAGCTATTAACTGTTTCAGTATTTTCTCTGGAATTACGGTAATAGCAAATTTCCTATTAATGGTTACTTGGCTCCCCGCAAGCGTAATTATAGCTGAACGTTGTGGTACAAATATAATATCACCTGCTAACTTTATAGTTCGTAAAATTATTCGACCTTTAAAATTATTTTTCGATAAAATCGCTCTTGCATTCGCCAATTTTCTAATAAAATTAGTTACAAAATTAAGATGGATATGGTTTGTAATGTTTCTTTCCCTTGGCATTGGGAGTTGTTTCGTTGTTTTTCGATTTCCAGGACTTCAGCTTCCTGATTCACCAGATTTTCAGCTTTTCGACAGTAGACACTTATTTGAACAGTACGATTTAATTTACTCGAAACATTTTTGGTTCGAAAAAATTGAACAAGGGGATGGCGGTGACGTACTTCCAATGCGATTTGTTTGGGGTGTTCTTCCAGTGGATAATGGAAACTATTTAAATCCTGAATCTCGTGGAACTTTAGAAGTTGATAAAACGTTCGATGTTACCTCGCGCGAATCCCAAGTTTGGCTGCAGTCTTTTTGCAAAAACTTGAGACAACAAAGCTTTTATCGAAGCACGCTCGGACCACTTTTACCGAATTGCTTCATTGAATCGCTTCAACCCTGGATGGAACGTCGTTGCGAAGATCCAATTGATCCGAAAATCGATCGATCACCTTGTTGTGAACGCAATACTTTTCCTTATGATCCCAAAGTGCTTAAACACTGTGCGGCTGAAGCAATTGCAGAAATTCACCGAACTCCAACTCATCTTTGGAATTTTCGATCAACTCAAGGTTTTCAAACTGCAGGCTTGAAGTTTAAAAAAGAAAACTATACGAGTATCAACGGTGATATTCATGGTAATAAAAGTAATATAATAAAACTAGCTAAAATCATACCAGAAATCCAAGCTGTCATCGTCGAATATGACAGTAATTTTGCATTTTCTCTCTCCTTCGCGGAGATGGATAAATTTTATAACGAGGTTGAAAGCTGGATGCAACATCAACTTTCGTCTGCACCTCCAGGTATGAAAAATGGTTGGTTCGTTAGTTATTTAGAATTTTACGAATTACAAAGGACGTTGTACGATGGAACTATTTGGGCTATAGTTGTTTCAATGGGCCTTGCTCTAACTGTTCTAGCTCTTGTCACTTTAAATCCATTTGTCAGTCTTTACGCAATCTTGGCAGTTGGATCTGCTATCACTATTACCGTGGCAGTATTAATATTACTCGATTGGAAACTCAATGTATTGGAAAGCGTCGCTGTGTCAACGGCTATTGGTCTCGCTACAGATTTCAGTTTGCATTATGCAGTTAGCTATCGTGCAAGTACTGCTGAACATCGATTAGAAAGAGTGAGAATAGCTCTTGAACAAATGGGAGGACCAACTTTAATGGCAGCACTGACGACAGGCGCAGCTGGTGCATTGATGCTGCCTTCTCGAGTATTAGCGTATATTCAAATCGGTCTATTCCTTCTAATAATCATGGGTGTGAGTTGGCTTTATGCAACATTTTTCCTCTGTCCGATGTTAGCTATTGCTGGACCGTCTTACCATTTTGCGCAATTTAGATATCCGAAGTTTCAACGATCTCTATTCGGCTTAAATAGAAGAGTAGCTGACAATCCAAATGAAATCGAAAGTCACGAATCTATAAATAAAAAACGAAAGAAGCCTAAAGGAATGGCCTCAGAATCGACGTTAAGTAATTCCAGTACTGTATGTCAGTTTCATTGTGATTCCTCACTACCACCGTCTCCAAGTGCAATCCTTCTCAATGTTGATGTTGGCCAAACGAGAAACAATCGAAGGAGACCTGAACTCGATTAATAATTCGAGTTCATTTTTGTCGTCTTGATATCTCAAGTGCCAAGCGTAATATGTTCTCGACTGTTACTTTTTAAATCTTTAGATTATTTATATTTATTATCCTGGTAAAATAGTATAAATAACCTGTCGTTTTATCAAAAAAAAAACAAACAAACAAAATTAATAAATAAACAAAATTTCTCATCGACGAGGCTTCTTTTTTGCTGTAATTGCGACGTTTTTACCAGGATAACGAGGAATTGACGTTGACGTTTCAGATATTCATATTTTTAGCTGAAAAAAAAGAAGTATTTTCTACTTTTATGTAATATATCTATACTTGTTCCACTTAACTTAAGGATAATGTGATTTTCTGTAAAGATCTCAATATCTTCACAATAATGTTGAAATTTTTAAATTTATATTTATACGTATTACCTGCGCGTTCGTGGGCCATTTCAGAAGAAATCACTAGACAACAGAAGTAAATTCATTCTGACCCTGTAAATTTCAAATATTTATCTATCTAAAAAAACATAAAAATAAAATCTGTTGATCCTTCGAGTTCCATGTTTTACTGATTAAATTATATACGAATATATACAAAACAGTATTGTTTAATATACCTCCAATTGAATGATCCATTGATCGATTATGGTTTGTTTCTATATCGCGCAATTGTTCTGTTAAATTAAAAATTAAACTGTGCGCCTGAAACGAGAGACGTTTCTGAGATGTGTTTTACATCCAATATATGATGTTATATATATATATTAAAATATGTAGTCTATTATTTTCAGTTAGAACACGATCAAAGTATTCATATTTTTGTACACATGTTTTGTATATTGTTATTAATAATTTTTGTAACGAAAGCATTTTATCAATATACATAAGTTAGAGTATAATAATACAGCATTATATTTTTTAGTTCATTCGATCTAATACAAAACAACGTTAAGTTCCTAACATGATCGAATTATTTTACCGAATGTTCAAACGTACTTTTATAAACTATGTATAGTGCACAAACATTAGACAACGTGCAAACTCTAAGTCAAATAATAAAGAATGAATGGCGATGATGTTGTTGTAAACAACTTGGTTTTATTTAACACCTATGCATATACACTCATAAAAATTATGTAATATTATTAATTATGTATTATTACTCATACTCTGAACTATATATTACCTAACTTATTTTTTCAATATTATTTATACTTGGTGCATACTTTGAAAATTCTAATAAACATTCTGTTCGATTTAAAGAAATAATTAAAGTATTATTTTTCATAAGCCTATGGGTATAGATAAGTTTTTGAATAAATTCAAATTTAAGTACACTTGCATAAGTATCTAAAAAAATTGGCGAAATATTAAACTTCACTCTTTGTTCAACGATACATTAACGCGCTTCAAAATCGCAGCTTTTGTAAATTCCCAATTCCTTAAACGACTCTGCATTCTTTGTCAAAGCGAAATCAATGTTGCTATCGCGATATGTATGTTACGAATTCAAAAACAGCAATATATTTGTTTTTTTTTTTTTTTTTTCAAAAGAATAATTTGCATCTCAGATATTTTGAAGCGACTTCACGACGTGCAAAGTGTTCAATCAAATGGAATTCTCGTCCTAACCACGATATTTATGTATAGCTGTATAGCTGTACATTCTAGATGCGGTCAGTAGGACAGTCGAGCTGCGTGTGCACTGTGCACCAACCAACTGCAACCGATGCTCAAGTAGTGTTTATGTGCATGTGCAGGTATAAGTTGAATCGCGTATGCGTACACGTGTGCCTATTACGTCTATTAAAGCCGTTGCGCCGACGCTTTAAAACGCTAATTAAAGTAAAATGGTAAACCATCGTCGGATGGTCTTATGCATATACCATTGCTTAGTATACCGCTCGCCCGTGAAACGCGAATGCTTTTTACACGAACGAGTGCGTATCTCTGAAGAATTTCTTTATAATATAAAAAGAACAGGTTTTGTCTCGAGGGTATTATATTATTTTACTTTCAAACGTTGTTTTTAGAGATTATTAAGTGTAAATTATTAAAAAAATATATTTCTCTGTTTATCAGGTATAGTTAAGAATTATGGTTTGAATAACAGTTTTATAATGCAATATTAAACTTTTTCACTTAGTTATTTCACAACTTGCGAAAGGTTTGTTGTAGACTTTTTACATATACATGAGCTCGACTAATCTACATTTGACCTAATGACTCTGTAAGTATTGTTTCGCTTCTATGCTATTTAGTATACATTTTAGTGACTTTTATCATCAATGACTATGCATATTTTTAGGTCAGTTCGCGTGTTATATTTCCTTTTATAAATATAATGATTATTGAATTATTAATACGAATCATAAAAAAACCCTTCGACTTTCAAGGGCCACTTTCAAGTTGAAGATTTGGACGTTGAGGTTTGAAAGTGTGAGTCATATTAACGTAACTATATAATTATATGTCTCTTTGTAAACTAATTGAAACAGCGATTTATTCAAAGTTTTTAAAAACTGTTTTTCTATTTAACTTTCTATTCACTAGACTCATTAGGCAAATACAAACGAAGAGGTTAGTAAGATTGCAAAAAGTAATTTAATATTCAAATAAATTCTAACCAATGAAATTTAACTTGCTAATGCAACTATTGAATTCTTAATTACTTTATTAAATTATTGCCAAAGGATTTATACGTAGTCTTAAAAAATATTTGAATTAAAAAGAGAAAATAATCACATAAATAGTGTCGCTCCTTCCTCTTCCTCCTTAAAAAGATCAAACCTTTTTCCTTTTTCGATAAAAATTGCAAAATGATAGTCGAAGTCGCTTCTACAGTGATTGATACTTTAGCGGCACGGCACGCCGCCACTCCATTTTTTGGGCGATAGGCGATAGGCGCCATTTGGCGATAATCGAAAACCTCCTTGAGAAACGATACTTGAGTAAACTTTTACTGAGAAGCATCGGACTACCTTGATATCAATAGAAGTGACTCGCGCTTATATACGAATTGCATTCGATTCCCTTCACTCGCGAGAAAAGCTCACTTACATTCCAAGCCACCTGTCGAGAAATCCACGAGTCGCTCAACCCATGCAGTTTCTGCACTGTGTCGAATGCATTTCAGGGATGATCGACTCAGGGCTGCCCGATTTTAACACTTGTCGTGTATATGTATACATACATACGTTCATCAACTCAAAAATACCCTAGTGCCGACGATGGAACGGCCACGCATGCGTCCACGGATGGACGTTGGGTACATGGGTATGCGAGGCGTAATGTTGGTCGCAGTGTTGCGAATGATTCTAGGCGCCTCCGATTCGAATTCCACATCGCGCGAAAAAATTGTACAGTTGCGGCGGAGGTACATAAACGCGAAACGGTACTTCTTAACCGGCCGTGTACACCTAGAGAAGAAATTGTCAATCAGCGAAGAATGTTGCTTTCGCAGCTATTAAGTCTTTTTATCGTGGTCTGACCCTTCTTTTGCGGCACTTTAAAATTGCGTGGGCGGAAACGGATGGTATATATATAGAAAAAGAAATAGTAAAAAAGACATCGGCGTATAAAAAGGCAAAAGGTAGTCAAAGTCACTTCTACAGTAAACGGAAAATGATTTTGTAGCATGGAATCCACAACATGTAGTTAGTGAGAACGGCACGTATGGATTTCAATAAATTGTTTCCTGAGAAGCATCGGACTATCGGCTACTATCGATTAGGTCGCTGGCTTATATAGCGAACGAGGTTGAGTTTGTGCGCTTGCGAGGAAGCATGAAAAACTTTTTAGCCATCTGTCGAATGACGGGTACATTAAACGCACCCTCCAGTCGAACCCCTTGCTAATCAATAATCTCCCAGCTAACTTTTCAAAAGTGCCGCTTGCTGGGGTGGTGAAGTTGGGAAAAAAAGCGCGAACTCATATGCGTTTATTTATGTAGAGAACAGATTCTCAGAGTCTAAAAATACTCGAGCTCTATTCATAGCTACTAAGTTACAGATTAAACTCTACAAAATCAGCTGCTTCAGATATACATTTTTGTGCGAATATAAAAAGCGTGTAGATGAGTTTCACGCATAGAAAATGGTATACAAGGGTAGTTGCTATAAAGGTGTCGAGAACTCGGCCGGTAAAGTTTGTACAAGAGCAAAAGTGACGAAGAGCAGCTTTTCACACGGTTGGTCTG
Source organism: Apocrypta bakeri (assembly GCA_018906985.1). NCBI lineage: Eukaryota > Metazoa > Arthropoda > Insecta > Hymenoptera > Pteromalidae > Apocrypta > Apocrypta bakeri. The sequence continues at coordinate 23,403,118 of JACCIA010000002.1, forward strand.
TTAAGTACTATGTCGCCTTTGCGCGGGACGCGGGAATAATGTTCGCGGTACAAACGTCATTTAAAGAGACAAGACTCTTCGAAAAGATTCCTGAAAAATAATGATTTATAAAATAGAATTTCAAATATTTACAATAATGCAATCATAATTTACACTCCATTTATTTACATTCTAACGTTAGGAGATGCACTTATCTGTGATTGACGAAGTCTTCTTCAAATCAACTTATTGCTAAAAATGTATACAAGCTATAGTATTGTGAACAAAAATCTTAAACTAAAATTAATACATAAAAGCACTCGTTTGAATCAAATTTTCTTCGTCGATCAAAATCTATATTAATTTACGGACCCTGTTTTTAATATTGTTCTAATAACTTAAGATTTTTTTTGCGTCCAATTTGATGACCTAATTAATGTTGCATTGATCCAACCTCCCTCGACCATGGCCACCTTGATGACTTATTTTTATTTTTTTTCTTTTGCTCTGAATAGATATTCTATATTAATGCAAATTCGCCAATGAAATATTATTTACTAGTTTAACATAATAAAATGAATGGTTTTTTGCTTTTAGAACTTTTATCTAATGCCTTCTCGAATCCATTGTTTGCTACTCTTTCAATGTTATCAGTAAAACATTTAAACGTCTCGGACTATTCTGATGTAGAATACAACTTTTGTGTTTTAGGAGATGTCGATTGAGAGTAAAAAAATATTAAGGAGACTTTAAATAGGCTCTTTAAAGTCTCCTTAATACGATTTTCATAGAGTACAGTCAATTAAAGTTATATAATATTTCACATTCTAAAAATGATTTTTTAGCTTACGTCGAAAAAAACAATATGGTTTTACTTATTTAACTCGCAATGACCTCGCAATTTATTAGTCTGTTCCATAGCAATGTTTCGGAATAAATTATTATTCATGGGACAGAGCTCAAAACGAGTAATTTACATAATTAATGCACTCGAAGCATTGATTTCCTTCACTTTCGTTCGAGCGTAATTTTTACACGCTTTTGTCGTGCCATATCAATGTTCTATATTCTACGCATCAGTGTTACTGTCCTTGAAAAATGCGTTCGACGACATGGACATCTTGCAATGGTGCATAATTTTTCTCTGACAATACTCGATATAATTATATGTATAAATATATGTACATATACACGCGCATACCATATCACTTATCTAGTACATATTCCTGTTTTGGTGGCGTCTCGCGTCAGAATTATGAGTGTTAAAAGTCGATTCTTATTCTTGTTGCGTCATCTTAATAAACCACCCGTAAAGTACAGACACGGAACCTGCACGCATAAAAGTCTGTAAAAAAACGACTATTTCACGTAACCGAAAAATTATCCATGCGCTCTCGTTACATATCGCGCGAAGAGAAACTGCTCTCTCGAAAAGCCGTTGCAGCGTTGCAACGCTTGCGGAGAAAGAGAAAAGCCTCTTCCATTTTCTAGTTGCAATAGCCTATATAGAGGCTCTGAACCAACGCGGCATAGATCACACTTATCGTAGGCTTAGCGCATAGCTCCCAACGGCCAGTCGTGGATGATTTTTTACCAGTTCGTAGAAAGTGGTTCCGCTTGTATTCTTCCACAATACAATCAGTTGGACGAGTGATCGAATATTTTTTGTCGTTAAATTTAGCCCGATAACACTGCAAACGCCCATGACCCTTAGCATATCTTTTTCTCCATCCGTGTGCAATATGTGCAATGTGCATTATATTGCTTCTGAATGTGGAGAATAAGCAAATGGTTGGGAATACTATGATTATATGCACGTTGTTTGGACGACTATTAATAGGAACTAGTTTTTTTTTTTTTTTTTTTTATTAAACATAAATGTTGGAATAGCTTGGAGGATATGTACACATACTTGTCGTGTCTACTGTTACGTTTTAACATTTTCTGTTTTACGTAAAGATGACGTGGCGAGTATTTTATCGACTATAAGCCCGAAATTAGAGTATACGTAACTGTGACCGTTGCAGTGGGAGAGTCATTTGACTTTGAGAATAGACAGCCGGGCTGCAGTGCACATCAATTTTTTCATGCAATGAAATGACTTGTATATATGCATCCTCAATGAAAATGATTGTTATAAGAGGAGTCAATTACATAATGTAACAAGATATTGTGTATACTTTCTACTTTCTATACGCTACAATACAAACCGTTTTTGTGTCAGAATGACAATTTTTTATTAATCTTCTTGCGTGCGGATAAGCGGACAATCGTCGTTATTTGCGCAACGCAATTAATCGCTATACAATCTTATTCAATATAGTATGGATACACACGATAAACATTTTTTTCGAACGAGCAAATTAATCCTTTACCTACGACAATCGTATACATTACATATATGTATCTATACATATTGCTCAACGTTCGATTCTATAATCCGAAGAACAGTTGCACCGTGAGTTCATGAAGTAAAAAATTTCTTACACGCGTAGGTATAACCCTATAGGCAAAATTAAAAAAACAGCATTTCCGGGAAACGTATTCAAACAGGATGTAACAGCCGAGCAATGATTTAAGTGTATACACGTAGATGCTCCGAGACAGTGCATCGCGAGAAATTTCATCTCCTAAACCGGCCGTCTTAACTCGTTTCGCCTACATGAATGCATATACCACCTTGTAATGAGTCTCTCCTTCGAGTATTTTCTATTTTCCTATACAACAGACCGTAACGATTGTTGCAAATATTTCAGGCGCAAGCATAGCGCAAGCAGTTAAGAACAGTTCCAAATTTAGGTTCGTATTAAAGAATTAATTACATTAGAGAATAGTAAATATCGGAATTTACGAAAGTAACCGATTTTTCATATTATCAAATCCATGAAATTTGTCATTAAATTAGTATTTTTAGAAAAAATAAATTTTTTCTAAAATCTTTACTTTTATTTTCTATTTAGTTAACTAGTCTGTACCGCTTGGCTTGGCTTTGTATATATATAGTATTCGGAAGTTGTTAACCAAAAGATCTATTTGACATAGATACTTCGTTGATTGAAGATCCTTTTTTTCAGATCATCCATTGCAATTAACATTACGTGGTTTAATTACCCATATGCAATTATCAAAAATTTTTTATTATTATTTAAAAGGCATGTATATTTTTTATTCGAGACCTGTTTAAAGTAATTATAAATAAAATTTATAACAAATATTATGATATCAATTACGAATATAATCTAAGGCTCAAGATTTCATTCAAAACTATTTCAAATATATTGAAATGTCCGACCTTTTTGAACGTAATGAAAAAAGATGTTTTCCGTTTTTAAACAAAATTTAGTATGTTTATAATTCTTAATAGCTATCTTATAAATTTTACGTAACATCATGGAAATCGAGATACAACTGATTCTATTATTGTAGTTTTATTAACATAGAAAAATATTATTAATAAAACAACAATTTGCTGTAAATTCAACCATTTTACAATACTTGATTATTATTCCTTAAAAATGATCTATAGTAGAGATGATACGTTTCCTTGGCTAAAAAAAACAGGTGATAAGTGATAATGCGTACTCTTTCTATTTCAGGAGGTAACATCGAGAAAAATTACTCATTCTTACCAGTTCAACATGGCTTTGCACATATACACAATACATACTCCATAACTAACGATCAAGTAAAATCGAGACACGATTATATTTCACAGAAAAGGATGAGCTAGAGAATTGTAAGGCATTACATATTCATAAATTAAAGTTACCCTAGGCTATCACTCTATCCCGTCTTTATAGAAAGTCTTTGCGATGCTATAACGTAGGTGATTGCATAGTCTTTTTCAGCATAAAAAATAACAGAAAATACACATTTCAGTTGATAAACAGAATTTTGTCAATTTTTTTTCCAGAACACTTTATTACAATGCATATACGTATCAATGCGACAGTGCTTTTTCGGGTTAGATTAAATGACGTCTGTGATAAAAATGTATATGATATTATTTTTTAAAGAATACATCACAGAACGAAGCGATACTACTTGGCATTGCAAACACGAATTATGTACGAAAGAAAGATCTTAACGATGACGGAACGATGTAATGATACTATTTGCAAAAATTAGCCTCCACCAAGCGTGAGTACACATAGGAGGATTTTCTGAGAAAAGTTTCTATTTACGTTATTTTATGTGTATATAGTATTAGTGTGTTAAGCGATGAACAAATGTTCACTGCAGTGTACAGTGACGCGATGACAAATTGAGCAAGCGATTTGGATTATTTATGAATACGTGACTTTAATTTGTGAACAGTTCAGCTTTTGTTCAAGGCGACAGCGCTAAATTAATTGTATAATAAAATACATACTCTCGGCATTAAAACATTCGTAATTTTACGAACTCAAAGTGACCGACTAGTAAATCAATTATTTTTATATTTAATCTTATTCGCTGAAATGGTCTAATGATCTATCACCTCTAGTAATACCCAAACATACCAGTCGCACCATTGCAGCCAGCCTCGCGAAAAATCTTTCCTCGACGATCTCAATCCGTCTCGGGGTAGATCGATCTCCCGCGTTAAAAAGACTTTCCTCTCACAGGTATCGTCGCACAATTTCCAGCGACTGGAACATCGCCATTAAGCGAGAAAGTAGGATGCAGGCTCGGCCTCGCGCACGTAACAATGAATACTGCGTCCAGTCACCGAGATAGTACCTGTACAGAGTTAAACGTTCTCTCGAGTGCATATGTGTACATAGAGCTGCGTAGATCTTTCATCGACTGGATACTAAGAGATGTTGGCACATACATATATGTTAATTTGACAAAATAGGAAGAGATGGAATATTATGTGTGTGTGTACATATATATATATATATATACACACAATATTTGTTCGTAGTTGTGAAAAAGAGACTACGTAAGTATAAGGACTGAGAGGTTTTTTTTTAATTCTATGAGTATACGTAGGTACACTCGTATGTTGCGTGGATTGGTATAGGTTTCGAAACATTTGAATGCGATATTTTTAATATTTTGCGGGAACTATTAGTTTTTATGCTATTGAATTATCCTTTCATTTTTAAAGGCAGCAAAAAAGAGACGACACATTCGTAGGCATGTTTGCGTCGTCGTATAAATAAATAATGACACATTTTTAGTTTAAAACTATAGAGTTTATTAATCAATTTTCATTTATGTTGTTTAATTGCGTGAAACTATTGCGCAACCGCACAAAATTCAAATTGTCGAGTAGATTATTAGAATATTTTTTTCGGAAGCTATAGATTAAGGCCTTTTTTACGAAAATATTTACGATCCTGCTTTATACACATGAGATATATTCATGCTCGTGCCAAGCTATACGTATATCAAATTAATTACTGTCGCTCTTTCTCATTCTGTTTATTTCAATTTTTTTGCGTTACGCACGACTCAACTGCCGTAAAACCTTTGATGAAAAACGAATTGCGTCGAAGCCTTATCGACGACCACTACACGCGTATGTAAAACTTTTCAACGCGTGATTGACTCTCGATATAAAGATCCATAAGCCATAAACTTTTTGCATCTCGCTTTTATACGTAACTGTAATTATCAGATTGAGAATGTCATTTCCCTGTGCGCATTAATAAATGTCACTATTGTATTATTCAACGACCAAAAAATACAAAAATCGCGCAAAAAATTGTTCTCTTCTTCTGCAACGATCTCGGTACTCTTAGGAGAAACTCCTGTATAACCGCACATCGCGTGTACGGAGTCTATGCAGCGTCGCGTACAAGATCCGTAAAGCCGCGAGCGGTGGTACGCGCGGAAAAGAGAGGGAATCGCCGATCCGCTCGCTGCTCGCGGTCGTCGCTCGCTTACAGTCTTCGGCGCTGGTCTGACCGGCAACTCGACTTTCTCGAGGGCTCGGGAGCGCGTTTCGTTTAACGCTCAATATATACCCTCTTTCCACGAGCCCATATATTCATTTATTTATTTATTTTTTTTCCTATTATTTCATATTTATTATTTCGCTAATGTTGGATTAGTACCAGCGGCCAAGTGTGTACCAGTGTTCTCATCAATGAGTGACTTGTGCAGCAGCTGAAAGCCTGTTGATAGTTCGTTACGAATCGTTGTTTTGATAATATAGAAGTGAGTTTTGTTCAGTGATTTCAAGGTATATATATGTATATCTACAGTTTACATATACATATCGATAAGCGACATGTCGGACACAACTGAGAAAAATTTGATCAACAGTATGAGTAACGGGAACAACAAGTCGTCGAGCTCGATTATAATGAACTCGAGCAACACCAATGAAAGAGTAAGTTTGTATACGACGATTATACACGCTACTAGTTTTACATTGAAGATTTGAATGAATATTTGTCCGCTATGTATATTCCAAATTTGCATCGATATTTGGCAAACCGTCTCTTGACGATACGATACATACAAATAAATACATATAGCGACGATATAAAAATGTTTTTGCGAAATCATGCAACGAGGAGACGAACGCAATGGGTTTGTATGAAAATATGCCCAATGCAATTTAAATTCATATGTATATACATATCGTGTGGATTTCCTAAGAGTTTCGAGAGAAGGGAACAAGTACACGCGCGTAATTTTCGTAAGGCGATTGTGAAAGCTTCGGCATTGCTTCGTTGATTCCGCCCGAAACTTCGTCATGTGCCTCGAGTGAGTGGGTAAAAAGTGAACTATTTAAAAAAATTACTCCGACGCTATCTCGATATAGAGTCATTGACAGGACAAATGTAGAAAAGTACTGAACCGTGAAAGAAATGTTACGAAAGTTGATGTATGCACGTTATACGGAATTTTAATTTTTGCTCTGCTACGATAATTTAGTTTCTACGAAAAAGGAAGCTTGCTAAGAAATGAGAAGCTATTGAAATTTCTTAGTGACATAAATGTACGTGTTTATGTGTTACATTGGTATATATAGTACATAAAACTTAGACTTGAAGTTTAAGGTGTTTATTATCGACTTATTGACATTGCAGGAGCAACGCTTCACTAGTTCCATGTTCGAAAATGGAATTTTTCCAATCTATCTAAAACTCGTCTATCTCTATTGCAATCATTTGTACATAGCGAAACTTGGTTAATATACATTAAGTAGCGCTGCCTAGGTGTGTAGTAATCTGATAAAATTCTTTTAATTCATAAGTGCAACATGGTAGGATAATTTATTCTATTGAAATAAAGCTAAAATTATTATAAAATTAAAACACATACGCAATATGTCGAATACAAGTAATAATCGATAGCAATTGATATTAAAATAGTTATAACGTAATTTTTTGTGTCGCGTTCATCAACCGCTTGGAGCAAAACGATAAATTAAAAAAAAAATCGGAAATTTAAATCTCATTCCGTTTCCCGCTGAATAAACCACCCTCGAATTTCAGAGTACGCCAGTAGAGGACTAGACCTTTAATGCACTGTAGAGATATAATATAATACGAAGTTATATCGCGAGAGGGTGGCATATATACTCACATACATAGTTTAGGGTGCCGCGTGTCGAAAGATTGTTCGGTCGACGATCCGAAGCTGAGCAAACGGGAGCTTTGCCTCCTCGTCGCTGGGTAGCAGCACTGTGACGTTATTGATTTTCCTACGAATAAACACGCAAGTCGTCCAGCCTGCGTGAGAAAGAGAGAGAGAGAGAGAGAGAGAGAGAGAGAGAGAGGATAGTTTCCCCCGAGAGGTGCAGTCGGTGCAGTGAGCAGCTCATCCGCAACGCGTATAAACGCTGCATTAATCGAGGACGAGGAAATTCATTCCTTCTATCGTCTCAGGGACTTCCGTATCCGTGCATAGGTTTAAACGCATAGAACGAGAAAACGCGAGGATGTTGGGGAGGTTGTTGGAAAAAACGGGAGCACGCTCGTAGGAAGGAGGCCGAAGAGGCTTCGATTCGCGAGACTCCGGCGTATCCTGTGCAGGCGGGCATGCACACGGATTGTTTATCGGACCGCTGACCACGTCTCCGTTCTTGGAGTAAGTACAATATTTTCTCTTTGTATGCTCGATATACATATATGTATATATTTATATATATATATACGATTCAAAGAGATTAGTTGTTAAACGAGGCGTTTCTTTTCCTTTTTTTGATACATGCCTCGTTCGTTACGTGTTCGCTGCCACGCGGACATATCGAAATTTCGATCTTTGCGAGAAAACGCCAGTAGTGTATACACGTAGAAAATGGATTCGCTATGCGCGAACTCTCGAAAATTTTCATTTTCCCTTTGTTTCGTGTGGTTACCTCCAGTGTAATTTATAGTTAGACCGTAGGATACGAGAGCTCTTCGTGTTCTTGCGACTATATAGACGTACCATATACCTTATATAGAACTCTTTACAACTGTAAAGACAAACATTTTGATGAAGAATTATTCTGGTAGTGGCGTAGGTTTTGTTTTATGAGTCTGATGCTCCGAAATTTCTATGAATTCGGAAGCAACAAAATTTGTTTTATGTTAATATCTTGCATGTGGGCTAAAACGTTATCTGCTCAACATATGACACATCGAAGTTCAATTTAATAAACGAGATGGGCTAAATTAAAGTACGGCATGTATGCACGTCTATAGATAAGATATTTGTGATTAGTAAACCTGGGTTAGGACTGTATTGTGTTTTTGTAATAAAAAAGAGACGAGCTTAAAGTGGGTCCCGCAGTTCTTGATTTTATGTAATGATTTGCCCATTATATACTTATTATCGTTGTGCAATATTCCGGAAAATTTGACTTTAATCAGTTTGTTAAAGTCTCTTAATGAGGGTAAAATACTCAAGGATAAAGTCGAATTGAAGTATCTGCACATTATGCAGTAATCATAAAAAGTTTACACTTTTATGATCAGATATATCGAACGATAATTTGCGCGACTTCCACAAAAAATGTCAATTGTCTAATGATATATTTCACAGGCTTTTGAAGTCAATGAATTTTGTTTTATGGATAAAAATTAGTCTCATAGCAGAGGTTTAACTAAGATTTATACCTCCTTTAAAGTTCCTACCTCTTTTTTCTGGGTTCTTTTTTGTCTTCTTTGTTAATTACCTTTTATAATAGGCTTATTATTTTTTTCTGATAAATAAAACGAATTTTAGAACCGAACATAATATTTTACACAAATCATACACGACCAGCATGAGCTGTTTTACGACTATTTTTTAATTCCATTTTAGAATAGAAGTACGAAGGTTTAAACGTGGTGTTGCACAGAAAGTATCAGGATTAATTCGCAACTGAAGATTCTTAAATAGAATGACTATTTTGCTGACCTCTTTTTCCGTTTAAAAGTTCAAAGCCTTATGTACAGATGATTGTATATTATTATAATGCTTGTATATACACACACAATATACACATATAGTATTTAACAGCACTTAAGAAGATCGTACTTTCTCTTAACTGTTTACACACTTTTTGATTGAAGCTGGTCGTCTCTCGCGTACAAAGCCTGGTACTACTAGCCAGCCGTGTAGTGTACGAGATGAAACATTAACCTTTTTGCGATGATACCTTACATGCTATTGAACACGCTTTTTAATTGCTTCGCCTTAATATCCGATTGAAAGAAATTAAAATAATACACTTAACGGTTAGCTTTAGCATCGTTAGCAAGGAATGCCTATCAATGAATTTGAAAATGATTGTCGCTAATATGGGTTTTCACGTTATTTCGTTCGTATTTATTTTTTTCGGAAATGCAATTTTTAGTTTCAATAAAACCAGAACAATTCTAATAATACATCTCCATTATGTACTGCATTATTCATTTATTCATTTACAATAAATAATATTTATAATTCAAAATTAGTTAGTGTTACACGCATGACACTAGAATGGATATTTAATCAATATTCCTTGTGATTCACGTAATATTTCAAAACTTATCGCATGTCATAAAAAGAAGCCAAAAATATATCAGAAAGACTAAATTTTGTCAAATAACTTTACGTAACGACTAACGCGTACATAAATTATATTTACCAAAAATCCGAGTATTTCGCTATCAATGACTTGCTATTTTCGAAAATTAATCTTTTTTCGTGATTCGCTTGACCTTGTCGTAGCAGACGCGGGAATTGGACAATTTCAGCAAAACTTGCTCGACGGCATGTCTTCTCAATTGAATAAAATCGAGCGGATCGCCTGATCCGTCACACGTGAAGATGCACGCGTGCAGTAAACTTCCAGCCTCGCGGATAAGAACGTTACTTATTCACGCGGAATAAGGACATATTTAATAATGCAGTCTGCACGCAACGTCAATTAGATTATGCCAATTGCGAGGCTGTCGATAACAGTGTTCATGCTCTGCAAAACTGTATCAGTTTAATTTCGAAATAATTGTAAATATGTATGGAAAATATGGGTTTCTTGGAAATGAACGGATATAAAAATACATTGGACGCGACAGAAAAAAATAATTAACTAGAAAGGTAAGAACTAGATATGGATTTAATAGTCTATAATATATAATATATTATAGAATATTCGGTTAACAAAAATCTACATTTAATGCACACGGGTATTGGAAGATTTCTAATACCTGCATGCAGTTGCATTAACTAGTTTAGATCTAATACATAAACGACTAAATCAATTGTCTCGATACAAATAATTTCGAAAGAAAACTGACTATTAATACTGTATAAAAAGTTGCCCTGAACGAATAGAATAATTCATCGCTTTTTTACTTAATCGTACGCGCGAGATGCATAAATTTTCAAGAAATCCGTACTTCGAAATCAAACTTGTCGCCTTCAGTCCGATTCCAGCAGTGACAGAGAGTGTGAGGAAGTGTAAGCTAACGAAAGTAACTTTGGATAATTGCGATTTCCATATCAGTCACAGTGTTTAGCTTATAAAGAGTGATATATCCAGACCAGTCAATATAATCTATGAATTGATTGAAGATGCCGGAAGACTCAAGCGAATTAGAGGCTTTGTACAAAGTGATTTAGAAATTTGTTTGATTTATATAATGAATTTATTCATTTAGCTTATAAATGGAAAATGACAACTTTAATTCACAACATGGCTTAGTGCTCGATGTGCCTATTTAGTTAGAGTTTCAAACAGTCTAATTTTTAGTTTTTTAGTTTTTAACAGAATTAACATATTAATATAGCTAAGGTAGTTTCGTTTGTATGTGACGTTCCAAGAAGCAAATATCCGATATGTTTTATAATAAATATACTGTACTTAGTAAAACTAAAAATGTAGAAAACCCTGTTCGTTTCAAAGCTTACTTTCGTACTACTTGTTTGAAATTTGGTCGAACTATGATTGATATATCCCACGAATATATAGAATCAAGACGTTGAGATGCATTCTACGAAGAAAAAGAAATTTTTGCTTTAAAAGTTTGCAGGAACTGATATTCATGTACATACATTTATATTTTTTTTGTGGAATGGAAATTGAATAAGCCAAAGTTTTTTGCATCCTAAACGATGAAGCAGGATGTCGATAATGTAGAAACCGGAATTGTGTATACCGCATCAGTCAGTGGGAAAAAATTATTCGACAGTTGCGCACATATGATTGTATAACACAAATTCAACAATAATATGTGACGTAATAATAGTACGTATCGTGTAGTTTTAAAAGTTTTTTTTGCAAAATGTAAGAATAAATTTATCTTCACGTATGAGGAAGAGCAAAAATGCATTATACCTGTTTTTAGTCAACATGTTAATTGAATTTGAATTGATAAACATCCAATTTTACAATCACATTCAAAATGTCCATTAACATGATCGTATACGTTGTTAAATGAAACGGAGTCAAATAATTAAGTATTGAAAATAGAAAGTTTATTATACGTTTAGAATTCAAATCGCTTTAAAAAAAGTAATACACAATTCTAGTACGTAAGTAAAAAGTATTTGTTTGAATAATTAACAGCTGCATAAATCTATATAAAGCAGTTATATATAGATGGCTTGTTATTTCATTAGTTGAAATTTTTAATTATTTAGTATTGTAAATTCTTATGAATAATTTGTTGACATATCAGTACCTAATTAAGACAAAACACGTGATTACTTAAAGTTAGATAAGTTTTTTTACATGGATTTAATATTACGCTAAAAAACATTATTGCAATCATCTCTCAATAACATGTTTATGTAGAGAACAGGAAAAAAGTTCCGTACGAACTAAATTTATATTATTTTTTTAATAAAATAGTTTTGAAAGTAGTTTTTTATCTTTTTCAAATATGCGCATTTTTTCATTTCAGAAAAAGAAAACAATTAATTTTTAAAAAATTGAAATTTAATTACAAATTACAAATGCTTACGCGAAACCAAAAATCAATCTTTATCATAGTCCTGTAATATAACGAGAACGAGTAAACTTTCGTAGATGAAAATTAGATTTATAGTTCCCAAGAGAAAGCGGCGTGCACACACCGGCACACACATACCTATATAGGTATACCTATATATTCTCTATATTCTAACCGCCTGAGCGACTAATGCCTTAAAACGTATTTCTACAGTCTTAACGAAATTTAAAATTATACTATTACTTTGAGGGAATAAAATATGAATGTTTCTATTAACCGCAACAGAAGTCACTTCAAAATTCTACCAAATTAAAAACGAGAATAAATAAAATGTATTTTCAAACAAATTTGAATTATTAGTATTATCAATCAATTGAGATATCAATTGTCTTAGAGTCTAAGAATCGGTAACTCCGAACAATATCGAATCGCACCAAGAAAACTCAAATGTTCTTTGCAAAGATTGGTATTAATACCAACAACAAAAAAAAGCTTATATACCGAACGTACGACTTGAAAGAAACTGTTGATTCTTCTAAAAAAAAAAAGCAATCCTCATCGTGTCTCGAAGCGACAGTGGCACATTATTCTGTTGCATTTTTAACATCTCGTCTCCTTTTATGTCCTCAGGACGTGGAAAGGGGGGATCCAAACGGCGACGGCGGCGGCGGTGGTGGTGTTGAAGAGAGTAGCGGCTGCGGTAACTCAGCTCGGGTAGTGGGGCGCCCGGCTACGGGCAACTCGTCTACGTCGGGCGCCGCTTCCGAAGCCGCATCCATCGCCTCGCTCGAACTCGGAGCAGCACCTGGTGGCGCCGGCCGCAATTGCGCTGGCTCGTCTTGGCGCTGGGCCGCAGTCGCTCGTCTGCTGCGGCGCCTACTGTTGGCCATGTTCTTGCTGGCCGGCCTTTTGGCCGCTCTCGCGGCCTTACTCATCTACATGGGACCGATTTTCCTCGTCCAGCTGTGCGTCGTGGCGCTGGTCGCCTACTTCGTTGCCGGTGGAAGGCTCAGGTGGTTCTACGTCGCTTTGAAAACCGCACCGAGAGATATCAAGTAAGTCTGTCTGTCTGTCTCTTCTCTCTCTCTCTCTCTCTTTGCTTTGTGCAGCGATGTAACCGTTATATGTGACGAAAACGGCTCAAAATTTTTTTATTCTTTTTCCTGCTGTACGTCTAGAGTACACATGTTACGTGTGTATATTACAACTGAACAATCGTGAAGTTTCTCAGGAAATTCATGACTATTAAAGAGGAAATGAAATAGAACTGAAAAATCGACGGTGGGAAATTTCGAGGAAAACAATAAATAAGACGATGTGTCTATCTTGTTTTTTCTCTCGTTTATATGCGCGCACAGCTAGTGTGGTTATATATCGTTATCTTTCGTTACATTGGAAAAAATATCGATCTATTATTTCTAATCTTACGAATGGAAAAAAAATCTGATCTAGCCAGAAATAGATCACTGTGAACTCCAAACCGTCTATTATTCACAGGAATTAAGTGGATTGCGTTTCCTGAATAGATTTGCAAAAAAAAGAAATTCTGAATAACCTGAACCAAAGTGGTCATAATTATTCCGGCTAGTATTTACGCGTAGTTTTGTAAACGCACTAATATTCAGAGCAATACTCTGTAAAATGAAATTAATTATTCGTTGAGCTCATCGATTCTGAGAGAGTGTACACACAATTGTAAGTGCTTAGCATCGATATTTCGTGTACATGTGCCGAATATAAATCCCTACTCGTTCTATTCGTATCAGACTTTTCTCTTATTCCCCACGCTCTTTTAAAAATTCCCTTTGCCTCTGCCCTTCTTTCTCTGTAACCGACACACGACTATGTATCTATATATATATATATACATGCACACACAGAGTCGATGCACCTCGTGTACCCGCTTTCTCCTCGATTCTACAGTCGCGGCTCTTTCTCCTCGCTGTTATAACGCCACAGGTATGCTTTCCCTCGCGCTAGTCAACATCGGAACCGCTATCTCTCATAGCGACTGTGTACGTTATGTACCGTTTTTCAATGTGGATGTATCATTGCATTTGATTGAGGGACACATCACCGCGAAATCGAAATGCAAAGGTCATGAAGTATCTCGTTTTTTTCGTTTCTTATGCAAAAGCAAGACTATGCTTACAGCGAACTGGCGATTTCTCTATTTTTATCTGCGTAGTTTTCTTGAATATTTAGAACAGGTACAAGGATTTTCTCTCTCTTTCTCTTGTGAGAGAAAAGAGAGTTATTTTATGATTTTGCTCGATGACGGAGATGAATTTTGTTCGAGCCCGAGAAACTTAATTCGGTACAGAGGGCGACTGTTCTGATAAGATAATTTTGTCGAAATATGATATATTTTAAGAATTGCATTTATCAATTCACAAATTTACACCCCCGTAATTAATTATTTTTCAAAAGAACGTTAATTTTTTCTGTCAATACTATCATCTTCTTGTATGCACTTTAAAAACCATGTTAGTAAATAGGATACTTATTATGTAAATAGATTTACACAATGAACTGTACTTTAAATATTATGAAACGTATATATCGACCGATCGTTGTCTATGAAACTGTATACTATTATTATAATTCATCTTTTAAATTCAGCCAGTAACTATAATGATTAAAATTTAATGTTGAAGTAACCAATTTCATTGTAAATTTAACGGACTGTGCTTACTCCAAGAAGTGTCGTTAAACTTATTTTTCGTATAAGTACTTACTTATAAACAAATTGTTCCATGATAAATAAGACGAATTACGATACTACACTTACTCAACAAATTTTTACATTGACTTATATACATTACATTTGCCATGAATATTTATGTAGAATAATTAATGCATACCTTGCCATTCTTGTATAATGTGAATACTTCAAATAGCCGTAAATAGAATTTCCACTGATTACTTCAAGATCATTTCTTTGAGTGTATCAAGCATATCGATAAGTTGTTTTGCACTGACGGCATAATTTTTTACCGCTTTATTCGAAATACGCAATTGCGTTTCACAAGAGTCAGAAAAAAGATCGAGAAATTTAGACGGCGCTAAGAATAAAATGCTCGGGACCCTTCAACTCCAGATTAAATCATAACAATGCAAGTGCGCTTCCAGTGAGTCAGTGATAAGCGCGATTTAACGATATTATATAAAACCTCGCAAAGACATCGACTATCGAATAAATGACTATAGAAGCATGCGCATCATGGCGAATCTTTCTTTTTACACGACGCATCGCAGATACGTGTCAACGATATAATTTTGTTTCGTAAACAATATCCGATACAAAACCTACTTACTGAGCGTGATTTTTCTTCCAAACAATATATCGCCACTTACATTATCTTGAATTATCTTGGTGAACACGGAAGGTTCACCAATTGATATTTAATTATTTAGTGAGAAAAAAATTGATATATTTATTATTTAATTAATAAGTTAATTGCGATTACTAGTTTGACGTTCAATCGTTACACGTCCTCGAAATACGTATTGTATATATAACTTAAGTATATTCAAGTGGTAATGCGCGTGTATATCGTCGTACACGAAAGGACAGAATCTTCGAGGAGAAATCTGAAGAATCGTGTGCGCGATGGTGTATTATATATAGACCGGTTTCTCCTCGTCTAACGCTCTTCAAGCGTGGGTATACATATACCTAGTATATCTACTATATACATATAGATATTTTGCGTGACCCCACCGCCAGGGCTACTGCGCTCTTGCGCACATAAAAGAGTGCGTACGACCATCGTGAGCAGCTGCTTGGCTTTTTTTCTTCATTCTTTGACAAAAACGAATTCGTTATGTGTAATTTGGAACTCTCGATATACATATAGGTAGTAAGGCGTATATTGACATTGTGTTGACTTGAGTGTACTTTGAAAGGATTTCTGGAAATTTTCATTGACGAAGTTCTATGTCACATTAGTTTTTTTGAATTGCTATTTATTTTTATGGAAATATATTTAATTCATTATATCAGACTCTCAATGATCGAATATCCTTCGATTACACGGTTTATACTTGCCTACATAATTATACAACATCGATAATGGACTAATATTTTTTGCACTCGAGACGAGATATTTCAACATTCGAATTTTTTGCTCAATCTTACAACGGTGTAGAAAAGTTCGAGTTAGAGCTGAAGCCACGTGTCCAACTATCAACATGCATGTATCGATAATGACGACGCGTTAGCCTCGTGAATATGCCTCTGGTTTGCAATGACGTCTCGTACAATGACGTTGAATTTCTAATGTTATTCGTTAGAAAAATAATAATTAAGGTATTTATTTAGAATTGCAAAGATCAAATCCACTCGATATAATAATTGAATGTTAAATATAATTCGTATACATGATTGCTTATATTCTTATCTTTTTTAATATTACGAGACGATCAAAGTCTACTTTGCAACGCATTCGTGATATATTACTTGGTATTTTCTTTAGTTCCCATTTAGTATCGACAACTTCTATTTTCGAGAATACATAACGAAATAATAGGCGAGCATTTCAAGGAGCCTTGGAATTTGTACAGCAAAAGTTCGAAAAAATATGAAAAATGATTGCTATTTTAATTGCATGTTAATGCAGTTGCAATTGATTTTTATTCGGCCTTTTTGTCGAACGTATATTGAATAATTTTCGGATTTTTAAAGCTATTTTTAATGCCAAGTGCAGGAGTCGAACGTTACATGTGAACAATAATCGAAAGAAGCATTATTTACGAAGTTTAAATCACATGTTCGTATATCAATCAAATTGTCGATAAAATCGTTGATTAAGGTTAAAAGTCGATAGAAATATATACCGATGCTGTAGACCAGTACACATGACCTTGAATAATCGTTTTTTTTTAAATTTTAATAAAATAGTGTTTCCAGCATATCTAATAATATCATCGTTTTACAGAGCAATCAGCCGTTACATTTGCTTGTTATGGACAATAAGGGGTCACGAAAAGAAGGACCGAAGTGTAGCTGATGTATTTCGACAGCACGTTGCTCGAAATCCTAATAAACCATGCTTGATCTTCGAGGGTCAAGAATGGACCTTCCAACAAGTATGTATATTTCTCAATAAATTCCTGTACAGTTCCGTAACTTACTCAACGCGGTTAATGTATGCCAACGATTGAAATATCGCAACCTCGTGAAATCGGATTAATGTCGATATTACATTTCCCTTATCTAATGAATATTAAATTGGGCACGTGTGTGCGTACTATTCGCGATTAATAAACAAAAAAAAAATTATTTGGTCCACAGGTCGAGGACTACAGTAACAAAGTTGCTCAAGTCTTTAAGTCTCACGGCTACAAAAAAGGGGACGCTGTTGCCCTTTTGTTGGAAAATCGACCGGAATACGTTTGCATCTGGCTGGGTCTGAGCAAACTCGGAATTATCACTCCGCTTATCAACACTAATTTAAGGAAAAGTTCTCTGTTCCACAGCATTAACGTAGCAAAATGTCAAGCCTTGATTTACGGAGCTGATTTGACGAAAGGTATTTAAAATATCGATATGTATGTTCTCATGTATCACAATGCAAGACCCCAATTTTCTTTTTCTTCACTTTATATCATTAAAAAACATATGAAAGACGCGCTTAAGCGCATAGGATTTTTTTCAAAACATTGTTAGGATAAATTTGGATTCGGTTTAGTAAAATTACCGGAATTTTTTCACTCAAAGATCGTTCGATTGCGTTTGGGGAAATCGTGACGCGACAGAAAAAAAAACTCGACTGTCCGCTTCTGGGATTATGTCACAAAGTTCTAGCTTCGAAAATCCGTACGTCTGTCGAATGACGAAATTCTCACTGATGACGCGACCATCGCGTGTCTCTTCGTTAAATGCTTACACTCTACATACGTGCTCGAGTAATTATTAATCTTTATCTCTAATTCAATCTAGTCAAGGTTTTTCTTTTATTACCTCGGCTAATGGTGTATAGTAATTATTTACTCATCGCATGAATTTGAATTTTCCAAAACAAACGCTTTACAACTGTACTGAGATTTAGGCCGCGTTGAATAGCGAGTAACTCATTAATCGCATGAAATGAATCATTACAGCTGTAAAGGATATCGCACCATCTCTGGATGCCAAATTGGTCCTTTATCGTCTCTCGGACGTCGCGAATCTTCCAAAGGATCATTCGAAAGAAGAGGAACTCAGCAGTTTGTTAGATGATGCTTCGAGTTCAGCTCCAGTCATTCAAGACAAGGGATGCTATGGAGATAAACTCATGTACATCTACACCAGTGGCACAACCGGTCTACCGAAAGCTGCGGTTATTACGAATTCCAGGTATGCAGATACTGCGCAACATCGGTTAATGGAATATTTGCGGGTTCGCGTATCAGATCTCTAAAGAGAGGAAACGCGAAGATCGAAGTTACGTAGCTAGTGGTTATATACACTATGCATAGTGTATATAATCACACATGTATATATATATACCTATAAGAGACATCAGTCCTCTCGGCGACTCGCTCGATTTCCACTTTGAATCAAGTGTGTCAGGGACGGCGATGCTTCTCAAGGGTCATTTGCCTTCTGTAGCTTTCAAGCTCTTGGGTACTCTCGTGAACTCCGAATTTTTCACAGTTTGTTTGAAGAAAACTCGCTTTACGAATATTTCTGTAGCCAGTTTGTGGAACGATGTGCGAATTCTAGTTTTGTACAATTGTAATGATTTATCTCACGTTACTTTTTTCATTTCATTTCAGATTCATGTTCATCGCTAGCGGTATTCACTACTTGGCAACGTTTAACAGCTCCGATAGATTTTACACGCCGTTACCGCTGTATCACACTGCAGGTGGTGTTATGACTATAGGTCAAGCTCTTTTACACGGTGCCACTGTTGTCATTAGGAAAAAATTCTCGGCTAGCTCTTACTTTAGCGATTGTATCAAGTACAACTGTACGGTAAGATGTTTTTTCTTCGTTACACTACGTTACTTGGAATTCTCTGAGACATTATGAGATATAACGAGAGTTTCAACCTGCGCATAAAATTATAACTTCTCTTCCGTATTCTTTACTCGGCACTCTCACTGTGAATTGAACACTGTCTTTGTGCTTCTGAAATCTCTAAGGCATTTACGCTCTAATAGCTATGTTTGAACAAACGTTATTACTCATTATGTGCTTTTCTTCCCTTGACAATCCTGTGGACTTGGAAAGCTCTGATGAATTTCTAGGTTGCAAAGATTGATATTCTGTTATTTACGCGTTTGTTCGACTGTGTGGCTCATATGTATAATGAGAATAACCAAAATGTTTATTTGCTTCATCATAGGTATCCCAGTATATCGGAGAGATGTGTCGTTATATATTAGCAGTGCCACCGAAACCAGAAGATAAGAATCACAAGTTGCGTGTCATTTTTGGAAACGGTCTGAGGCCACAAATCTGGCGCGAATTCGTTGACAGATTTCAAATACCTCAAGTGTGTGAATTCTACGGGGCCACTGAAGGCAATGCGAATATTGGTAAGAAGACTGCAGGTTGATAAACCTGTTTAACGTTATTTATTAGATGTGGATAGTTTACTTAGAAATGTAATTTTCGAAAATTAATGATTCGTTGATTAAACTTTGATATATATCAAAGCGTCGATAATATTATACAGTGACAAACTTTGATAGACAGAGATATACTATAGGCAGGTAAACGTAGTTATTTATAGTATATGCGTAATGCATAGAGTTGTCTTACCTTAAATAATCCTTTCTTTATCTAGCGGGTTTTAATTATTGCGATTAATAATTTTTAAAAATAAATTAATACTTGCTATGTTGAATTACTTCAGTTTAAAGCCCGATACTTAATCCAATTTTCAGAAGAAGGTTTTTACTTATACAGCTATATCACTTTATTTACACATTCTCAAATGTATTTGATTATTTCAGTTAACGTTGACAACACTGTAGGAGCCATAGGATTTGTATCTCGCATTTTGCCAGCTGTCTATCCTATTTCGATTATTAAAGTTGATGCTGATGGAGAACCGATAAGAAACTCAAAGGGACTTTGTCAAGTTTGTAAGCCTGGTACGTAAATTTGAAGAATAAATGACTTTTAAAACACAGAAAAGCCGATTAACACAACATGAATTAATGATCCCGAACACGTTTTTCCCTTTCTATTTGCAGACGAGCCCGGTGTCTTCATTGGTAAAATAATTCCAAATAACCCGTCCAGGGCATTCTTAGGATACGTAGATAAAAAAGCATCCAAAACTAAAATTGTTCACGATGTATTTGCAAAGGGCGATTCGGCTTTCTTGTCAGGTAAATATATTAACTTGTTACTGTGCAAAGTCTAAAACCAATGAATAATATCCTCGATACCCGCGAATTTATTCCAGGCGATATACTCGTGGCCGACGAGTTTGGTTACTTATACTTCAAGGACAGAACGGGAGACACTTTCCGTTGGAAGGGAGAAAACGTTTCGACGTCCGAAATCGAGGCTATCATCAGCAATTTCATCAACTACAGAGACTGCGTTGTTTACGGTGTAGAGGTATAACTGTCGCGTTTTCAGACACAATCTACGCAATTTTTTTATTATTTCTTTTTTTTTTTTGCAAAATTAATCTTATATGTGTAATTCAATCTTATATTTGTATTCCAGGTATATGGCGCGGAAGGCCGTGCTGGAATGGCAGCTATATACGACGAAGATGATTCTCTAAATATCAATCGATTAGCGGTAGACGTGAGGGAACAATTACCCGTCTATGCTAGACCGCAATTTATTAGGATATTAACAAAAATCGATCTAACCGGTAAGAGCATTTGAATTTTCAGGATAACGTAAATGAACGTTGTTCCATAAATTTTGAAATAATCATCACTTTTAGTACTATCAATTCATTATTTTCAGGTACATTTAAACTGAAAAAGAAGGATCTGCAGGTAGAAGGCTATGACCCGAGAATAATACACGATCGACTCTACTATTTAGACCCAAAAGATGGTTACCAATCACTTACTCCACAAACTTACGATTTAATACAAGCAGGTAAAATCCGCTTCTGAAGGGACAGACTATAAGCTCGTAAGAGGCGAAAAGAGTTTCGCAGCGTCGCGTGAACGTACACAAAGAATCAAAAGAATCTAAAAAAAGGAAACGAAGGTGTAGAAACATTGTCCCAGACACAAAGACACTCAGATCAATATACGCAAGTGAATGCGCACAGCAAAGTGCCAGAGAGTTGCCTGACGAAGACGACTAGTCGTGTCGAGCAATTCTTGGTATACATTTCTACGTACACGTCGTGCAATTTTCACAATCGCAAATCTTCCTTTTGTAAATATTGTACAAGTTCGCAGCAACCACCAAGAAAAAATCCTTGGTAAATGCATACAAATGTAAAAAATGGAAAAATAAAAAAAAGAAGAAGAAAATGAAGAAGAAGAAGAAGAAGCAGTGCGCGCGTACTATTCAGGCCAATTATAATAATTATACACACACATATATATATAGCGGTAGACCATAATTTTCATAAAGCAGAGTGAAATTTCGAACGCCGACGCAACGTTTTATTGATTAGACTACGATTTGTTGAAGAAGCATCGAAGTGAATTATAATCAAGATTTAAGAAGTCGATTGGTCGCCAAGAAAGATTGTTCTGATTTATGAGAATGTATACTGAGAGTTGTACATCAGCCTTTTGAAGCACGTGATTATTCGACGATCGCGTTAATTAGCTAATGTACGATATATAACGATATATTTTCATATACGCATCGTCGTACAACAATGAGTAACACATGTTTATGAAAAGAAAAATGCATCCTTATCATTACTTACGAATTATTCAAGACTAAGAATTTCCATGGAATAATTAGCATTTATTTGCACAGAAATTAAGTAGTTATGATAATTATTAATATAGAATATGCACGATGTAATGCATATTTTGTACATTTAACTCACATATACTTCCTACCGTTAGTTTCACTATCTTATTCAGTGATGATTCTTTTTTTTATTTACTTCGAGATATCGTGTAAATAAGCGCACAATTTTACTCGTTGATAAAAATAATTTTAGATCTTGAATGATTTTTAAATGCTTATCGAACGTATTTATTATTCGTACTGTCATTTTCTGTACAGTTGAGCAAATCTTCCTGCTTCAACTTTTGGCTTTCACTTGCAAAAGTATATGGGTAGTGGCGTAGAAAAATGAAAGAAAAACAATTTAAGTTTCTTTTTTTATATACACAGAGTTCAAATTCTAAACAGATTTATACATTTATGCATATATATATATGTATACATATAGTTTTTAAATAATTATTTATTCCATTAAGAAAGCCTGAACGATGACGCCTTTGATTCTTCCTGGTTTAGATTTAGTTCTAAGTGTATACTTTACTTTTGTATTCATTATTTTTATTTCGAGGTTTAAGAGCTTATGTTTTTGTTTCTATACGTAATTATGATATGCCTGCATCTTGCTCAACGTTTGACATCCTCATATTTTTTTGGTATATATTTTGATTTGTAAAATATATTTGTCCATTTGAATATAACATTTTTGAAACAATGTTCCGTGATTAATAAAAACATATAGTGCTACGTCTATTATATTTGAATAATATATATCAATTGAAAATTAAAAGCAAACTACTACTCAACAACCTTAAAGCAATTCAAAATTTAGTGATCAATGTGTAAAAAGTAGATAGCACGTATATTACATACAATATGACATTATAAAGAAAGTATACATTTCTCGAATAAAAATAATTTGAATATATAGGTGGGATGCAAGTGTAAGAAGCTCAAATAGTACAGTAACAAATATATAATTGTGGAAATAATAGAAGTGTTGATGAATTTGCGAAGATACGATTCAAAAAAATATAATTGAAAAAAATATATAGAAAAGACTGGTTTTGACAAAAAACAGACGATTTCCTTGTAGCGATGTAAATGTAAAAGTTTTTACGAATGTAGCTGTTGACAAATTTTAAAGTAACTCTTTGTTTTGTCATACGCAGCAAAAAAGTATTTATCGTTTAGGTTTCGCAATGTTGACATAAGCTATTCAATTCTATACAAATGTTAAATACATATAATCAAGTTGCAAAAGAGTCTGCGATATGTTTAATTGCAATGGTCGAAACAAAAAATAACTTATCGACGATTTTCGTTTACATCTACTAATTCACAATCACAATGGTGTTGAAATCTACAATTTTTTAGTCTTTAAGTGGCGCTGTCGGTGATGTAGGAAGGATCTCCAAATGAAGAGTTAATTTTTTTATGACAAGTGGGGTATTTGTGCAGCTTAAATGTTGCGATAATTTAGAATATATTGTTGCTTGTTATCTTTTTAGAATAAAAATTTTACCGTTTTTTAATTTCGTTCTTCAGCCTTTTTGATTTCCATCTATATATATATATATATTTACGAGAGACTTACGATAGCAGCTCACGAAAGTATAATGAACCAAATGTAACGGAACAATTTCAAAAATATATCACGATTTTGCGTACTTGACACCGTAATACACACGTAAATACAAAATAAAGATGATACATTTTACATGGTTCTCGTTTACTCGACTGTTATACTAATATTTATTTTTTTTCATTTCGTACACATTATTATATATATCTTTGATTTTAAAACTCTTAATCAGCAACATCCTCATATAGAACTAAAAATTTAAGTAGAGACGAATATAATTTATATAAATCATTTGAAAAAGAACTGTACAAGTAGTAACAGATAATTTTACAAAATTCACCTTACTCATCGAGGCTTTATTTTATTTCAAGTCTCCTCAATGAGAAAATAAAAATTAAATGAATTACTGTCCAATCAAGTACGTTTATATGGATACATACATGCGAGCGATAACCGACTATTGCCGTTTTTCACGTATAACGAGAAGCAAAGCATCTCTCTGAGCTCAGTTCAGGCGTACTCACTGAACACCAATAAATGCTATATAAAATAGAAAAATAAATTCAAACTCGCCGCGCAAAAACCCGTGGAGTGTGTAAGCGCGCGCGCGCGCGTGAAAAAAAGAGCGCGAGTCGCCTTTGATTCTCGCTTCTCTGTTACTCTATGGAATTTCTATTTCAGTTTGTTCCAACGAAATACTTCTCCGACAAACATTGATAGCGGCAGCAGCAGATCTCACTAGTTATTCTGCTCTGCTCCGCTGCAAAGTATACACTTGCTGTTCTTCCAGTGTATCGGAACACGAGGTCCGACATCTTTCTCTCTCTCTCTCTCTCTCTCTCTCTCTCTCTCTCTCTCTAGTTGGTTATTTGCAACAGTGTGCGTGTGCAGCACTTCGGACTATACTCGAGCACTGCAGCGGTGAGGCCTTTCTTTTTCCTCCTGAGCGCCGAAGCGTTAGCTTCCTTCCTCCAACGCAGTGTTTTTGTCGCGCGATCAAGTTCAGCCGCACATCGCTTGTGGCCATGCGACTGGTGAATCGTAGTTAGTTTTCCAGTATATTAGAGGTGAGTGTTTCTAAAGCTAGTTTTTTTGTACGAAAAGTGAACGCGTGGTACGTCGATACAGTGGCGTGAAAAAACGTATGAGAGATTAGCAGAGGCCACGCGTTCGGGAAACAAGTACGCAAGTGATGATATGCGCGAGTCGCGGACTTTGTCCTTTGCTTCAGAGATTAATTGACAGTGTCTCATTTTTGCACAGTCAGATATTACAGATATCTGCTCTTTTATTTGCTGACTTTGTACAAATATGTGTAGTTTTACTCGTTATCGCGCGCTTTTTCATTCCGTCGATGTGTACGTGTGTTAATGTACATGCGTAAATGTACTTGTGTAAATATACGTGTGTGTATAGGCTGTTATGAAGACCGCTCTCTTTTGCTCCAGAACTTTGGACTCTCGCATCCTTCGCGTGTAACGGGAAGAGACGATTCTGAAAGGTAATGGTCTGCGAAAAGACCTTTTTTTTCTACGTCTTGGAGATTTGTATTTTATTGGTTCACTGGCCTCTTCTTTTCTCAGCTAGAGGAATATGAAGATAGTGTAATTTGTAACCAAAGAATTCCAAGGCATTTTTTTCCCTAAAGAATCGTTCTCGGGCACGTGCATGTACTATGGCGCGTTCGATGATCGTCACTGCTGAAAGTTCTGCTTTCATATGCGCGTTTTTTTTCATCGTTATTCATGATTTTTTTCAGATTTTGTCATTTACATGCGGAACTAGCGAGAGACTTTTTAAAAAATGTACACTATCGCACAATGTGTGAAATTGCTTCGTTATAAGAAAAAAAAATTTCGAAAAAAATCTTGCACAATTCCGGAGAAGCTAAAATTATCAACATCAATATATACGTAAGTCATGTTTCAGCAGAACGAGCGCCTTTAAAGTTATCTAACAGGTCTGAATCCCGTTGCTTATCTCAATTTCGATTAGCGAATCGTAACGCGTATGATATCAACTACTTTAAATTTAGGATCGCAAATAATTTCTATTTCGCAATAGACGTTCTTTTTTATTTGTGATATTTTTCCAAATTTAAATGTACTGATCAAACAATGTGTGAGCAAAATTTGCAAGTATATTTTGATAGAACAATCTATTTTCATGCGCAGAATAACTGTTATGTATCGGAATAAATTAACTATCAATTTTTATAATTATAATTTGAGGCAAAAAAATGCATATATTGAAAGTCCCACTGAAAACAATTTATAATTTACGGATACGTCAAAATAAAATTGCAACGGGTAATTTTCGTCTTAAAACCACATAAAATCACACT
Organism: Apocrypta bakeri; assembly: GCA_018906985.1. Classification (NCBI taxonomy): domain Eukaryota; kingdom Metazoa; phylum Arthropoda; class Insecta; order Hymenoptera; family Pteromalidae; genus Apocrypta; species Apocrypta bakeri. The sequence goes on from JACCIA010000002.1 coordinate 23,429,262, forward strand.
TTGATATTAAATAACGTATACGTGTATACTTGTTGTGAACACTAAGGTACTGAGAAAATTAAACAGGTCCGAGTCGGTGAATTTGTTTTCCAGAGTCCATCGTTAAAAAGTTTTTATAGCCTTTGTCAAAAAATCATGTTAATGAAGAATACTGGTGTATTTGTTTGGTGCATTAAAAGTTTAAATTTAAAATTAAATAAGAATCAGGTGTATAATATACAATTAAGAAGTTAGTCATTGGCGAAACAGGAAGTGTGTACGCCGGGATTTTCAACTCTAAAAATCAACGCGATTGGTGTATAAACAAACATCCATGATTTTTCAAGCAAGAGAGCGCTCTTCGCATTATAAACAAAGAACAAAAGACTCTCAACCACGTGAATATATATGCACACATACACGTAGGCCCATATACTCACACATACACAGACATAACAAAAAGATAAGCAAGCAATCTGCACACACACGCGTGAGTAGGTAATAAGCCGGGTGTGTGCGAAAGGGCCTTCGGAAACTCAGATCCATCCCTGGGTATCGTCTGCACGTAGATGCGTGCCATCGCGAGTATGCGTGGCGTAGTGCAATATGTATACTAACACACGTACACATCGACAGAGCAGACGAGAGAGAGTCAGCGGCTGACTGTCAGCGGCTCTTGGAGTTTCCGTATCAAAGGCCTTTAGCACGGCAGAGACGCAGAAGGAAATGGAGGGGTTCTCTTCGGGCTAACCGTTCTCTCTCTCTCTCTCTCTCTCTCTCTCTCTCTCTCTCTCTCTTTATATATATATACATATGTATATATAGTACGATACATATACGCACATATACCTATATACCGCCTGGGTAGATGCGCGGGCAGGATGTAGCCACATCGTACCATCGTGGAAAAGAGTAGGGGGTTGAAAGTCGTGCGAGAGTGAAAGAGAGAGAAAGAGATACAGAGCGAATATAGCGGTAGCGGCAGCAGCGCCTCTCGCAGAGCAGCAGCTCAGTGTCAAATCAGTCGTTGAGCCGATCGGGGCAACGAGAAAGAAAGAGAGAGAACGAGAGAGAGAGAGAGAGAGAGAGAGAGAGAGTGAGAGAGACTCTTTGGAGAACAGAAATACAAGGGAAGAGTAGAAAGACGTGCAAATATATATATATATACATATATTATATATATATATAAAATATATCGTCAAGACGACATCAGCCGGGGGTGCAATAGTCGTGTCAAAGTTCAGCTTTTGCAGGTGCGGCTCAGCCAGTTGACCTCGTCAAAAATTCAGTATCAGTAGCAGCAAGACAGTACAGACGTCGAGGGCTAGCCCCCCGTAAGTTCGCTTACGAGCAACGGAATCTATATAACACGAGGCGAGAGCCCGAACTCTCGATGCGTGACGGTTAAAGCTCTACCGGACGAGCTTTCGCGAGATTGTCTCTGTCGTATCTTTTCCATGCATGAATGTATATGTACATATGTATATAGATGTATATACACGTAGATGTGCGCGCTAACGAGTAATCGATGGAAATGCAGGGAAGGCTGTGCTCGTCGCAGTAGCTGCAGCCCCTGTCGGGTTTAGTTATTTGGCATGGTTTCACGATCGATAGACCAGTGTGTACATGTACAACTGCGATCGCGCGCGCTAGAGGGTGAGGGAAGGCTGCCTAGGAAAAGTTCGATTTTTTTTTCTTTAACTCTGTGACGTTTCTTCGCGTACTCGACGGATATTTTTACTACTTTTTTTAGACATCTATGCGACTCCAGAAAATTCGCTTGGTTTTTTAAAATACTTTTTCTCTTTCTCTTGGGCCGCTACAGTGCTGCCTTCCGTTTAGTCACTTTACTCAAGGGTAGTATTACTGAGAGCATTTGCACACGATGCGCCAGACGTCTGCGCTTTCGATCGTGTCAGCCGATTTCGACATACTGTGTTTCTCAAAATTTGAAGTGGAAAATTGCGTCTGCACATTGTTTTTCATTTCTCTCGTGGCGTTAGGTTACTTTAACCAAACTTTTGGAGGTTAAATTCCCTGTTGTAGTTATCGATTCTTCGTGCTGGTGGTGTGGATATTTTGTTGTTGCTGCATTTCGTGCGAGATTGTGTAAATTGTGGTAATTATGTTTCTGAGTTTGTGCTAGTTATTTTATATCTGACTAAACGATCATTTAAACATCGTTTAAATACCTTCACGAGGCAAGCCTTGTTAATCGTATCGCTTGAAGCATTTTTTCTTTCTGTAGCTTTTTTTTAAATAAAACCTTTTTTTTCTTTTTATTTCAAATTGAGTCTCCAATTTCACAATTAAAGTACAAAAATTACATAGAATGCCAAATATACATATTCTACGTTACCGACGAATTGTGAATAAAGTTTTTAACGGACAAACTAAAGTTCTCTTTGTTTATTTGCCGTATGACAATGTATTCGGTTTGTTTCATAAAATAAATATTCGTATCTATTGTCCTAAATTAGTATATAAAAAATGTAATTTCAATCTACCTCTTAATATTGTGATCTGAAAAAATAATTTGTAAATTTTCATTTGGAACATTCCATTGTCATTATTCATATATAAGGCGTACGTATTGCAGATTCATTGCCATAATTAACGTATCTTTCAGTTTCTTTGGCCAATCTGTGTATATCACCACTGGCATGATCTTATCTTCAAATGTTTATTTACTTGCATAATACGCTTCAAATGGATCAAAATCGTTACAAGAGTATCAGATAATATCATGTTTTTTTTAAAAATTCACAATAAAATTTGTTGTAATGAAATATTATAAAAGTGAATCGCATAAGATAAGATAGCAAAGCACTCAGAAGTTACGATTGAAATACAATAACAAATCCATTGAAATATACAAAGCCATTAATTAAGTTAATAATGTACCATTCATTTTCATCGTTGTCATGTAGTAAGGTATAAAAAATATTGCGGCCCTCAGTCAATTAAATCAAATCGTCCCCAGGCCTATTGGCTCAAGTACGTGTATTAAACGTTAGTGCGTCCGCTTCTTTCACCAATATTAGAGGCGGGGATGTTTTTGAAATTTTAATAAGTTAGTTCCTTTTTGTTAGATTTTCATTTATTATCTGTCTACACAAACCGAGAATGAATTTAATTAGAGAATAAAGTGTAATTTTAGTCGCGTTGAATTCTTAGCGCTTAATGAGGTATCCTATTGGAATAAGTTTTTACTGTGAGAAAATTCAATAATTAAAATTTTCGTCTTACCATTGTCTACCCGGTACTTGTTTGTCATACAAACAACGAAAATTCTCTTCTTTCTCATTCAAATTACAATTTCTTTTTTCACAATAGACATTTAATATGTTAGTCCATAATATTCATTGTTAACAATTTTCCAAATCAATTTAAAAATATAAAAAATATTTTCGAAATTTAAAACTCTCCCGCTTATGGCACATCAGGCCTCGTAACCCTCATGCTCATCATGTTGGCAACTCCGAGATTTCTCGAGTATATGCAGTGCTGTTCGTCGAGGGTTGCTTTGCACACACAACACACACACACACACACACACACATATTCGTATACCAATACAGTGTTACACACATATAGACACTAACGCGATATGAACCCGGCGCGGAGGGCGCAAGTGTTGTCGTCAGACGGCGGTCACCCCCTTCGACGCAGAGCGTACAGAACCAGCCCAAGGGCGCACGCGCCGATCGTTAAAAACGTATATCTATATGCAGCAGCATATATAAGGTATTTATGTGTATTACCAAGCCTACGCGGGCGTACCGACGGTGGAAAACTCGTGTGTAGGTTCGCGGAAAGCAGTTTACTGCCGATGCCTCTGCACTGTGCATTCGGCGCAGTTTTAATGTGAAAAAATAATAGAAGAGAGAGAGAGAAAGACACTCACATGCAGTGCTTTGTCGTTGCTGATGAGTAATATATATTCGCATATATGAATATAGGCACAAGTGTGCGAAGGTATAACTACAATTTTACGAACGCGTTCTCTTTGCTTTTTTCCTCCGATTGTTTTCTAGTTTGGATAATAAAGAATATAACGCAAGGGTATGTAAGGGTGTGTTTCATCAATGTGGCTTCAACTTATTTTCACTGTTACATCAATAAACCAATGCGGATATAGGCAATGTGCGTTTCATGTCGTTAGCTGACTGATTTTATCGGAACATAATAAAGTGTATAGAGGTAAGCTGGCCCTTTGCAGAAACAAAGGGCCGGTTTTTTGAAGGCAGTTTGTGATATAAGAGTGCGAATAAGGCGAAGGAAAAATGTTCGTGTCACTGAGTGTACAAAGTGTTAAGTGATTGATTTATATTTATTTATATATAAACATAAAATTGCTATATAAGGACGTAAATTTGGTACACACACGCGTATCAGAAGCTACGCACACGGGAATGTGTCAAGGATGCGTATAAAGGTTGAAAATCGATTACACACACACACGCACGCACACACTCATACATACACACAAACACACATATACGTAGTAGTTTGAAAAATGATTAGACAAAATTACGACTTGTAACGATGTATGATCGTTAAAGATATGCAGCATAGTTCAAACAAAAAAAACTTAAATAAGTGTATACGGAAAATCGAGAAAAATACTTTGAACTACATACCGTGACTGTGATTAAAATACTTTATAAGCGAATAATTATCAAATTCTTCTAAAATAATCGTCTATTATTTTTAAATTTCTCGTCTCTCCTATAAATATATTAAAAAATAAAACTTCGACGTTGAAAATGGAATAAACGTACCTTGCGCACACCAGTGCCGTTACGTAAATAAGAGAATAACGAATTGGCTAGACACAATAACGTAATGCTAAACAAAAAGAAAAGTAAGAAAATGCTCGAGGCGTCGACTAACTCGTCCGCATTGAGGAAAAATCCAATGTATTCGAGACATAGGTGTTTGTCCCTCGAAGGAGAGTAAAAAAAATTGAGTATGCAAATAGCCTTGGAATAATAAAAAGCATCGAGAGTGGAGGTAAAAGTAGTAAGGAATAGGGGCGAGTAGTGCGTCAAAAAAAGAAATAATGCTGATGCAGAAAATACGAGCGCGCGCTGAAATGCTCAAGATATATATAGGCGTCGATGGAGTTAGGTACCCCATCCCCATGCTGCTCTGTTAGCTGTTACGTTCTTCGGTGTGTCTGTATAGACAGTATTGTGAGTGCGATCGGGCTAGTCTCGTATACATGCACACACATGTGTGTGTGTGTGTGTGTGTGTGTGTAAGGAAAAAGAGAGAGAAGTTCGGTAGTACAACATAGCGAAGGGAAGTGAGGCGGGTCGCGAGAGAGAGAGCATAGGGGACGAAGTAAGTAGAACGAAGAGGGACAAGTGGTACGAGTGAAGTCTATGTGTGCGTGTGCGCCTGTGTGAATATTCATATACGTATACAGTCAGTCGTCTCGGCGTTACTGTCTGCGGAATCATTCGGATATCCCTATATAAATATATATATATATTAACGAACACTGGATGCAGAGAGGGAGATCGCGACATCTTGTAATATACGTGCTCGGTCATTGCAGAGCCGGTGCAGCGCGGGCCCGCTATCTGAGCAGCCATGGAAGTCAGATTCGCGCTCCTCGTGCTGGCGATCACAGGCAGCCTCATGGCCGCTGGATTGAGTTCGAGACTCGGCATCATAGCCAAAGTTATCCAACTTGGACTCGCAGCAGCTGTAGTACCGCTACTATGGACCTATCAACGTAAAATCTACATCATCCTCAGGACACTGCCTAGGGATATCAAGTGAGATTTTCTTTTTTCTTTCCATTTATCTTTTCTCTTTTCTTTTTTCTCTCTCTCTCTCTCTCTCTCTCTCTCTCGGTATGCGCGTTGTCGGCTGACTATATCGACCGCGAGCACGTTCATCGACGAGTTCTTCCGCGTCTGTCGCCAATAGACCAACTTCCTTGATTTACTTTTTTCATTTGTTTGCTCGTTCATTTCTCTTCGAACGAGTACTCGAGTTATATATGTTTTTGTCGCGCTTTTGTTTTCGCCGATCCCTGGCAACTATACATATATAAGTATCGAGCAAACGAGAGTCGATGCTTTCAAACTTTTACTCGTATGTGCAATTAGAGATTTGGAGTGTTAATTGATTATTATTATTGAATAGTACTTTGTTTTGCAAGAAAAAAATCAACTGTATAATATCCTTAGAAGAGAAAAAAAAGTTTTGAGAATTGATGCTTACGTAAATAATGGAGTATGAAAAGAATATTTTTTTAATAAACCTGTGATGAATTGTGTACTGTAGCATATTCAGTAATACATACCGATATCTGTCAATGTATTCGATATTTAAATTCGAATAAAAAAAAAGCTGAATTCATTATAAATATTTTCCTCTCCGTTGATTACAAATGAACTTTAACTTGAACTTTTAACTTGAAATTGTAACTTAATGCGACATTTAGAGTTATCTTTGAAGACCGCGATTGAGTATTTAAAGATATTGCGTAGCAGAAAATTAAAAGAAAATTTAATTATAAAAATCGTCTGACGTACAAGATAAAGTATGATTCCAATGTCCTAAATGACCTACATTGTGCATACGTAATATACAGAAAATGATTGATATTTTTTAAAGACATCTTTAGTTTTTTCGAAATGTAGTTATTAAATTATTTGATATAACTGTACTTACATTTTGTATGGATGGTAATTAAATGTACTTTGAGTTTATTTTAATCGTCTTTTTAATAAACATGAATTATATAGTATCTTGATGTATCGAAATAAAATGCTTGTATCAGAAGTCTGCGACCCTCAACGATTGTTAAACTTCGGTATTATCATCATTAAGTAGAAGAAAAAAGATTTCATTCTATTAATATTTCAACGAATACGATGTTTGAAATGAACAACGAATGTTCTTGAGAATATTGAAAAACGTATCACTTATGAATCGTTGGAAGCTACCAAATTCACTACTTTCACTCGATTATTATCCATTATTCATAAAAATCTCCTCTGTATCCTTTTTCAGCTTTTAATCAATAGATTATATCCTACGCTCAATTTCCTCAGATAAATGTATATATATATTATTTGTCTCATACTAAACTTTGGTTCGATAACGGTTGAATATACACGTGTCGTTATTACGTATAGTTATATAGTTTCATTGCCACAAACTCTACGTGATATGTATAACTAATTATTGAAACTTCCTATTTCGTTGTTTGCTTCCAGATTTCTTTACCGCTATGTTAACGCCGACCGAGAAACACGGCAATTTGTCAAAAATAATTCGACAGTAATGAAGCTCTTCAGAGAAAGGGCACGTCTATATCCTAACAAACCATGTTTTATCTTCGAAGGTCGTACTTGGACCAATGCCGATGTAAGTACATTATTAATTTGCATAATTCTCATGTCGCTTACCATTAAGTTACTCAGACTAACGAAGCGATCAGCCGTGTCTACTTCGAATATTTATTAAATTAATTATAAATTAAAAAGACTTTATCACGTGGCATTGAATATTCGATAAACCGTTACTTTCAAATTAGAATTCATAATTACGCAATAATACTAAAAGTGTATAGATTAAATATATCGTACGAATAAAAATGCAAATAAAAAATATATAGAATGACTCGTTGCGATTTGCATCACCAGGAAGATTGTAATCCAACGTTGCGCTAAAATGATAATCCATAATAAACCAACGGAATAGAAACTACCTTACGCTCGGTTGCCTGTCGACGTATACGATCGATCGTCAAATCCAATATAATTTGTCGCTTGAGAAAGCTAACGATATGCAGAAAATAAACGTCAATGCAGAATCTTCTCGGAAACGCTTCGTTGAAAGTTCAAAGCGTGGGGAGCGACAAAAGCCAGAGAACTTGCAAGCACCACGACAGGAGCAGAGTGGCTCTTTAAGCCGTACACGGCAATATACCCACGCGCTCTTTTCATCCGACTGCCATCACGACGTCAGCTACACGAGGCAAACAAACACCAGTAATTTATAGAAAAAAAAAGAAAAAAAAAATAAGAAACCCTGCACGAGAAATGAACTACCGCACGAGTCCAACAAAAAGTCTCTTTACTATATTATAACATCGAATACGGGAACTTGAGTCTCTTATACACGTTACGTAGAATACATTCGATGCTTCATCTTTTCTTTTCTTCGCAATGAAGTCGTTCATTGTCACAGACTAAGTTTTATTTCTTAAGGAAAAATTCGTTTTTTCTTTTTTAGATCGACAAGTACAGCAATAGAATAGCCTCGGTTTTCAAGAACGCAGGCTATGTTAAGGGAGACGCTGTAGCGCTGCTTATGCTTAATAGGCCAGAATACATAGCTACCTGGTTGGGACTTGGTAAACTAGGTGTCATCACGGCTCTTATTAATACGAATTTGAGAATGCAGCCATTGGTGCATTGTTTGACCATTGCCAAAGTTAAAGCTGTAATCTATACTGATGAACTTGCGTCCGGTAAGGAATAGCCATATATATTTACGTACTTTGTCTAATGTACGTAACATCGTAGATGTTCACGTGTCCAGTTTTCACAAATTAATTCAATAAAAACTAATCATTGGTATTCGCACTTTAAAGTCAACATTCACGGCAAAGTTTAAAATGCCTACAAATATGTACTAGATATCCTAGTATATTCGTCAATGTTGCGCAGTTTAAGTGAATAGAATGTTTCGATCGTCTGGCTTATACAGTACAAATTGTGTATTTATTTTACAAAAATGCATTCTTTTTTATTTTCTAGCTATCGATGATGTTGTCGACCAACTACCAAATGTTAAAAGGTACAAACAAGGAACAGAATTATCTTGTACAGGTGGTACTATTAATTTCGACGAACTCATGAGTAAAGCAAGCGATGAGCAGCCAGTAGTTGACGAAGAACCTGGCTATAAAGACAATCTCCTATATATTTACACAAGTGGAACTACTGGTCTGCCTAAGGCAGCTTTATTCCCAAATTCGAGGTGAGTTTTAAAAAATTGTTTTTAATTTATTGAACGTCGAATGTTAAGAAACCAAATTAGTAGTAGATTAGTATTATTGCAATCAATCAGTATCGTATACGGATGTAAATCGACAATTGTTGCAAATAAGCATCGCAAGGGTTTGTATGTGTTCATTTGAATACATCATTCTCAATTAGTGTATATAATCTATCAGTTTTTTTTTTGTTAAATATACAACGAATTAAAAGCTGAAAGTTGAATAATATCAAGCGTTTGTCAAATTTTGTTCGAACTTATTATTATTTCAAGCCGAAATAATAGGTATATGACTTGTTTTTTAATGGAAATCGATAAAAACAATAAAAATATAATCTCTTCTGAAATATACTTTAAATAGTATATTTGCCGTTAACATTGCGTAATGCATTTAAAGATTAGTACGAAAATGGCGTTGGGTACTCAAGATAATGAAAGATCCATAATCTTGTCAGGGAGACCTCACAACTCTAACGGAATGAGATTACAACAGAATATAGCTCCATACATTCTTGTATACATATACTTGATGTATTGAATTATCGATTTCTTACTGAAAACTTTTTCAACAAAATTATGTATGTGTACATTGTAGATCCAAGTCGAATAATTTATTCATGCTCAAGAACGATTACTTACGAGAAAAGGACTTTTCTTATAAATATTTTTAAACGAATTTGAAAAAGGGACATGTAGTTTAAATAGAAAAAAAATGTATAATTGACATGAAAATTTATATTTCACTTTTAATTCCACAGGTATTTGTTAGTACAAACGGCGACTCATCATATGCTTGGATTAAGGCAGAGCAGCGATATTGTTTATAATCCAATTCCACTTTATCACATGTCCGGAGGTATCGTAGGAACCGGCTGTGCATTGATCAAGGGAATACCAAGTGTCTTGAGAACGAAATTTTCCGTCACGGCTTACTGGACTGATTGTATAAAATATAGATGCACGGTCGGTATTAATAAACCTACAGCGTTGTACATTCCATTATTTATTTATGAGAACGTCATCAACATAATATATTAATAATGATCATAACAGATATCGCAATACATCGGTGAGATGTGTCGCTACCTTTTGTCTGCGCCACCTCGTCCCGAAGACTGCACACATCCTGTACGATTAATGGTTGGAAATGGAATGAGACCTCAAATTTGGCAAAACTTTGTCAACAGATTTAAAATTGAACAAGTCAACGAGGTGTACGGGTCCAGTGAGGGCAATGCCAACATAGGTAAATCTAAAATTATATGTAACTTCGTTTTACTGCTTCAAATTTGCGTATACATAGTAACGTTTCTTTTTCACAGTAAACGTTGACAACACCGTTGGAGCTGTAGGCTTCGTACCCTCGATCTTACCCAAATCACTTCACCCCGTTGCAATAATTCGCGTGAATCCAGAAACGTCCGAACCTGTTAGAGGACCAAATGACTACTGTATAAGAGCCGAACCAAGTAAGTATTTGTATTTTGATAAGAAAAGAAAGTAACAAACGATTTAATTTATTTCCCTGTTTAACGAGCTTTTTTTTTAATTTCAAGATGAACCAGGGATGCTTATAGGATTGATAAAGCAAGGAAATGCATCGAGAGAATTTAATGGATATTTGGACAAAGAAGCGTCAAAAAAGAAGACGATAGATAATGTATTCGTCAAGGGAGATAAAGCATTTTTAACAGGTAAACTTTTTCCGTAATTTACAAAAAAAAAACAAGCAGAAATTTAATTGACGAATGGATAACGTGTGTAGTAGTAGATGCATGATAAATGATCTTGATTCCCTTATAAAAATTGCGAAGTATGAGGAATTGTAATAATGTTTCTGATATCAGCAATTTTGAAAACAAGAACAAATTTTTCCAAGCGTTCACGCAAGAGTGGAAATTCACATATTTTCTATCACTACGTGAACAATTTACGTGTCAAATGTCAAACTCATTTGCAGTACCGAGCGCATACTAATGTTGATTTAACGTTGTCAGGTGACATTCTCGTGCAAGACGAATACGGCTATTTTTACTTCAAAGACAGGACAGGTGATACATTCAGATGGAAAGGTGAAAATGTAGCAACAGCCGAGGTTGAAGGTGTAGTCAGTAACGTAGCAGGATACAGGGACACCACAGTCTATGGTGTTCAGGTAATAACAAAATCTTAGTCGTAACTAAAAATACGGCTATATCAAAATTATCGCCTAATGTGTATCGTCTCCCGCAGGTGCCCGGAATGGAGGGAAGAGCTGGAATGGCAGCAATCGTCGACCCGGACAGCCTTTTAGATTTCAAGGCTCTCGCCGAAGGCCTTGACAAGGCTTTACCGTCCTATGCACGACCAATATTCCTAAGAATCGTCAAAGAGCTCGAGCTCACGAGCACATTCAAACTCAAAAAGATCAACCTGCAAAAGGAAGGTTTCGATCCCAATAAAATCCAGGACAAAGTGTACTTCAGATCTGGTAATAAGGAGTACGTCGAGGTAACGCCCGAACTCTACGAGGAGATTATATCCGGTACAGCGAAGCTGTAAAAGCAAAAAGAAGTATCCTCGCAATAAATCGCAAAAAATAAACGATGAAACATCACGATGAGCGTATTATAATCATTAATATGAAAAAAAACAACAAATTTTAAAAACATGAAGACACCTATATATATATCACGCAGATACATACATGCCCGAGATGGGGAAGTATTCGATCTTGCTATCGATACGCAGTTTATATATATATATATATATATATATATGTGTGTATATATATACTATGACAAAACAAACGATCGAATGCGGTGCGGAAAACGTGCGCTATCCACTTGCATTTCGCGTACTATATATATATAATACCTAACAAAGGGCTTGAACTCGCCCAACGGCTTGAGCTCGCCTGATGTAAGTTTCGTGATATTTTACTTAAAAAAAAAAAATAAAAAATAACGATGGGGTGAATGTTCGGAGAGTAAAAATAAATACGAAAGAAAGAAATACACTCGTATACATAGTAGCGTTTCGTTTTGCGTATATACTATTTACTCTCTGTACGGTAGTTCTATCAACTCGATTAACCGAGATGATTTGCATTTTTACGACATTCGTTCGTCGACGCTAAACTTAACAACTCTATCATTGAAGTATGTATCTATGAAAATTTGAGAAAAAAATTAAAAAATAAAAATGAACAACAAAAAAAAAATAATAACTGATCAAAGGAGAAAGGTGTATGAGATTGTCGATGCGGCGACTCTCGCTCACATTCAAGGGACACATTTTTTTACAAAAGAGACATCGGTACGCGCCTCGCGTGTGTATTATTAGTTTTGCAAGGCGACATCAGCTCGACTTCAATTCGCGTGTGAACGGTTATGATTATTAAAGAGGCGAGCGCGCGAAGCTCATGCACAATGTCGACGACTGCGGTAGAAAAAAATAAAGACACGACGTTGAGTCGAGACGTTTACTAAGTTTGTTCGGTTGAGACGAGCTCTTTGATTATTAAGTATAAATGTCGATGACAACGACGCACGTGCATAAACGTACACATGCATATTTACAAATACACGGATTATGTGTCATTTTTTCAGTATGTGTGAAGTAATTGCGACTAGTTTAATTTTGTAAAATTACCAAAATCTATCTTATGTGTAATATTAAGCGAGTGATTTTTATTTTACGCTACGTTCTCAAAACTGTCGTCATGGCTTTAACTTTATAACCAGATATGTTGGACATTTAAAAAGAAAACCTTTCGTTCGCATGTAAAATCATAACTATATCGATGCATAAATTAACATTGTGGTTTTTCTTTGAGCGATCGTCACTTAAATTATACTTTTCCTAGCGCATTAACTGTAAAAGGCTTATAAACCGCTAGCAGATACTATTTAATTAGAGAAACTGGCACATCTTTACGACGGAGAAAAGGAAATTTAATTTAAAAAATCGCTTAATAATTAAGAACGATGCATGAATCGTGTAAAGTATATGTTTTTAAAGGTATTTTCCTGTTCTTATAAATTCCATGTTCATTTAAAGTTCTACAGATTGAGAACGCAGATAAACGACTGTAACAGGTGTGTCTTGTCAAGAATTCGTTCGTTTTGTTGATCGATCGAATAGTCGCGATGCCGCCGAATGGAAAAAAACTTGTCAATTTCATATACAATATCGTCTCTATGGTCGTCGCATTCTTATATCTGGCACTAGATTTCTACACTCGATTCGTCGAGTTCTTACAATGGTGCGATAAGCCTCGAACGTGAATCGAGATGTAGTCTTGATAAGTCACGTTGTCACTAAAAAACCTTGTATAACTAAAAAATCACATTTACTTTTTAAATAGGTGACAAAGTATAATTTATAATGGGAATGAGCTACTGAGCTTCTTATTTCCGGTAACGCATCGTTGTACATGCGTACGTTTGCGTTTAAAATATATTTATATGTAAAGGTACAGCATCGCACGATAGTGTAAACTGGGATTATAGCGATTTGTGTAAAATATTTCAAAGTAAACGAGACATCGAGATGGCGAAGCTTTAGATTTTTTCTTATCGTAGCGATAATTCGCCAATCTTTTGTAGGTGATTTGAAATTTCGCCCTTTATAAGGTGTTAGTAGGGGAATTATAGCTAAAATTATACATTCAACAAAATGAACAAAAAATCTCACGCTGTTGTATTGTTTTTTTTCTAAAGATTGTTTGCGTGAATTTTCAAACAGCATGGCGAAAAGTGATAATTTTAAAGTGAATGCAATACGAGAGCAGCGATTGAAAAAAATCATTAATATGATGAATACATATTCAACGATCATTATATAACATTTTGAAAATATCATAAATAAACTGTACGCATGGTAAGTAAAGCGAAAAAAACTATCGCTTTGGTTGTAGTGATATTATTTGTAACTGAAAAACGTGAAATATGAAAATGAGCAAATTATTACTAAAAAATAAATCACTTATGGGGGCTTTAGGAAAATCACTGTGTGTAAGGTAAGACTGAATGTTGTGAGTGATTTGTTGACATTTTTTGTTGTATGTAAATAAAGAACAATTTAAATCATGTTATCGTCTTCTTCATTTCTTACAATTTTGATCATAATATACAATGGATGTTTCAGAATGAAAGCTTTCTTTCAAATGGATATTTAATCTGTTTTCGATTATTTCGAGAATAACATGAGGATTTGTGTCGCTAAAAGAGCTGTTCTAATCCTTTTGATGGACTATTTATTTTGAATTTCCTAATTTTCAAATAAATTCTCTTATAAACTACAATACTGCGTAATATTTTCAAATAATCTAGCACAAATTTTTCGTGAATCCGTACTAATATGTTAGTCACTATTTTTCTAAATCCATCATTCTACTTATGCTTTCATTAAATACGTAGATAATTATCTATTTATTTGTTACGATAGAAAATAAATTAAAAATCATATTACTAGTTAAACATAATTTATAACTTACATACAAAGATATAAGAATTATGCTTTTTTATTTGTCTTCTATAGTTCATGCGAGGTTGAAGTATGAAGCATTCGTTTGCGTGAAATGATGTCGACTGTAAAAGTCAACTAGCGAAAGATGTTTATCAGAATGAGAATCTTTTTTTACAAAAATATCAACATTCTAACTCGCTCTATTATTTATCAAACATTTGTTTCTTTTCATACGACTCGTAATTTCTCAACAAAGCTCCACCTCGTTACCTGTATTTTCGTTATAAAATAACTTTCGAGGTAATGTTCAATTACTATTCTACAATTCTTTCCTTCACTTTGAAAGGATCAGTCTCGATTGACCCAAATTCAAGTAACGATTTCAAACATTTTCAAGACTATTACAAATACAATTAATTTAATTATCAACTTGGAGGAATGGCTTTTGCCGTCTGTCCAATTCCTAGATTAGGTCTCGTACCAAACCATGACATTTTCCACTCTAACGTCTCTTGCAGTAGTCGTTCTTCTTCTGGTGAAAAGTGCAGCAATGTTGCTACGGCTCTCGTTAAATGCAAAGCCTAAAATAAAATCGTTGATAAAATATAATGTTTTTTTACCCTGATAATAATACAGAAAACATATTAACCTCGTATTCTCTGCTAGTCAAGAACTTAATAAGAACATGTTTGAGATATTTAAAATTAACGTCATCTTCTCTTGAACTGTTGTGCTTGGCAGTGACTGTTTTAGACGAACTAGGATTAAGAATTGCTGCAGATGGTTCAGCATCGCTATCTAACGACGATGAAGGAACTCTCAGTTCCCGTTGAAGAGTTTTCTTCATATCTGCTAAGCGCTGTTGAAGTATTTTAATGGTCTATAGACGAAAGAAGTGGTTTTAGTTAGTTGTATAAATCTTCAAAAACTCTTATCTATTAATAATACCTTGTTTTTTTCGCTAAGCTGCTCTTCCATATCCGATAGGCTTGTCTTCAATACTCTTTCGTTTCCCTCCAAAGTTGCTGTGTCTTGTTTGATTTTTTCGAAATCTTGATTTTTTTCTAACGCCTCGTCAAGCCTTCTGCTTATTTCCTCGATGTCTTTACATTTATTTTTCAATGTCACTTCCAGATTATCTAATCGACTTTGTAGTTCGACGTTTTCCAACTCTTGAGTTTTTGTTTCTTGCTTGGCAATTTGAATTTCCTGAGAAATCAGAGCTGTCCTCAGTAGCGCCGAGTCTTTTTCCGTTCTTTCCTTTTCGAGATTCAGATTTATATTTGATTTTGAAATTTTTTCAGATTCCAGTTCTTCCTTTAGCCTATTAACTTCTGATTGTAATAATGTATTTTTCAATTTTTCTTCCTGGAAATTCGCTCGTATTTCGGCTAGTTCGGATTCTTTGAGTACGAGACTGCTTTCCGTTTCGTGTATAAGAGATTTTTGTTCCGAGAGCTCCTTTTCCGAATGTTCCTGGTGAGATAAGCAGATTTGTTTTATGGTTAACATCGATAAACGCTATCAATTTACAATTCTTGTGACATAAACTATACGACTGTACATTCTTTGAATCGTAAAAATTATGAAGATGACATAACGTAAAAAACAATATACATCTGAAATAAAAGGGATGGTAAAATTAAACAGAAAAGAAAATCAAGATTTATTTTTATCTCTTTATTTAAGAAATAAAAAATACATATGATTGTACATTGCGTGTCTTATCAAAATAATTCATACAATCAATCTATTAGAATGTGTACAAATAGTATTAGAAAAATATTTGAATATACTTTGTAGAAAAGTACTTTGTCTGGTATACATTGCTTTTTCTATTTTACTCATGCTTTAGAATATAATATGAAAGCAAAAATTAAAACGATTGAAAAAAAGAAGAATGGAAAGCGTAATGCGTATTGAAAGCGCATGCAAACAAGAGAGAAAAAAACATTTATTTAGCTTACGAAAAATAAAAAAAAATCGATACAATTCATAAATAGTTACACCTCAGAAGTGCGTAAAAAGTAAAATATTGTAGTAAAGTTTGCAAAAGGCGCGGATTTTTAGTGCTGATATCATTTTGGACGGGTGTGGGAGGGGATGGAATGTGTAGACTACGATCCGTTCAACGTTTCTTATCATCATTCTTTAGCCTGATAAATAATTCCCGTGTCTCGTGCCGTAAAATCGTCAATAAAATGAGCTAGATCGAGACAATTAACATGTATTCATGCCAGACATGTCAATCCTACCGTGTAGTCGAACTAGCCCATGCATCATCACGTCATGTTTGAAAATCGCGGTAACTCACAATTTTGCGCTTAAACTCCTCGACCTCATCATCAACGTTGGCCCGGAGCTCTTTTAATTCCGTGGCCATTTCGTCGATGTCCTCTGCCATGCGCAAAAGCTTAACATCTTTCGTGGCCATTACTACATTGTTCACCTCAAGTTCAGTTTCAAGTTCCTTGATCCGTTGACGAAGAGCTTCTTTTTCCTCCTCGACGCGTCTCCTTTCCAAACCTTCTTCACCTGCTTGTTTACTAAGTCGTCCTACTTGGGTTTCCAAACTGGATATCCTACCGGACCAGCTAGTTTTTATGTCAGAAAGGTGTAGGTGGGCTTCTTCGAGTTTTCTCTCTAAAAGTGTTCGCTCTCTCATCAGATCGGCTACTCGATCATCGACTGTCATTTGATCGCCTGATTCTAGGGCTACCCTTTGTTCGAGGACGAAAACTTTGTCTCTTAAATGTCGGACTTCTTCTTCGGTTTGTGCTAATTGACTAGACAATTGGGCTCGTTCTCGCTGAGTCGCGTGTCGCAATGACTCCATTTCATCCTGAAATTGAAAAAATGTATTGTTAGCAAAAAATTGTTAAGCAAAGGTTTGGATATTTCACGCTGATCCGTAAGCTTAAGATTGTCGGTGTGGAAACGATAAATGTACGTTATAAAATGTAAGATTTAGTACTTACTTAATAATTAGTTTTAGTTTGTATTATAGGAATTACAAACAGTTTACGCAGATTTACTTATGGTTTCCAATCCTTCAATTGCAAAGCAACATTTTTAAATAAGCTTTCAAAAGGTAAAAATTAAAAAAGCATAAAGAAATTTTCAAAACTGCAAACATTCATTAAAAAAAAATGTTGTTATGTTAATTTTTTGGACAAGTGGTCGATACGATTTTTATCGTTTACTGCAAGACCCTTTTTATTAATTTTACAAAAAAAAATAGAAGCAGAATAGCAGTTAATTAAGCTGTAAAGACATACCTCAAACATCAGCAGTAGTAGCAGCAGCAAAATAACGGAAATATATCCGTATTAAATATTCTCCAGTATTCTTGAGGATCAGAATGATTCTAGTCTTCATGCTTTGTTTCACACTTATGATTGATCAGCTACAATTTTTTTATGATCCATAACTCTTGAGATATTAGTTTGCTAAGATACAGGTAACTCGCTTATATAACAGGTTCATGTAGTCGTTAAACTTGAATAAACTAATAGTCGTTAAACTAATAGTATCGATCTTAGCAAACCAACACAAGCTATGCAACATATTTTCCATTGTCACTTTTAGGTGATGTATCCAAAAACGCCCGAATGGATTGTGATGCGATAGGAGGTGAAACTTTTAGGAGGAATTGACAGAAGGGCAGTGCAGAAAAAATCACACTATATGACGAACACAAAGCGATGTAAATAAAATTATTGAAATGCTTAAAAAATAAATGGCAAGTTTCTTAAAAATAAAAATCACAAATAACATAAACATAAATCCAAGTATCAGTTTAAAAAAGTGCAATCAAGGGTATCTTAAGTGTCCATAGTAACGCAATATGTATGTGTAAAGATGCAAAAAGTTTAAGGGGAAGTACATACACATACATAAGAGTGGTCACTAATAAAATGGTCACTATGAGACTTACAATTAAAGTTGTGTTAAAGTGCACACGTCGTGTACAAAATATTGTATTAATGTTAATTATTTTAAGCACTTACTTGAACATTATTTAGTTCTTGCTCGTATCGCCGCAGTCTTGATAGTTCTGTTTTTAGATTTTCAATGTCAGTCGTTGCAGTTTTTAACCGTTGAGATTTATCTTCGACTTCTTGTTCTTTGGCAAGTAACTAGAAACATAGATAAAGTTAATTTAAAGATGTCGATTAATTTAAAAATGAAAGATAAATAATAATTTACAAGATGCTTAATTTTCGCCATTTCTTGAGTTTGAAAACCCTCCATTTGCTCTGCATTTTCTTGAAAACTGTACAGCTTTTTTTTATACTCTGCAACATACATATTTATATTTACTCCAGCTGTTTCTACAAAAATTAACATACCACACCGTCATCTAGTTCAATGCATACCTTCAGCATCGTTCAACGCTACTTCCAATGAATTCTTGGCACCTTCTGCTTTCAATCTATCCTCCACGAGCTTAGCCTTTTCTTTCTCGTGCTTTTCCAAAATTTTTTTCCATTCCTTTTCTCTCTCAAGCATTTTAATTCTATGCTCCTCCTCCTTCTTCTCCATTCTCTTAAGAAGCTCGGCTTCTTTTTTCTGAAGCCTTCTTCTCCACTCATCCTCTCTGCTCTCCAGTCGTTTGATATCTTTAGACGACAAAGGAGTTCCATCTCCAAGTTTCAAGTCGAAACTATTTTCTCGCTTGAGTCTCAAAGTAGACGAAGGAGAACCAGTGTTTTCTTCTCTACATTCGTCCAATGAGATCTGAGAACCACTGACACTGCTAGTAGAGCCAGTCTGTAACAAAGAAATGACAATTGATAAAACTTCATGTGCCAACAAGGAGAAAGAAAGAGAAATACTATTTATTACTAATAGCAGACTTGATAAGCCAAGCAGAAAAAAGACGTTGACTCACGCATTAATAAAGAGCAGAAAAGCAATGAAAAAGTTAAACGTACTTGCGAGAGATGCCTGCTATTGAGACCACGAACAGTTCCGGCGTTTCTGACGACGGTAGAGACGTCGCTACCAATTTCCTCTTTAATTTTGTTCTTGAGATTCGCGAACATGTCGTCGTCTCCGTAAAGCCGACACGTACGTCAAGCCGTTTGTACAACGCCGAAGGGAGTGTCGACGGCGCCTACTCAAACCACCTGTCAACGTCACGCGCACCGCGATATACGACTAGATCACTTGGAGCAGACTGCGAAATCCCGCGTTGTATCGTTTTCACCGAGATTTACAAGTTAGAACAGAACTCGAGGCCAAATCGGTGATAGGTCATCTCTGATAGGGCTATACCCTACTTATCGTCCTCGCGAAACAGCCGCTGCACAGCCATGTTTTTCACCAACTAATACATGCTGCCAAGCTCGATCCGATATTCTATACGATCCGCAGTACTGCAGCTGCTGTTTACGACCGCTTCACAGGACCCGCCCACCACACTGGGCCGCTTGTGGTTCGTCGATTTCACTGGAACGCGCTAAATTTGAACGGTCTCGCGTCGATCACGGCAGAACGGTCTCGAAGAGGAATTTTGAGACCATCAGCACTACGAGTATCCACATTATTGCGTAAACTAGTTTACAGGCTAACGCGTTGCAAAGGACGATAACGAGAAGAATCAGGAGGACTTTTATTATCACTTGAAGCACTTGGCGAGACATAATATGTGGACACGGAAATGATTTTATGGAAATGCCCCTAGAGATTGTTAAAAAAGACAAAAAAACTGATAAGAAATCCAAACGGCACGTAAGAGATGGTGTAAATAGGTTAATCGAAAACAACGTTAAAAATGGCGCTTTTCAACTGCGACTCTATATACACTTGCCTTATTATTCAACGGAATATTGCGTGTGCTGTACAAATAGATGATAAATTCGTGTGAATGATAATCATGATAAGTGACGTCGATACAATCGTAATAACATTCTTTAACTAAAAAAGATCCTATTCATAATTCATAATACGTTATAATTCATAGACGCGTTAGTCTCCTCATCTCTGGTATATAACCATATTGCGGCGACCCGCCATTCAAAATCTGGTTACTTTCCCTAGTGCCATCTGATGCCATCATGTCTGCCGTTTTAACCGCCAAAAATGTAGTACAATTTTGATCACCGCGAGTGGCAGCACTGAAGCACTCGACCAGCCAGCCAATCACATTTTAGAAACAAGCGCCACAGCTGCGGCAAGCGGACGCTTCAGAAAGCTTTGTTTTGAATCTACGAGAGACGTCGACGGTTGAACGTGTATTATTCCGTTGTTTTGTGTTTTTATTATGTGCACGCTTCTGTCAAAATCGCCCTCGGCGCGTTGTGTGCGATCATAAGGTATTCTATCAAGTTTGGAAATTCGCTACGACCATGGCGGATTTTCCGGACGACACCGTTGCTTCGATCAACTACTTCGAGATGTGAGTACCTTTCATACCTTGTCTATACTTCTATACTTATATGTGTATACCTATATCTATATACACACGTATATATAGCACAGAAAAGATATTCCCTTGGCCTGTGCGTTCTCTGTTCCCACTATACTGGTCTGGCCGTTATTTTTACGCAACATCGCCGAGTGGGTCGAGATACTCATATAAACACGGTTTAGGAGGCTGAGAAGAAAGTGCAGCCTTTAGTGCAGCGTGCACTTTTTTATTCGTTCTCAATTTTAAGATTATTTTTTTGTTTTGAGTACATAATGGAGAATTTAAGGATTTGGATTCAAAAGGTTAGGGCGGCGGCAATAGTTCAACTAGACGTTCGATTTTCGAATGCACTTGCGATAGAATAGTTTTGCCTTTTTTTGTCACTGTGCTCTTATTAGTATTTCTATTTGTAGATGTTTGCATAGGAGACTATTTTTACAGCCGAGCACACACCATTAAAGTCTAGTGCATAAGGAATAATCATTTTAATCTTTTTATTTAGATTGACTTACAGCGACGCACTGCTCTGTCAGTGCGAGTTAGTATATATTATTGTTGGATATGATTATTGCGACGGTTTCTCATTTCTAATATATAGAATTCTTACTGGGATGTATATGTTAGATACCAATTTATTGAATACGTTATTAATAACATTAATATTATATTCTGCTGTAGATTGTCATTATTTGCTACTGGAATTTAAAATGGACAATGCAGAATAAGATGTTCATGTTTTTAATTTAATGGAATATCTTTACAGTAATGTTTTTTTCATTACATACATAAATAACTGTTCGAATTGACAAAAATTTGTTTAAACATCAATTTGACATAAATAACATACAAATAAAAACATACAAAATACAAAGTAATAATTAATTATTAACAACGATTGTTTTGTTTCTTCTTTGTCGTGCATTTGTAAGTAATACTCATACTTACGATCAAGACACTGAAAAATCGGTCTATATTAAACTTGGCGGTTCAATCTTTTTTTCTTGAAGTGCGACAGAAATCTTAAAAAAGATTTTCCCAAACGTAGGTAGTAGAACCTTTTTTGTGCGTAGCTATTGTCCCACGCTACAAAGAAATTTCAATCCGCGTCTTCCAAATCTTCGGGCCGAAAGTAAAATTTCGGTGTTTGAAAATTTTTTGTAACAAAGTAACTAATGTATAGGTGTATACTACTGGTATATGGTATAGACGCTCAATCGTACTATAAAAATAACATAAAAATATACTATACCAATTTATGACGAACTTTTAACCGCGACTATAAAATTATAAATAACAGTGAAAATCTACAATATGCCCTTTTATATTAAAAATTCAAAGATTTACATTTAAAAACGGAATTCTCAAGTACCTCACTTGCATCTACTGAAGCACAGAAGAATAATTCTCAAAGACTGTCGTACATTTTTCCCGAATAAACCTTACTATCAATAAATTACAAATTACCTGTATATACAATTTTAGATTTCGTAATGGTATTTTAATTGCAATTGGCCAAGAATCTTGCAGTAAATACAGTTCGTTCGAAATCCATAAACATCGTGATTTAAAGCAGTACGTTTGGCGCGTATTAAGTCAACGTCCGTAGCGATACATTGTAATCAATTCGCGAGAGCCCTCGTTTTGTCTCTTTATTTACACATTGCTTGGTGAATATATTGGTTCGATTCGCCTCGTGTTTCAATTCTTGCAGAAATGATTATCTGTACGGTTGTAGGTCAAAGGTTAGCGATGCCCCCTCCTTTCTCGATTCGCTGTCAGAGCTATATACTGCGGCTATTCCGAATAAAGAAACGGGGGACGAGAAGAGTCATGCGTTTCCCTACGCTCTGTCCGAAACGAGTTTCTCTGCGCCGGAAACAGCTGTTTTTATTTTCGAAGGGTTCTGTGACAAAATG
Source organism: Apocrypta bakeri (assembly GCA_018906985.1). Taxonomy (NCBI): domain Eukaryota; kingdom Metazoa; phylum Arthropoda; class Insecta; order Hymenoptera; family Pteromalidae; genus Apocrypta; species Apocrypta bakeri. The sequence goes on from JACCIA010000002.1 coordinate 23,452,053, forward strand.
ACTGCATCCGTTTTATGCATACGACCTTAGTTTCTTATCGACTATACAGTGTTTCTATGAAAACCATTTTTCAAAACCAGTCTATTTCCACTACGTTGTACAGAAGACAAAAAACCGCATTTTCGGAAGGAAAAAAATGAAATTCTCGTAAAAAAAAACCCTCAATACCTTTGGCACGCAGATATTTAGCGTATAGTATAGCATCTTGCACTGGAATCTTAACGAGGCGACGAAATTGCGCAATAACCGAAAATCATCTCCGGAAATAGCTCTCTCGCTTATACAGCAAAACTTAAATAAACGACCCGGTTGAAAAATCAATTTAGACAGATATAAGAATCATCTCGAGCATAGTCATCTCAAAGCATCGAGAAAGTGAAATGATAATCGAGAGGAACTGGTGAAAAGTGCAGAGAGCGATGTAGCCTCGAACGATAAAGTAGTTGCACGTGCATCGTCACCCAGCTTCCCCCCTCGGAGTCTCTCTTTCTTTCTCAACTGCACATGCTCACCGTATGTAATATACGCAGTCTCCGCTTGCGCAGCTTGCAACCCTCGCTCTATCTTTCTCTCTTTCTCTCTTTCACTCTCTTTCACTCTCTGTCCCTTATACCCCCTCTTCTTCTTGTATATAGCGTAAAGCAATCGCTGCAGCAGCCCCGCTATATTCGGCCGCTCAGTCGTTCCTGGCCCGTCGTCTTGTTCACGCGCGTGCGCCTCACGCCACAATTGCAGAAAAGCATTTCTTCTCTCCTGCAAAAGATCCGCTTATACCTTATCTCGCATGGGCTATTTGTTGTAAGCATTCTCTTCTCGAGGTAATCTATGAGCCGACAGTGTCAGGATCGATAGAGGCTTGGAGATTTATTATAGCGGAGTGTGGTCGTGTTGTTTTCGAGTGATCTCGATTCCGAAAGAGACGAGAAGAACTTATCTCTCTGTCGCTAGGAGGCTGCGCCCGCTTGTGCGCGCGCGGCGCTAGTTTTCGAAGAGACTCGTGGACCACTGTATAATGGGACATACGAGACCATCCGCTAAGAAGAGGCTTTTTTATTCCAAGAGGATGGTCAAGAAAGACAAATTGATAAAGGGATAGATAAGGATTCAACAATTGTTTTTCTTCATAACGGTGTAGATTGGTGTATATTCAGTGATATATAGACACTTTGTGCATCGAACTGTGTGTGTAATTGTGGTGTGATTTTATCGCAAGAAAAACTCGGTATTTCCATTTTTTAGTTGTGTATGCCAGAGACAATTACACGATTGCTCTGCAATCTCTGAAACTGAACTCTAATATATATACGTATTGTTTCTTCTTTGAGAGGAAGTTGGACGTTTCTTATCTGTGTTGTCGCGCTTTTACGCAGAGGCGTTGACTCATTGAACCCTGAGTTTGTACAAAGACTGTTGTGTTCGCGCCCGTATTACGCACGCATATATATGTGTATCATAGACTTTGATCAGCGATACACTTACATATGTATCGAACGATGACGATCGATTTTAAATTTTACAGTGAATCCGTCCAATTCGATTTTGCACCTATATAAATCAATACAAACGTATGTAAGACTGAGAGAGTTTTGAGCGCCAAAAATCGTGCCAAAGCGCCATAGTACAAGTTTATATACTTTATTACATTTATATAGCAGTATTAACGTTAAGACTTCCAGGGGTTAAGTTAGAAAGAGAAGAGAGTCCATAGCTACGCTCAACGCGCAGCTCTAATTTATTATTTACTGTTGTGCTATATATAGTAACTACAAGTCAGCAACATGTTCTTCAGTAGTTTTGGATATTCAAGTCATCCAAACAGTCCCTCCTCGCCGACCAAGGAAAGTTTGTGGAGAAATGCCTACAGTCCGTTTAGGAAGTGAGTTTATAGATATACCTATACGTACACTACGGGCAATAGCACGTGGTTGAAAGATATACAGTATGTAGTATGTTTTTTGTTCTCTAATTTGGATGCGATCGTCATGGCTCATTGAAGAAACGTTTAGTTATATAGTTATCTTGATTATTGCAAAGTCTTTTCCATTCATTGATAACTGATACTTGTAAATAAAATGTAAATATGATAATCACTTGCGGGTATTATCAATGCATACTATAATTGTTTACAGTATTCTACTGAAATATTCAAAAATTTCAAAAAACTATATTCAGAGGTTAGATTAACTTCCTACTTCATTTCTTAGAATCGATCAAATTCAATCGTATTATATAGTACTTTTAACATTCACGTTATACTTATTTTTTAAAAAACAGTAATAATCTTTCAAAAAATTTTCAAATGCACTTTATCGAACGAAATTGAATTTAAATAAATTTCCACTATACAAATACTTGTAATTCGCATGATTAGAATAATTTAATTATTTTGATAGTTATAAACATTTCTCTTAATAACAAATCCAAACATAATTTTTATGATTTTTCCCATTGAAACGTCCTGTATGTCTTATTTTCCTTAAATGTACTACGTAATTCACACTACCCAGTAGCTATTTATTTATTTGAACAGCCATCCACTAGCATATATGACACGTACCATTCTTCAATCACCCAGAAATCTATAATCAGTTTCGAAATCGATGCATTACTTCGATACACATACATTAAAGAGTGCAACGTCGTGTTTCACGGAAGTGAAACCGTCGATTTGATTTATTATTCGTCCAGACTCCATATAAACGCTCTCATGGCGAATATCGTCCCACGTGACGCGTTTATATATACGACAACAAACGCATGAGAAGACTTCATTCCGCGCATTGATTTTGCTCATAGTATGTCTTTCTCTCTTGCACCGCACGTGATTATTCCCAAAGCTCTAAGCACCTACGCGAAGATTATTTCAGTGTCGTGGCAAAATTCAAACACCTACGCGTGAATCGTCTCGCAAGTGCGCAAATCGCGTAATGACATGCTGGACTAAGAAGATATAGGTATATCTATATACATAACTCACGCATCGGAGACAACGCGCAGTCAAACAGTCACTGGCGTGCGATCGCTTTGTTCTAACGAATCGTAAACAAGAGCGCTAATTCTTTCGATTAGGATTAATTATTCGACATCCGGGTTATCGCGATAATTCGTTTATTATACCAAATTTAGGGTGATTAATGTGTGTCTGATATCAGTTTGTACATCGTCATTCTGGTATCGTGGATGTGTGCCTGCTTTTTAAAAGAGTCAAGCTTCTTCTCTCCTTAATATCCAGAAAATGATGCTTGGTTAGTGGAAGTATTTTTTTCGAAATATATATTTATGAAAATAGTAAGATTATATTTAAGCTTTTAACCCTTGTAGTTTTCGATCGGAGAATATATAGAAGAGATGTATCTGCTTATTATTCAGTTCGTGCAACTTTCTCCAACGCTAACTGCTCTTTATTGGAAGATGACCTTATTTCTTTTGTTTCAGTAGTTCATTTAATTAAGGCAAGCTTGTCGTTGGCTTACCAAAATTATGCCTCATTGCGTTTTTATTAGCAGAGTAAATATATATACCTATACATTTTATCGATTACTTTCCCTATTATCATACGCAATAAAAACACTATCTATCAATAATGGATTTTGTATTGTTGCTTACAATACTCTGCCCTATTCTACAAAAATATACGTACGCAGTGTCTTTATACTTACAAAAAAAAAATTAGAAAAATAAACAGAATAAAAATTGTTTAACTTTCACACTGAAAACTTCACTCATTTTCGCATCAGCGTTTCTAAATAAAGTCAAGATTCTTCGAACTTTGTTTAAGTCATCCCTATGAAAACACGATACTATGGCTTTATTTCAAAAAGTTCCATTTCCAAATCTTCATATAAAAGGGGGAAAACGCAAAGTATCGCTTGCTGTGTTAATACTCGAATTTAACAATATCACGCATATATTATAAGTGCTACAGCATCATCGTATTGGACCACATGATAACCTGCCCTCGTTGGATATTGATCAGAGTTAGCTCGGGCTCTTCCCCTCTTGCCTCTTTACTCTCTCGAGACATCCTATGTTCTCTATAACTGTGTATACTCCGTCATTGACGTCACGCTTTGCGGCTCTTTGACCGTCGAATACGAGTTCGGATGGTAGAAGTCGAATTAATAAACCAATGAAAAAGTGTCTACATGTATATAATATATATAGACAATGATGACTGCCAAGGTATTTACCAAAGTTCTTGCTGGCTCTGAGGTACGATAAATATTAGCCTTCGAGTAATCGATAGGTGTAACAAGGATGAATGTCGACGTGATTTACGTATAGGCACTCATCGACCCTTTTGTTTATTCGCGCGTAAAGTCTCGTTATCCTTAGTCTCGATCTTGCATTTTAAAGCGTATTGTATAGTTTTCTTCTCTGGAGTAAACAGAGAATTTGCGCGGTGCAATGAACGCGCATGCGTTCCACGCGCTTTTTTCTCAAGTCGACGATACAGCTGCGCCGAATATCTGGCGCAGCTTGACTATTTACGTAGAATACTAGTATGGATTTGCGCATGTCTTTTCAAGGTCAAAGGAACGAGTGGTCGTTTCACGAAGGATCTTGCTGCAACGTTACATCATATGTGCGAGAGTGATTTTCGCGATGACCTTTTTTCATTTAACGATTTTGTATATATAAGTTGGTTGAATGTTTTTCTATATTTTACGTGATTGTAATAGTACATTAAATTTGCTAATTTCACCAATTTTCACTTGTACTTTTACTTTATTTTTCGATTTATTCATAAACTAATATAAAAAGAATAAAAAATTCGAAGATTGAAAATTTACCAGAAGGTGCAAAGATCATGTATTGCACGTGCATTTGTAGTATAAAATGATACAGTTAGCCAGATTAAGATATCTTTCTTTCGTGGGCATACAATGATTGGGTATTATTTTCGAAATTTAACCCAGTTTCTTAACTATTAATATATTTATACAGTTTGATCATATTTAAGTCACATTTATAAATTGTTAATTAACTACTGCTCTGCATTAAATGAATCTTTTTAGCGGTATAAGAATATTTCAAATAAAATTTAAGGTTCTTTGATATAACTCTGTGACTAAATTTTAATATACGCAAAAGCTATTCCTTACGAGAGAAATACATTTTTTAAAAAGCTGCTTCACAGATGATCATTGTATAATGTTATAAAGGAGTCTCTACATCAGCCACTTTGACTCGAAATTTATTGGCTCGCCCACTTCTTTAAATTAAGGCGACTTAAATTGTGCTTCAGTCACCTCATTTATTCAACTACATATATATATATATATATTTAAGTAGCCCTCACAATTCTGATGTGTATTACCACTAGATGCTTTGTACATGTACATCTTACATCTCGCTGTTCACTAACACACAAAAAAAAGCTTGCAAACACCTTTAGTCTATTGAGGATCCTTTAAGTTGTCTGCAGAGATTTTCTGAATAGCTTTATGTTGAAATATTCAAAGACGTGAAGGTGCACGTGCAACGTCCACAGGAAGTGTGCTTATAGGTGTTCTGGAGAGACTATTTTTATGCGCCTCGACCCTCTTGATGCTTCTATATAATAGGATAAACTGAGATGCTGCGGGTACTCGTACTCAGTGGGACCGGAAGTAGGGGTCTTTTACATTAAAATCCGTGTAATAAAAAGAGTTGCATCTGCTAGTTTTTTTACATTGCTTTTGCACTTGTTTCATTATCGTATACCCTTTGACAGGTGAGAATGTAAACTTTCCGATGATACCCGGTGAGCTAATGATATTATATTTTGATTTTATAAAGCAGCAGTTAGTGGGCAATTAATTTATTTGTGTGGTTCTATTATAATTATTTCTGAAGATATACTTGAATTAAATGCTGAAAATTTAAAATTAGTAATTCATTGCAAAAAAAAGATAAATCATCTAAGTAATTCATACTTTTTACTTTAGTTAAATATAAATATCATACATATAATATATACGTATATTCTAAAGCAATTTGTGCAGTGTTTTTTAGTCGTTTCGTTAAGGTCCACTTATACTTTTCTATAAGTTTTTGACCTCACAGTTTAAGTCGCTTGTAACGCATTTTTAAAACCGATTAACCAACTAATTTTCACTAGGCGATGCTTTAAATTTATTTTTGAAGTATATTGACAAAAATATTCTTGCAAGTCAAAGAAAGAAAAATCGCGTTGAGGCAAACACAATCAATATGGAAATCTAGGGAATGCTGTTTGTTTCAAAAAGTAACTTTTCATTTCTTAACACAAATAGATATTTCCATGATAAATTATTAAAAAATTATACTTCGTTTGTCCCTAAAATCGATTCTATTGAAAATACATTTTCATGTGATAAATTTTTGATTGCTTCAAGAGAATAATTTCGTTCAGTCTATAGCAGTATGGACTGAACGAATTACTTTTCTAAAATAATTATTTTAATTATCTTACACATTTATTACGATATACTACTGTGAATAGTGTGTAAAATAATGAACTCCAATTATTTTCAGTATTTAACTTACGGTTGACTCTTTCAGATTTGAAACATGGAATCAATTAATGGAGTAAAATTAGTTTTTATACGAAACGGTGTTTTTAGTGAGCACAGGTTCTCAATGAACTTTTAAGATAAACAGTAAGGGTGACTCGCATCTGTTGCTGCTATACAAGATGCTATTTCAGTAGCTGAACTGCAGCGGTGGCACTAAATAGCGGCAGCAGGCCGAAATAAATACTACGCACAAAAGTGTTCCAGTGCTCGCGCGACACTTTTTTCTTCGTTTGACTATTCTCAAATAAGCTTAAGTAAAAGTTCTAGGAATCACGTCGTCATGAATTTAAATAAATATTCGTACGCGCCAAAAAGGGCTTGTTACATGTTTATAAATATTTATATTTTTGAAAATCAAAATTGATCGCTTTATTTTTATTTTCAATTTGTTTCATTCATATTCTCCATCGTTTTCAAGCGCTATTATGAAATTTAGAGTGCATCCTAAAATCTTAAGATAGTATATTATATTTGCGGATGCGGGTATCATGGTATACTATTTGGATATTGGATGGATATCCAATACAGTCTATACATAATATCTTTTTATTGTTATCATTTTTTTAAATTATTGTACAGTACTTTAATGAGGTATTTAAGAGATACTAAACAGAAGCTTTTTTGTATTTACGTTTATTTGCGCGCAATTGAATAATCATGTGCGCATAGCTTTTAGATTTCCTATTGAAACAATCATACCGCGGAATACATAAATACGCGCTACAAATTTGGTACTCATTGCTGTCAGCAATGCGAAGCAATTATAGCAAGTATATTTCTAATCTACTTACTTGTTTTGCTTTTTCTAAAAAATAACTACCAAATATGTTACTCACCCTCACTTACCGAGAAATCTAAATTAGAATTTACTGGAAACTTAGGTCTGTAAGTTCTTGAAGTACCTTAATTATCTGATGTGTGCGAAAACACTTTGATTCCATTTTACGTTTCTAACGTGTATCCAAGGATCAAAAGATGTTTTGCTATTTAACTATTGTTTAAGACATATATGAATAAATTGTAAGTGTAAATTTCTCATTTTTTCAGTACGAATATGCCACCTCAAAACATCACCATGGATCAGACAGTTCCACTGGTAACCGGTGAGTATCAACACGTTCTTATTATTATTTCTTGCTGATTTACGGTTACGCAATGCGCTTTGAATAAACTCATACATAATCACTCTCGGTTTTCCATCACGCTAATATTATATTATAGCTTTGTTATTATTTTTCTTTCATTCTATTCATAGAAATTGTGCTACTTGATTCTTGACTATGACGGATCGCCGGAACAAGGGGTTATAATTATCAGCGATCACTTCCTCTCCCATAATGCAACTGCGAAACGATGACCATACACAATACACGCACGAGTTTACACGTATCATTTGTCGCTTGGTAATCAAGACCGTAGTCGTGATCTTATTAACCGATCGTTCATATACCTCATCATGGTGCGTCGGTTAAGAACAATAGGGTCATCTTATGAGGTGCCTTAATGATAATATAAATATATTTTTTTTCGTTTCAACAAGGAGGATCCCTTTGCTTTAATGAAGCTTGTCGAGATCAATGGCTTCTATAGCGTTTCCTGTTTTGAAAGTCCATTTCACCAAACAATACTTCTATATCGAGGCGTTAGAGAATTTCTCGGCGATTAAACATACGTGGACTGCGGTCGTGCGTATCCTTGCGAATATGTACATTTACTGTATTATCGAAGATTCCTCTACTATTACGCATTAAATCTCGCTATGGAATATTTTGAGATCGCGTCACGAGTAGAATTTGTTTATTGATCGCAAGCGAAGATGCTGCGCGTAATCTTGAAAGAAAAAACATTGAAAGTTTCACAATTCACCAGTCATGCTTTCATCCGCGTTCTTTATCTCACCCAAGGTTAGTACAATAAACTTATCGAATTTCATAAACTCTACGTATCCGCGCAGACAAGCACGAATCTCGAAAATAACCATCATCGTTGTTCAGTTTACCAATCGAATCATTACTCGATATTTGTACCGATATTCGCCGCGACGCAGCAACAGTGTCTATTTATATACATATTATCATTTGAGAATTCTCGTCAAACACATCTTCACCAATCCATCTCCGAAAAAGTTAGGCTTGTTTCCGGCTCCTGTCGAAATGCGACACTCGACGACGATTTCCCCGATTTTAAAAATAGTCTTGAGAAAAAAAATGTTTAGTAAGTCTCTCCGGCGCTTTTTGTCGCCGAGCCAGTTTACTGCGCTGCTTTCTTGGAAATACGTCGAGTCCACGCACGGAAGCTTTGGTCTCTTTCTCCTTGGTAGCGAGCTTTGTGACACATTCCAGCGCGTCATCGTGTAAAGCTTGCAAGAGATTCGGCCAAAACGCAGTCGGACCGTTTGAAACTCAACTTGTTATTATATAAAGTTGGAAGAGAAAGAGATGGACTTACGCGAACTCCCAAGTTGATAAATGGTATACCGCAGGATGGTTAATGAGCGAAACACTGCGGGACGTTATTATCGGATGATACCTGGAATTATCTTTTAGAGGAGGAGTAGTAGCTTCTAGAGCAATTTGTTGTTATTAATAAGACGGCGCTATGGGTGTCAGTTGTTTCTGCGAAATTTTCATTAATTCGTTCATTTTTACGTATTAAAATAAAATTGGCTGTTATATCTAGCTAATTATTACATTTTTAAAATATAACGTTGAAGAGGAAAACAAATTTTATTTCAATGTCGATGCATTTATCAATTATTCAGACAGACTTAATAACTAAGAAGTTCCCACTGTATCCGACATTTTGAAAAATATTCACGTACTAGTGGAAAAACAAATTTACTAAACTCAACGATTTTATCCAAAATATAGAAAAGCTAGCCATTTTTTTCTCAATTAAAAAAATGCATTCAAAAAGAAATTATGGCAGGCTTTGGTACTTTTAAAATGAAATGCAGCATATTTTCCCCCCAAATAGTAGGTTTGGTAATATCAATTCCTATTTCGTACTTTACGATATGAAGTTTCTAAATAAGCTAGAATATCATAATTTCGATTGTTAATGGGTTAAGTGAAATGCATTTATACATAATGGATAGATCATTCTGTGGATACGAGTTGATGTCTATCATTTTATAAGCATTATAAAAGGGAGTGAGATTCGAAGAACGGAGAGTTTAATCTTAATAAATGCTTCGATCTATGTTTATCGAAATTAGTCTACGTCAGCAGAGCTTATTAGCGATAGTTCCAACTGTGTAAATTGTTTTTGCCAACATTCATCGATCTAATAATACACGTACATAAATTATCCAACGCTCACCGCTGATACTAGATAAACAAAACTATATAATGTTCACAAAGCGTAGATATGCAATTTATACCTCGCTATACAAAGTTCAAGAGATGCTCGTGACTGCAAAAAAGTCTAGTATAAAAGGACGAGACTGATAAAGCGGAAACGAGAGCTGGTTTTTATTAACCCCTCCCTCCATCTCTCTTTCATTCTCAGTAACGGCAGACTCTCTGCACGTGTGTACTTATATACGTGTGTAGTGGACTGCATGCGATAGAGCAGTTCACACGTCAAAAGAGAGTCATTGTGTGCTGGCGATGAAAATAATTACAATCATCGAGACGCCTGACGAGTAGTATAGTAGGAGGCCGTTGAACCGACTAACATCTAGTTGGGTAACCTCATCGCGTTACTCTATGTTACGGCGACGACTATCTTTTGTACGGTTAATATGAGTAAATTTGGCTTTTGCAGAGGTCGATCTGTGCCAGACGGTGGCCGACATTCGAGACCTGGCAAGCGCGACGGTACTTCCGCGATCTTTGACGATCGATCTACCTTCAACCCATCTCTGACTTCTTGTTCTGACACTCCAAAAGAACGTATGGAGAGCCGCGAAATGGCTGTCGACGCCGCTCTGGCCACCTTTTCTCTGTCACTTTACTACAGGACTTACTGAAAATAATGCGACGCGACGTCTACCTTGTCTCTATTTTAGATCTGACCAGAGCTATTTTTATACGTTGACCGAACTATTTGTAGTATATTTCAAAGTGAATTGGAGTAGAAAGAGTTCATTTTTAAGATTGAGATACCGATAGTATGTAGAAATTTTAGTTCAAATTATATTACTATGATCTTCCGTTTGAATATTATAATATATAAATTTTTTTTATTTATTTATTTATTTATTTAATTATTTATTTGTACCAAAAGAAATGACAAAAGTAACGACGCCGAGAGATCAACATTTACAAAAGCTAATGAAAAATTCGCCATTTTTTTGTCTCGATTTATTACGCATTAATATATATAAAATTGCTTTTCTTTCGGATTAAACTGTACTTTTATTTCTTAATACTCCCACGAGCTATTCTTTTTGGCTTAATAAGAATTCAATAAAAGAAGATATTTTTATTTAAATTTAAACTGTTTATCACAGAATACCTCTTTACATATAATATTATTGAATATTTAATGTTAAGGTATAATTATCCAATCGTATTCTAATCCAGAGCAAGGATTTTCTTCTCTATCTTTACAGACTTCTTATTGTACTTCCGATGCATTCAACTGCACGAGCTTTTGATTTTCGTATTGTACGCCTTCTACACAGTTTATATAAAGCTCAAGAAGCTTAACGCCACTTTCTGAGGGTCCGCCGTCGTTTTATTCGATGTCACTCTCTTTTCCTTCTGATCATCGCAGGCATGACACGAATCGCTAGACTAAGAATTTCAGGCGTGAGGATACGCTCGTTACGGATGTTTTGAGATTCTACGATTCCAACACAGTCTTCTTTGAAACGTTTGTTTAATACGATATTATAATTTTTATTTTCACCGAGTCTTACTTTGAAACTGACTCGCTTAAAAATTAGGTGATTATGATGAATGACCGAAACACTAAATTCTATAATTAAATCTAGTCCATTGAACGGTATTAAATTGATCGTAGAAAGAAGGCTATTATTATATTATTCCAAAAGGTTAAATAAATCGGTCTTTGCACTTAATACGTTAAGGGATTGAATAATTTTGTCAGTCATCTATGTTTTGGCGCAAGTTTCCAATTAGAATTTGTCTAAAAGTGTTCCCAAAAGCCTTGCGTTTTAGCGATTAGCGAACACGCATCTTGTATTTCGAAGTGGGCCATGATTCAAAAATAACAGTGCATTATAAAAGGCAAGGAGAGAGAGAGAGAGAGAGAGAGAGAGAGAGAGAGAATTTACTCATGTTGCGATTTCCTATTAAGACAAATTGATTATTTTATGTTAGTTTTAAAAAATCTATTACTCTAATTTTCATTTTGTTTTTAAAAATATAATGAGTCATTGTATGTGTAAACACTAACGATTTTACATATCGATATGGTATATCGGATTTTATGAAAGCCACACCTCCCTTGGCTATGAGTACGAATAGATAAGTAATGTTTACAACTTATTGAGCACACTGATTTGAGTGAAATTAGTCGTTTGTCTCGCCTATCGATTCAGCGAGCATTGCAATTGTCGAGTATAACCGTATACGATTCTTACAACGCTGTTTTATCTAATCCATTTAGATAGGCAATTTATTATCCCCTGGTTAACAAAAGTACTATTTTGGTACCTCCTTTAAGATTAGAAACGACACACCATTATCCCCCGTGAATCGTGAGCTTTACCGAAATAAAGACAGTTTATTCGACGTCATTCCGAATGAGACATCTATAAATACCTGAAAGTACTCACATGTACTGAAGTGCTGACGATGTTATCGAACATAATAATAATACGAACATAATAAATAAATATGGAATTATCTTAACCTTTCAAATTTCCCAATCTACAAAGATTTATTGCAAAATGGTAATAACTTTCAAGATAGATTTTACATACTTTTATTAGTAAACAAATCTTACGATGTGTAAAATGTAAACTCTTCCGTATTATTTAAGAGAACTGGTTGTGTCATAAGAAACACAATATTCGATAATTGAAAGACCTGTTTTAATAAAGTAATGCCTACGCACGAGAAAATTCCAACGCCTTGATGGTATTTGATCTGTATCAATTGCTCCACAATACTAAACGTGATACTTCTACAGATCGCGAATGTAACCTTCGTTTGAACTTCATCAATTTTTTCGTTTCGTAATACTTGCAGAATTGAAAATGCATTTGAAATACTTATATTGCTAGCTACAACTTAAGGTGTATTGATATTATAATTGTCGATAAATTAATATTGGAAATTTAAATTACATAAACTGAAAGAAATTATCATCTTAAAGCTAAACACATGTTAAATAGAAATAGTCTTGTGAATATAATCAGTGATTTTAAATAAATAAATGATTGATTATGCACAAATTTAGTTTCATAAGAAAAATTTTAAGTAATACCTCTTGAAACAAAAATTATCCGCCGAAATTCACAAAGACATCTAATGAACATTATTTCTTTTTATGCATCAGAAGGGCATATCTATTAATTTCAATGTATGGACTTGTATATAAAAAATGTTTGATATTATTTTAAGTAAGGCGTCTTCATTGAAAATAAAAATTGGATAAGGAAAATAAGACATTGTGAACATTCACAGACCGAACGCACTGAATGCGAAAAATGACCGATAGGAAGCTAAGGAAATACGATAAAAATAATCTCAACTGTTGCTGGAAAATTTTTTGACGACACCACTAGTATAATCGAGTTTTACAGAAAACTGTCTTGAGATAATAATGATCCATGCACTACTATAATTTCTAACGATAATAATATTTGATATTCCACAACGTCGATAAAGCTTAATATAGTCACCGATTTGTCAACTTTATACGAACCATATGTCTGTCAGAGAAAATAACACGGTAAACAAAAGAGATTTCACTCAACAACAAAACACAGCACGTAAATCATCCTGGCCCCATGAACGTCGTGTACATTCTTTCCTATAATGTAGCGTGACTCTGCTCTACCAATACTCTCTTCTTTTCTTTTATACAAAATCTATACATACACTATTCTCCGTTAAAGTTAGGCTTATATATAGTCCTCACGAAAGAGCAAATCGTCATTACGCCAAGTCCGATTGGACAGTCTACTCTTTTCTCGTCCCGATAGTAGATCACAAAGAAGACAGCGACGCGATCGCAAGACATTATTTTAACACCGCTCTAGCACCGACACACGTCTATACGGACGTTATTGCGATGTAACCTCTGGCACTGCAGCCAGATACTGGCTGCATCTCAGTCGAAGTTTGCGCGCGCGTCCGTACACACAAGCACATACTACGTATATGAGATATTTATTACCGAATGCCCTCGGTTTTTCGGGCACTCGTATAATATAATGTCGAGCCGCCATGATGATAACGCATTGTCGCGAGTGACATCCGATGATAAAAAGTGGAGAAAGCTATTGTGGTATGGGATGTAGCGAGTCAAGTTTAGCAACAGCCGAATCGAACCTCGAGGACAGACTCATTGGAATCGAAAAGCAGATGATGTTGGGTAGGATGATTTTTGCGGATGGATAAAGTGCTGCAGCTTACGCGTACATAACGTATATGTGCCTTAATTAGAAAATTGCCTCGACGCGCGTTCTATTGATGCATGAATTGATGTTAATTCGGATGTGGCGAGGGGAACTGGTGTTTCTATTTAAAAAATAAAAGAACTATAGAAAGAAAACTTCAGTTATGTAAGGATTTTTTCTCTCGACCATTTCATTTCCAGAAGGATTTGGTCTCGGTGATTATTTCTTTTATAGTCGTTGAACAAATATAATCCATTCGTTGAATTCATGTTGTAAGCGCCATCAGAAGGTCTTCATTCAATCTGCGCGAGTTTCACGTCTGCCAACTTCGCAATATAAATTATATTATTCAGATGCTTATAGACCAATAGTTTCGAATTTTTGGCTCATAACCAGATTCTCGATGGAAAAACAATACTAAAAGCGTTAGAGGTTTATCTTGCTATTTTCGTTCATATTTTATAAGAAAACTCGTGACGTTGTATATATACACAATATATATATATATATATATATATATCTAATATATATATATATTATAGCTATTTCTTCAAATTGTCTAGAAACCATATTCAAATCAGTAGCAGTTGTTGACATTTTCAACTCGTTAGTTTAATAAACTAGGCCAAACGTATTTTTTACTATTGCGTTTTAGAGTAACTCGCGTTTAATTCAATAAAATAATCGTTGAAGATATACAAAATTATAATGGTAAATTATCAGTTGAATCGAAATTACCGAAAAAATTGTTTGATTATACAATCGATGTTATAATTTATGCAGTACTGACGGAAAGTTAATTTGAAGTATTTTATTATGCATTACAGGTGTCAACATTAAATCGCCGGGGAAATCATCCCCAGTAGGAGGATCTATAGGTGGTAGTCAAGGAATTGGAGAAGCCGGACGAACAATGAAAGAATGCGAGGATCAATTGGCAACCCTTAAGAAGGAGAACTTTAATTTGAAGCATAGGATATACATTCTTCAAGAACATATGGGCATTACATCTGCCGATGAAGATGCTATTAAGAAAAACATTGAACTCAAGGTAGATTATACAATGAATATATATTTTTGTTCAATATAACTTTATGCGATCGAACGTTCGTGTACCAATATCATATAGATTTTTTTCTCTAAGGGTCGAGTTACGTTTGTTTAACATAAGGTAATATTATCTAGAAATACAAATACGTTTTTCAGGTTGAAAATGAATCTCTGAGGAAAGAACTGATCGAGAAGCAGGAACTTCTAAGTACAGCCGCCAAGGCCATCGAGCTTTACGAAGAACAGAAACAAGTGGCTGTGCGAAATCAAGTTCAGAATCAGCAAGCACTCGAACAGGAGCAGACGCGAGTAGACAGTCTTGAAAAAGGTAAATAGGTTGTTTCTTTATTCAACTACTTAAGTAGCCACTCTGAATATTCATTTTTCTTTCTTTTTTTAATTTAGAACTTGCAGAGTATAGAGGAAGGTTGACCGACGCCACATACTACGAAGAAGCTTATGGAATTACACCGGAGAAAGCCTTAGAGTACAAAGAGAAATTGCATCAAGTGGAGGAAATTAAATCATCTTTAGAATCTGAAGTAAGGCTATTCAAATTAATCCATTCGAATAATCTATGACAAACAAATATACATCGTTTAATCCATTATTAATTCTTTGTTTTTTTTCTGCAGTTGAAACAGCTGGCGGCTAGTTTGGACGAAGAAAGGAACTGGGCACAAGAGCTAGAATGTGAAAGAGATCAATTGAGAAACCGATTGGAGACTGAAATATCGACGAAGGAAAAATTGTCTTTCAAAAGAGACCGTGAAATTGATTCCCTGAACGAAAAGATTAGAGAATTGGAGGAACAAGCCTTTAAAAAAGACAATTTACTGCAGCAGTTCAGAAAAGATATCAATGAGAAGGACAAAGTAATCGCAGAAAAAAGTTTTTTGCTCGAAGAAAAGTGTACAGCTTATGAAGAAGTAACGGCAGTGGCAGACAAGCGAAAGAAACAAATCGACCAATTAAGAATCTCTGTCAAGACAAGAGATGATGCTCTGACAGATCTCAATTATAAGAACCGCTCTCTTTTGTCACAGGTATATTTTCTGAACATATTAAGAAATTAATAAATTCGACAATGTACGTACGATATTTATTAATAAATTAAATTGTCCAAATTTTTCAGTTCGAAAACGCCTATGCTAAAAGAAGTACTTCACCCAACAGTCCATCGGCATTCATAGAAGATTCGCAATATTTGAGAAAAACTTTCGCATTGAACAGCCCTACTAAGAGTCTCAATGGTTCGTTAGATTTGGAACCTAGCAATGATCGCAGCCGAGGAGCATTCGAATTCCATAATACTTTGGAAAAGCGGAACTCGCAGGAGCTTAGAAAAGTTCGTTTTATTCATATTATAAAACAACGCAAAAATAAAAACCAATCTTTTTTTATCTAAACGTACAATTTTTGTTATTTTAGGAACTCGAAGAAAAACATCGAGAAATTAAGAAACATATTGAGTTGACGAAACAACTTTCTATTAAGCTTGAAACCGCTGAGCAATCCGTTGACGTTTCCGATCAAAAATTAAAGAAACTTGAGACTGATCACAGAAAAGCCATTCAAATGATTCAAGGCTTTATGAAACGCCACGAACAATTTGAAGATAAACAGGCAAAGAAGGATCGAAAGATTTTGGAATTGGAAGTTGAACTCAGTAGGTTAAAGAATGAAACTGCGAAGGCTGCAAGAAGCAGCATACACTCGTCTATACGAAGAAATCTCAGTTCAGAACTAGCTGATGGTCCAGAGCGTGATTATAGTGGACAGGTATTTATAGTTCTTTCTTAAATTCTGCGTAGACTTGCAGGATTCGAATGACTATACTAACAAATTTGTAAGCAGTCGTAGATATCCTTACATCAAAACTAATACTAACTCGCTACTAGCGCACAAGCATTTTTTATTCTGACTTCAGAAAAGTTGGCACACGTACAGTATATGCTTCTTTTTCAGAGGGGGTGAATGTTATCTTTTGCACACATTATCTTTCTTTTGACAATGCACTATGCTTCATCGCACTACCATTAAATGCTTACCTGCAACAGTGCTGATAGCCGAACGACAAACAATTAATTTATTTATTTTTTATTTACTGTATAATTAACAACTTAGTATTAGCGCTTGGTTTAAACTATGACATCATCTAATGATATAAAATAAAATTTGATTTTTTTTTTACATTTATAAACATGTTATTTGCAACCGATTCAAAATCCTGAACCGATCCGTACAGTATTGGGTGCTTCAGCGCAGCAATTAGGCCAAACCGAATGGTTGCTTTGATGCTCAATGGCTCGTGTTCTCTATCTCTCTCAGGCGCGAATATATCGAATAACGAAGCCGACTTATAAATAAACTCTCGCGGCGCTCGAGAGTTTCGCGTGTCTCCATTCGCAAATTTTTACATCAGTGACTCCGCCTTGCGGATTCTCTCGTTTATTTCGACTCTTCTAAACTTTCTACTTGTCTTGTTTCGTACGTTCGAAGTTTCAGATAAATCGCGAAGTGTTCGAAAATAAAACGTTCGACAGGTTAAGCAAAAATAGCCACCTCAGTGATTCCACGTTAGCATGAATTATGCGTACGGATCGTCTAGGTATCCCCATTATCCTATATGCGCTTTTTGTAAGCCAGAGATTCTCGGAGATGCGGCTGCTAATAATAGCGAAATGAAGAGAGAGAGAGAGAGAGAGAGAGAGAGAGAGAGAGAGAGAGAGAAACGACCGACTCGGCGTCGCGACGCTTACAGCCCTTTCGACTTTGCTCGCTCGAGCTTGCGTAAATTCATTTCGACTCAGCGAACGATCGCTGCGAGTTTACATCGACGAACGACGCGCGCGTACAAACCGATCGCATTACTTCTTCTTTTTTTAATCGAATAATAAACGATTTTGATTGTAATCAAGAAACGACACGAATTTTCATTTCAATTACGCGCGTGCATCAGCGACTATTAAAGTACCAAACGAGAAATCGAATTTTTATTTATTAACAATTCGAAGGGTGATACCGACGTTTTATTCTTGCATATTTGTCACGTGCTAATGTGCCAGGAGTCATCACACTGCGACTGATAACTTACTACGACCGAAGAGAGCAACGATACTTTTTTTATTAAAATATTTTTTTAAAGCTGTAGAACGATTGTTAAGTAGTTGTGTTAATGTTGATATTTAACGTGTTTGCTTAAAGAAGAAGATTCGTATTCTTGATCGTTAACAGACGAGTAGGGAAAAAGAAAAGAATATATAATAATGGCGATGTTTTCCTGCTTGTGCGCTTCGGAGCGAGTGGAGGTAGGTTAGACGCTGCTCATAATTTCGAGACTTTTAATGTGAAAATAAAATTATTGTAAAACAATTAAATGTCGATAAGGCCAGTTTTCTAAAATTATTTTTAAATTATTTTTTCAATTTGAAAGACGAGAGCTGCATAGAATTTCAGTAATTAAACGTTCTTTTATATCGATTTTCAATTCGATTTGTTTATATTAAGAAAAGCATTGCTTTCTTTTCAGTGATCTAACACACTTAAAATGGCCTAATCTTTTCTAGGAGCCAATTATCGTAACACTTGTACCTCCGAGATGTTGGCAAACGAAAACGAAAACTTAAATCAGTAGAATTATGAGCCTACAACGCCCCATACATTTTGCTTTGAATTCGCAGCTATTTTGATATATGTAGTTTATTAAATTTTTATAGAATATTGTGTAGATCTATTTTATATTCTTTTTGATACGTAAACTTTTTTATGACTTTTATGACTACCTCTTTACTCTATTTGCTTGAGAAATCGCTTTTTTTCTTCTGCTTTAGAACTTTGTATATTAGTAAATTGTTATAGCGTTTATATCAATAAAAAAATGTACTTTGCACAATCAAATGCGTTTGAGTTTTACTGATGATTGGACAATAATTTCTGTGTGTACAGCAACGATTTGAGGAAATGGAAAGCAAAATTAACAATCTTCGAGACCAAGTCGATGAGATTAAGGCCGAAAAGAGTCTATTAGAAAAACAAACACAAATGGAATCCGAGGTAAGTAAAGTAAACCTGTGCAATTATAAGGAACAAAGAGCAAGGAGTAGAGTCTTCAAATCTGAACTAGTGAACATTCACTGTCTAGAATAATTAATGCAAACTTCAGCAATACATCCTTTTTCAATTTAAAATTATGCAAATATTCATAAATGAGAATGTCACTAGTATGATTAGTGGATTGTTCACTATTTTAATTTAGAGAGCAGGAAGTATTGTATTAAAGTTGTTGAAAATTCAAAAATAAATGTTAGCAATTCATTGCGCTCATAAAAGATTAAAAGAGAACGAATGCGTCTATAGAAGGTATAGAAATTTTACAAAAAGTGAATAAACGAGAATCACCAGCTATAAATAGCTTGATGTAAAACTTCCGCTGACGAGAGCGTTGACTTGAAATGCATCCAATTGAAACTGCACGTTACTGCACTAACGCATCATCAAGTGGAATAAATAAAATTAATTCTATAATTGCACTTGAATGAATTTTTTAAGACAAACACTAACATACATAAAATGTTGTATTGAAATTGATCGAACTTTTACTTTCAGGAGTTGCGTGAAAAATTACAAGACAAGGATATGAAGATGGAATGTCTCGTATGCGAGAAAAACTCAATAAACGACGAGTTACAAAATAAAAACGAAGAGCTTGAGAAATTAAAAGAAGCTTACGAACGAGTAAGTGCAAAAGCAGATGTTCAAAATCCTATTGAATTGGAAAAACTCCGAGAAGAATTGGCCATGAAAAATTTGGAAATTGAGGAAAAGAGTCAACAAGTTGAGCGCTTAACGAAGGAACTCCAGATAAAAACGCAAAATCTTCAACAATTAGTTAACACAGAATTATGGAGTAAAAACAAAGAAATCGCAAAGTTACACAATCACATGACAGCGTCTCAATGTCAAGAAAAGAGTCGCAACAAGTCGGATGTGACACAAAACGCAAGCATGCAATTGAACAATTTAGTGAAAGAATTGAATGACATCGGAATCCAGGTGACATTCATGAACGACATAATCCAATTGAACTACGTTAATTCCGACAAGCCAGTTGATGCATCAACCCTCACCAATTATATCCACAAGCTCATCGCTCAGAAAAACGAATTGGAGAAGGAAGTCGATTATCTGAGGTGGTTGAAACTCGTTTCGAAACCTGTCAACGATTCTATCATTGAAGTCTGCGATTCGACCAGCGAAAAGGATAAACAGTACTGTGAACTGTTAAGAACGCATTTGAAGGAGCTCATGCAATTCATGAGAGAGATGCTCAGAAGTAAAGATGAATCGACCGATAACGTCAACAGCAAACAGAAGAGAATCGTGTTCGATGTGCTGATGAATTCAAAGATCCTTACTGATGATTTCTTGAATGCACTAGAAGGAATGAATTTGAACGAAGAAAGGTGGCATATTTGGTGGTGACGACCGTGTCGATGGATCTGTACGAAAGAGCAAGTCAGAAAATTTCATCGACTCGAAAAATCAATTCTCAACACCTTCGGATTCAGAAGCTTTCTCGGAACCGGATAGAATGGTTTCGTTGGCTAGAATGGGTCTACCAGATATCAAACAGAAATTCACAGGACGGTCGCGACCACCTAAATTTTCCAAAACTTTCAGTGACTCTGAAGACTCGATGGACTATCCTTGTTATAAGACGCATAAAAAAGATGTCAGTGATATCGACGCAAAACGACAATTTCTCGAGCTAGAGGACGTTCACAACTTCTTATGCTCTGAACTTTATGACGTAAGGACTCAAGTAGCTGTTAGGTTTAATGACGATGTAAGTTTAATTCTGGTACATTTGTATGCTAACACTTGAATTGGAATTTTAAATGATTATTTCAATTTATTTTTACAGTCAATTATTAGTAAGATCTCCGTGCTGTTGTACAAAATCGAAAAAGCCCGCGAATACTGTGGGAAATTACAAAATGCTCTGGAGAAGAAAATTTACGAGTGCCACAATCTGAAAAAAGAAAGTAAACAGAGCGGTATGCGTAAGTTACAGTTAGAGAAGGTTGAAATGATGCAGTACAAAGAAAACCCCGATAGGAAGACTACAGAGATGTTGATAACGCTTAATAAGGAAAATGATTTGGTATGAATATATAAATTGTATAAACAATAAAATTGGATTGTACATTAATTTTATTTGTTTTGTCTTTGCAGTTGCGTTTAAAAATCAAAAAGCTTGAAGAAGACAACGAAGAAGCTAAAGCAATGATCCTTAGACTTACCAGAGACCTTGACCACCTTACACTTACGCACAGTCAAATTTTAGTAGAGAATACCAAACTTACTAACGATAAGTTAAGACTCGAACAGGAAGTCAGAAGATCTGACTGCCGATATGACACAACAGTTCGAACGCTTCAAGAAAAATTCCACAAAGAAGTATGCGCTTGACAAGCTTTTTGTGTCAATATCATAAACATTCGTTAATTAACATAAATTTTCTTTTATTCAAAGGTGACTGATTTAAACCAAATCAATGAATCGCATCGCGCCAGAATACAAGAACTTGAAACAACCAACAAAGAATTGCGAAGCCATGTAGTTATTTGCGAAGCCAGTGATTCCGCTCCCAGTTCCAGTGGTGTTTCGTCTATTCCACCAGATGTTGCATCAAAACAAACCTGTGACGATATCCTTCACGAATATCACACCTATAATGTTAGTATAATTAATTTTTATAAATTTAGAATCTTATTGAATCAATAATAATAATATTTTTTAATTATACAAAGGGGTCTCAGTACTGGCAGCCGGTAACTTATCCTCAGTCCAGTGGACGCAGCAAATCAAGCTGCTCGCCGGATCTCGGAATCGAAAGCGACGCAGCCGTGACATCAACGAGACCACTTAAAGATACTTTGAAAATCACCGAATCGATGACCAATCTTTTAAGCGACGACGATAACTGTAATAATAATGCGGAACTACGAGACGTTGATGGCGATAGCCCGCTACTGATAGAAGGTAAAATTTAAAACTTTAATTTGACGAATATAATAATTGAATTTTAACTGAAAATAAAAGTATTGATAACTAATTTTTTGTCAACTTTTATCCATTCTTATAGGTGGGCTTTTATATTATAGTATGTATCAAAATCTATTGATTCATTATAGAGCTTGTGGCAAATAAATGTTAGCAAATAATGCGTAGTGTTTATCATAAACATTATTTCACCCAATACGATTCATATTTCTACTGATAATAATATTTTTCACGCTATGACTGTCATGCACCGTCGCATGGATGTTGTGAACTTTTTACATGCTCTATAAAATCTACTCTACATTGATAATTCTGAAATTAAAATTAACTCATTTTTATCGAATTTATTGTCTTTCAGAATTATCAAATTTTTAAGGGATACTAATTTTCAACCATCATGTTTTCTTCTATTCAAATAAATCGATTAGCATTTTAGCTAAAATAGTTGCATTAAGATGATTATCAATGATATTTATATATATATACATTAAATTTCTTATAAGGATATGTGAATGTCAATAATAAATCATCTTTGAATGCATTTTATACTTAACATTACACCTTCTATTTATGTATAATATTATTAGATAAATAATTAAGTTTCTTTCACATAATTCATGTTGCACTCCATATGGCTGAAGATCTCATTGTACAAAGATTACAGCTTTGCAATGCAATTGATCGATGTTCAATGTCACCCGTTTAGAAAATTAAGTTA
This sequence comes from Apocrypta bakeri, assembly GCA_018906985.1. Classification (NCBI taxonomy): domain Eukaryota; kingdom Metazoa; phylum Arthropoda; class Insecta; order Hymenoptera; family Pteromalidae; genus Apocrypta; species Apocrypta bakeri. The sequence goes on from JACCIA010000002.1 coordinate 23,474,968, forward strand.
ATACAATAAAAAGTAATTGAATAACATATTATTTGTTCTGAATGATGCAAATTATGACTTATTTTTTCCGTTAAATAAATCGTTTATCATTGTATTAATTTAGTTTTTTGGACAAAAAAACTTATTAGTGAATGTGAATAAAAAGTTTCCATTATTTTCTAGGTCTCGATGAAGTGCAAGCGTTAAAACAAGAAAATATTGCTTTGAAAAAAAGATTGATGAAAACGAGACGAGCTCTTGAAGATACTTTTCAACATCTTTCTGCATCGAACAAAAACAAGAAAAGTGTCGAAAAAGCAATCACTAAACAACTTATGATCACAAAAAGTGTACTTAAGAAAACTAGAAATTACGAAGACATTCACTACGAAAACTGATATGTAACAACTTTAATAGTTTGTCGATTAATGTGGGTTATGCTGGGAAGCATAATAACAACTAAAAAAACGTATTTTACGTCACAAATACTTACCATTGGGTATTATCACTTATTTGTATTTTCTTCACGTATGTCTCTTAAATTTATCTCTTTAATTTAAAAACTCTTCGTACATTTCTATACCTGATGATATAGTGAAGAAATGAACTTGTTACGCGTACAATTATTGTATGTTCAAAACTTGATATAAAAGAACTATTTTTTACAAAATAACGAAATTTCCTAAGCTAAATAAGAAAGAATATAAATTTATATTGTTAAAATGTTCAAGAGTTAAGCGGATTCAATGTTATAAATTGAGCAATTTTGTACATACATTTACAAACTAGAAGATTGTTATTGTAATTTTTTGTATGTATTTTGATTTGTCTTTTCTACTGTTCGCAGAAGATTATCTTGGATTTTCATAATTGTCAATTGAATCTGTTAAAAATGTGTTTACTTTCTATTTAAACTTAAACAAAGATCTTGAAAATTGTATATAATTTACAATTCATAAAGCGATGCATATGTATATAAATCATTAATAAAGTGCCATTCATTATTGAATTGTACAATTTGATATTGGACTTATTCATATTAAACACCCATCATATAATTTATTTTTAGTTTTGAACTAGCAGATCTGAAGGTCATATAGAGTACTCATCTTGTAAAGTGATTTAATGTAAAGAAAAACAAATGTTTTTGATTATGATAAATCTTTATTATCACTTGATGACTAGATAATATAAAGATCCGTAATAACTGATTTCGGTCAAAACACGAATAGCGCAATTAATTATCGCAAATGTTTGTATTCATTTACGAGGTTGTAGGTGATTTGTAATGAATATTTTGATTTGCGGACTACATATTTTTCATAGCACTGGCTTTGTCTTAAGTTCTCTCGTTTTTTTTAATTTATAAACTTTTGTTTTCTAAGCTAACAATTTTGAATAGCTTTCTCTGTATTTTCAAGTAATACACAGTGCAAGAATGTACGGCAAAGAATTCGCAAGTAATTTTAAAATTATCAACACAGCATCTAAGTACATCTTTCAAAGAAATTATATTTTTCAATAACTTCTGCAAATGTTTCTTCATCGATGATTATGTGCGCATTTCTAATGATTCATTAGTTGATGTGGTCGTTTACAAAAAGAGCAATGTCGAGCTGAGAATTATAACATTTTGATAATCGTAGTAAAAGATGCACAAGATTTTATTATATTTGACCTGTCTGTAAATCGCGTAATTCACATTGTCCAGCTCATAATCGTTCGGTGGCGTTTAACTTTAAATTGGAGTATTTACAACTGTCTTATGTGAACTCTAACTTGACAGATGAGAATCTCAGTCACTGACTACATTATACACTTAATATAAAAAAATCTACTTATATTAATTATTCTTAAAATATAAATACAACTTAAATTTTTTTAATGTTCAACAAATATTATGTATAATAAAAACAAATTTAAAAATCGAATCGCAATTTAAAGCTTTATATTTAACAAATGCAAATACGATGATTGTACAATAATAAATCGGAAGTAAGTGTAGTAACGCTGAAAATCATGTTCTTTACAAGAAAAATCGACATTAGTGTGCGTGTGTGTACCATAATGAATAATGTTAAAAAACGAGGAACTTCTGTATAAATATATCTACATTAATCGGTAAAATATCAATGCGTTATGGTAATGCGCGCCGCGTGTTTATATAATAGAATATATCGGAAATCACTAAATTGTCTTGTATCCTTATCTCATGAGTCTCCAAATCACACGGTTCATTCATTCATTTTTTTCCTTCACTTGATTACATGAAATAGTAAGTGTAATGATCGTGTACCTGTGTGTTTGTTTGTTTTTTCTTTAAATGGATTGTGTGTCGTACATCAGTGACAAAGACATAAAGCGGAAGGGACGGCGTCGAATTATCCGACTCTACAATATGACTCGCGAAATAGTCTTTGTCCTTTCGCGTGTTCTGCGCATTTCTTCTTCTTCGTTCTATTCGTTAATGGTTTGTTGCTGATGCTGTTATTTTTCATTATGCGGGAGAATTGACATTAATCGAGACTCATATACGAGAGCAAAGCTATTTTTATGAAGGTTCATAAACAGCTTTGTTACAACAACACGTTGCATTCTTTTATTTATGTATATATATATATATATATATATCTTGTATATATATATATATATATATATATATATATATATATACAATATCAATTCGCGAAAGCGCACTCGGTATATCGTTTTTGCGGGATATTTGTTTCTCGTATTTTATCATTACACTATCAATATGTATATCGTTAGTTATTTACAGTGAAAAGGATTGAGCAATTCGATACATGTATTATGTATATATATAGCTGCTCGACCGATGAGTTTGGAAAAAATATCTTTTGTTCTTGTTTGTTATTACGATGGACACTCGAAGGTACGACAGTCAAAAGTGCGCTACTTAATATATTAATCCCACTTTGCCTCTTACGCTTCGAAAAAATTATATATATATATACTTTTGCACATAATATCCGTAATGAAATTATATACGTCGAATTCGCTTATCTCGACTACATAGTCGAGACAGAAACGGCATAGATGAACGTTAGATTTTCAAAAATTTCTATACCTTTGCATTCCCCCCCCCCCCTAATACATGTCTATATTTATATAGTCGCGGTATGTACAGGTAATTAAATTAAATAATGTATGAACTAAACGCACGTGCCATACAAAAGGAAAAAAGAGAAATAGAGAGAGAGAGAGAGAGAGAGAGTGTTAGAAAGGGAGAGAAAGATAGAGAGAGGGAATAGTTATACGTCTACTATGAACAACGAGCAAATTTTAATCTCTTGTGTACACGTACATACGCACATACACACCCACACACACACACAGCTGAGTTTGCGCAAGCGATCGAGCGCTAAGTAAAACACAGCCTCTCTGAGCACTGGATTCAAGAAAAAATCATCGTTATCTATGTATGTATACGTATATGTATATATAAACTCTCTCCATTGGTACAAGTGCGTATATCAGTGCCAGAGGGCGATTGTACCATTAGGGGTTTTGCCGGGCTATGTGGCGTAGTGCGGATGGTGTGGGTGATGAGCCGGATGTGGGTGTGCAGCTGACTCGCCGAGCCACGAGTCCGGCGAAGGTGGAAAATCGGGGTAGCCGGCCGCGCCCCCACCACCAGCTCCAGCGCCCCCGCTCGATGCCCCACCACTGGGGTTGTTACCACTACTTGTACCACCGCCGCCGCCGCTACCGCCGCCTCCTCCACTCGATTCGTTGCTCAGATCCGAGGCTGGTCCTGCCACCATTCCCCCTGGGCCACCTGCGATCATGCAAATTTTTCTTTGTTCGTTAGATCGTTTTTTTTCGACAGTTTGATTTCTGATTAAAAAATTCATTATTTGTTAGGGATTTGATGGGAGAGAAATTCACTTTTTAGTATATTATTTGATTAATGTTTATGATTAATGAACGATAGGACTATACATGAAAATAGACTGTGTACATTGTGATAGAATAGAACCTGAGGATAGGACCAGAATAAAAATGTTTTGTTTTTATTTTTTAACAATCATTTAATAGATTAAACATTAAAGGTAGTGAACTCACCAAGGGTAGTGTAGACGGAGAGGCCAGCATCTGGAGGGTAAGGAAATTGCGGTGGTAAGGACGGCGATCTGGAGGTGGACAGATATGGAGGTGTCGCTGCTCCGAGGTATCCACGCGGAGTTGGCCCACCACCTCCACCACCACCTGGACTTGCACCTTCTCCGTCCAATCCCATGTTCACGACTGTACCGTAACTGTCGTTACTCAGATCTAAAACATAATGTAAAATTTATTCATTTTAATTTAAGTATTATTATACTACAATTCAATCTCTAAATATAAATGAAAAGAAGATGGCGAATACGAAAAAAATCACTGCAAGATTGACTTAGGATTGACTTGGGAAAAGTTCCAATGATTTTTATGAATACAATTGATTTGAATTTATTTTTATTATTTCCTTATAATGTTTAATCGCGTCTAGATTCGTTTACATCATCGTTAAACGGGAAATATTTTTCAACCTCATAAAGTGCAATTAATTGAATGTTTATATCTGTATACACTCGTATTCATACCATTTTATTCGAAACACGTTCCATAAAATCTCAAGTATCGCATTTATGCTGCGCTAAGAAGCCTTTGCAAAATATTTTTAATTGTCATATTGTAATAAATAGTTTTTATTGTTGTCTTCAAAGGTTACTTTACGCTATACAAGTTTACCCTAAAAAGAAAAGTAAAAGCCAACTTTTCGTGTGTAATTCTTACAAAAATATCATGAAACGAGTAATCTAGTTTCAGTAAATAAGTTGGCATAGTAAAACTTTTGAAAATTCCTATTTTTCTCAAATATTTTATGATAATTTAAAATAAAATGCTTAGTATTGGTTTAAATTTGGAAAACAAATTTAAACATGCTGAATAATATTAATAAATGAAATTGAAAATTTATTTTATATCAGTGAAACCTAATGTTAAAATGTGAAATAAAGCAACCTTTTTAGCACGACTCAAGCATACCTTAACACAACTATTAATATTAAAAAAATCTTTCACTCGACCAATAAGAAAATACGACGATAATTCCACACAAGCACCGACCAGATCACACCCTTGCATGTCCGTACCGCCTCCTAATATAATAAAGAGCATTCCACGAACTATATAATACACAACAATGCACGCACGCGGCCGCGAGCACATATGTCGTCTGAATAATTCAACCCCGTAAATTCCACTCGAAGCGACAGACATTGGAGTCATCTGCCCAGTGATCGACCATCCCGATAAGCGTGGGTGGAAGATTACCATCGGACGTATAAATAATTAGGCCGGCGTTGCCCTTTCGCTTTTTACGCTAATTCACTAATACGACGTGGGTCACGCTCTTTCCACTATGCAGTTATATACCTCTATATAGATCGAATCACTCGACGTGTAATCTAGCCGCGAGACCCGTTGCGTCATCAACGTAATTTTACGACACTTTTGCCGCCGATACGAATTATTCGTTCGCACAGTAATTTGCACGTGGCTAAAATAAAAGCGCAATCCGTCGGAAATCTCGGACGATCTCGTAGTTAGCCAAGTGATTCCTTGAATATTTAAACGAAACTGCCTTCTACTCCCCTAAATGCCTTCGCCTTCTGCAGATTATATACACGAAAAAGTTTGCCATTCTTGAGTATTTTAAGCTCGCGACGCTCGGAAAATTCATCGCTCGTTTGCCCTCGTCGAAACTTTTCGCGACTAATTGATTCAGCGAAGTCGTGATTCGTCCGAAGGAGTATGTATACATAATGTATGTATGTATATATGTATGTGTCGAAACTATAAATATTCATGAATTACCGTGGTGTCCAAACGACGAATCAAGATCGACCTTCAGTTCGTCTTTATCCAAAAGCTTCTCGTGTCTCGGAGAGTGACCACCACTGCTGCCCTTCATTCCTCGGAAGAACTGCGACCATCTCGTTCTCCCCGCGTCCTTCTTCAATCTTTTTTCTTTCGCTCTCCTGCATAATTGATTCTCGTTAATGACATTCACACATATATAATTATAAATATACAGTTTTCTGTATATCTCTTTTGTCAATAGTTGGAAAATTAAAATAAATTACTTATTCTACTAGAGTTGATTTCAAGCGACAACTCATCTAAAGTCCGCGGAAACGCGACGATACGATGAATAAAAATATCTTACCTGTTCTGGAACCAGACTTGAACAACGCGCATGTCCAATCCCGTGTCCTGTGAAAGTTGTTCCCTTACGTGCCTCGCTGGTTTTGGACTGTTGTTGTAGGCGAGTTTTAATGTTTCCAATTGTTTCGCCGTGATCGTCGTTCTGGGTCTTTTATTTGGCTGATCACCGTCGATACTTCCACCATCCGCGAGTTCTGTAACGCACAGACAAATGTTCATAAATTCTTACTCGTCGATTCGAGTGAAATGAATATTCAACGAATACATTATCCGCGCGAAAATCGCTTGGAAGTAAGTGTAGCTTTGAATACTGCAAAGATTGAATGTAATGAAACTGTCGTCAAGTATTCAGCATCGTGTGTATTCTTAAGGAGATAATGACGCTACTAATATATTATACATAGAAATATAAATAAGTTTTCATCTCACCTTTGGCTTTAGCTTGTTCGTAGTCAGGTTTGCACACGAGTTTGGCGTCTTCGACCATGAGATAAAATTCATCACCTGTGTCCAGTTGCCTCGAGCACATGGCACAAGAAAAGCAAGTAAGGTGGTAGGTGAAGTCCTGAGCACGACGCACGACCTGCGAAGGCGCCAGACCCTGGCCGCAGCCAGCGCACTTTGTACCGTAACGCCTGCCACACCAACAGCAAGGAACACATTCATATTATATTCACATATGATTGCCAGCGCGACGATCTACACTAGCCCCCTTTCGCACGCGGCTTTGTTTCTTTAATTATATTGTGTTCGTACTTATATATATATATATAAGTACGCGTTTATTTTACGCGATTAAAGGGGGTAAAATTGATGCTTACTTGAAAAAATCGTCCTTGCAGAAGACATGGCCATTGTTGCGGGCGTAACACTTGTCCGTAAGTCGAACGCCGCAATCTCGACACGTGAGACAACCGGCATGCCAACACCTGTCCATTACCCTTAGAACGTACCTGTCGAGTATCGCTTCTTGACATCCTCCACACTTCGGTATCGATGCTGTAACACATATAGAAAGTGCAAATTAATCAGTAATATTCTTATCGGTGATTGTTTACTTAATTCTTTTTCACAAGAGTACCGACAACACAACGTCTGACCAAACTTGCACAAACTACTCGCGACTGGTTTCATGTATCCATAATCAAGCGTTATTATCACAACGGTGTGTTTAAAATTAAAACGAAGAAAAATTTACATTCGAGTTCTACGACTTGTATGAAAGAAGGAACGTATCGAGGGGGATATTTTATTAAATCCTATTGAGGTTCATAAAAGTGTCGGTAATAACTTCCAGGAATATTTATATACCGCGATTAAATTTACTAATTGGTTGGAACTAAAAGTTTAATTATTCATTGAGTCTGAAAAAATATAAAAGTAATCCGCGTGCATAGAGGTGTTGCAGATAAAGTCAGTCTCCGAGGTAAATATATATATATATATTTATATATACTCGAGCAGATAAATCGAGCCGCACTTAATAATCTATTACGAAACCAAATGATTATCTGTGACATCTTGCTTTCTGCTATCGCGTCGTTTTCCGTTACGATCAATTATCAGAAGTCACATCAATACACGACAATTTGGCTAACCGAATCTTTGCTCTTGAGCTTCTAATCGTGACAGAATTATCATTTTGACAGTTTTCTTGTGAAAAATACCGAAACTTTTTTATGTTTTGAGATCATTGATTATTTTCCCGTCGCTCAGGTCTTGAAGGTGTCTTCCAAGAGACCGTCACGATATGGGTTTTTATTTAGAACTACAATTTATTTATAATATATAATTATCTATAGTTGCAAGCTCTAGAGTTCAAATTCAAAATAAATGAAAATCACATTCGTCTTTAAAAAATAAGATCTTCCGCTGTCTAATTACGGTTCCTGAAATATCAAATCAATGGATCAAGCGAACTCAGAGTAAACAATATGCGATGCAGTCTCACCGAATTCCTGCTCATAATTCAATTCAATCGTTTTATTAAAAGTTGAAAAAATCATCATTTTCTTCAACTTACAGTAGAGTATCTCGGGAATGTTTGGCGGTAAACCAAGCTCAGCCGTAGTTTGGTCCAACGGATGCATTCCGAGTCTAACCGGCTCGCAATGGAGCGAGCCGGTACTAGAATTACTGCAATTGCTGCTACTACTGCTATTACTATTATGCCCGTGAGATTCCGGGCTACTTTGTGGCGGGGTAAGAATTTCACCCCTCGAACGGTAAGCGCCCTCCAAAGACAATATCTCGCAGCCTATCATCTTCCTGATAAAAACTCGCGTCCTTCGCACTTTATCATTAAGTTCATAGTTCGTCCACCCCTTTGCGCACTTTGACTTCGTATTTCTCCTGTATTTTCACTTGATATTATTTATTTATATATTTATATATAAGCGTGTACATTTATCGGCACTCGCAACAAACACTTAGAACCGCGTTCCGCGAACGACTGTCGAGATTTATCGTCGAGTGTCCTCAACGCACTTGCTTATCGCACCGACATCGTCCACGTGTACAGACATTTTTCCCTCAGCATATATACCTACAGATCACCTCGAGTCTTATCGTGTATATACGAAACTCGTGTATCACACACCCTATATATCGATTATTGCCACTGTCCGAACAGCTACAACGATTGTATATACATATATATATATATATAAACGAGGCTATCGTGACGAGAGCACGCGCGCGACTGAGCCTTCGTCCTGCGCGACTGAAGCTCGGTCGGGCGGTGCTCGCGCACGTGGCCAGGGCGCAGATGAAGCGGGGGTTCGAGCGAGTTCATTCGTCCGATGAAACACCCCCGCCTTACTTTCTATTGGCTCGCGACGCCGCCCTCGCGCGCAGCATGGCGCACGCACGCAACCAACGTCGTCGTTATCGCTAGTTCAATATATATATATATGTATATATATTTATGTGTGTGTGTGTGTTATATTCTCTCTCTCTCTCTCGGTCTCCCTTTTGCTTGGTAAAAGCAAGAGAGGAAAAAAGAGAGGACAAAGGGATGCCGAAAATTCTCGTTTTCACGCGGTGGAGAGAGAGGGTGACGGAATTTCCACTATCGGCCAACCCCTCACGCCCGCCATTGTCGCGAGAAAGAGAGCTTGGTTACATGTACATATATATATATATATATGTGTGTCTGTCACGGAATCAACGATGAGTGCACGTATGTGCAACGAGAGGATCGTTTCGCTTTAATATTTGACGATCTTGTGAAAAAGTCGATCGTAGTCTGCCTTTTTTTGGGTAATTTATCATCGGGATATGGTTCTATTTTTTTACTGAATCGGAGAGAAAATTTACGACGCATATATTAGGTGTGTGAAAATGAAAAACCTCTCGACGTATTCAATAAACATGATAGATCGAAATAAACTAGACGTAGAATTCTATGTATAGAATACACAAGATACATACGCGCATGGAGAATGAAAGAAAAATCCCAATAACGCGCTTATCAAGATAAATTTCCCAGACACTCGACGATAGAGTATCACACACATAGTACAAACTATTCTGCTTTACACAAACGGGTTATGAATGTACGATCGGTAGATCAGTACTGCTTGCGTTATCACACTTTTTTATAGATGTGTATTTAAAAGCTGCGCACAGTCGCTAGAATGAAAAAGATGCGCAAAAAGCTCCGACAATGCCGCTGCGCAATTAAAGTAGCTTATTCTCTCTTTCTTGCGCGTGCAGATAACAATAACCATTCGGTTTTTGCAATTCGAATCGAAGGGCGCAGCAGACCTTGAAACTTCGGGAGAATTCCCAAGTTGGTTTTTATACTTGGATAGAAGCGTCGGAATAAAAAAAGCACCGTGCATCGTAAAAGAGCAGCGACGAACCTCTCGCGATTACAATGAAATGGAGATGCGCAGTGGTGCAAGTTTGTATATATATATTTATGCATATATATCCTCCCTCGGAATGAAAATATCACGAGAGAAAGAGAGACGAAGAGAGAGAATATTGAAAAGTTGCGAGAAGAAGACGCCATTTTATAATCGTAACCGCGATATCGCCTGCGACGATGAGAAAGAGCGTCGGAGCGTTACGTATACTTTCTTTCCCCTTCGTGCTTCGTGGTGATTCGACTGCAGCTCTTCTTGGCGCGGCCCTTTTACGACTTGGATGGTGCGGCTTCCTTGCTGTTAATTAAACCAGATCTCGACGGTGACGAGCTATAGGTATATATTATATACATACAAATGAAAATAAAGTTTGTAATCGAGCATTACGCTTTTGTTTTTTACTCGCACTTGACCGAAGCGAATTGGAAATTCTCCGTTGGATAATCCTCGGAGTTGAGAAATAAAAAAAGAAGGTTGACGTGAAACCTTGTAAAGAAATTCATATTTCACAACCGAAACCAAGTTAAGTACAATAGCGCTGCTCTCCAGTCATTTTTTTCTTTTATTCCTCCCGCAGAGCGCAATGAGAAACATTTTTCCTCCCCTCGGTACGTATATATGTGTGTGTATATATAAATATATAAGGTATGTATAGAGAGAAAGAGAAAGAGAGAGAGAGAGAGCCGCGTTCATTTGCTTCGTCCTTCGCAACGGACGGGAGGCCCTCGCTTGTCTTTCCTCCCTCATCTCGGATATCCTCTTTCTCTTAGGGGGTGGAGGAAAGCTCGTAAGACGTGTGCGGCACGCCTCCGACGCATATATAGTGGAAACCCCGAGCTTCTCACTTAGAACTGGATTTTCTTACGCGGTCGTATACAGACATAGAACATGTAAGCTTCTACTCTGTGTTTGTGTACGTATACCAGTTGGCTGCTACCGTTTTCACTTTTGCTGTATCTCGCCTCTCTGTACGCTACTGTTTCTAATTTTCGTGTGCGCGTCTGTGTGTGCGTGTGTGTGGAAGGAAAAGGCTACTTCTATTCAACGAATTTTTCTTCCAGAGAAAGAGCTTTCGCTACTTTCGAAGTTTTCATATTTCGCTGCTGCTTAATATTCTTTTCATACTTCGCGCAGGCTTGTATTTGTTTTGTACTTTCGTTCGCCTTTATCTCGTTACGAAATCGGACTTTCTATTATTGTAGCGTTTTTTTGCATAGATCAATGAGAATTTGAATGAAAATTTGAGACGATGAGGCTGGATTCTTTACAAGCCAGCAATATGTTATTTGGAAATTTAATAAGGTGAATTTTCGCGAGCTACAGGAAACATATATCTACGAGTTCGCGGGGTGCGAATCGCGACTGCGCTAACGCATGAATCAAGCTGCACATTGCATTTTAATATTTAAGAAAACTCGCATTTCTAGAGAATTTTCCTGAAATATTGTCGGTCACTACTTCACTTGCGTATCTATCAAATAAAATTATAATTCATATTGTCTACGTATTATATGTGTGTGGCTGATTCGCTAAAAGATTAACCTCAATCAACATTTTTTCTTTTCAGTATTTTAAAAATGCCCTTCGAGTGTACTGCATCGCATTAAAAGCTCCATGAATTTTTTTAGATTTTTTTCATACTCCTACCCCCCAGTCTTTTTTACCAAACAATGGAAGTTTTGTTCTAAAATATGCAAAATTTTTCATATAAAATATTTTTAAGAATATATATTTATATATATATATATACATGATAATAAGTTTATTAACTATCGAAGTCTAAAAATGAAATTTAGAAATGTTTAATCCTTCCAAGTAGCATAAACAAATCAATGGAGATGCTTTTGTCTATAAACCATCAGCACAGTGATATGCACTAGTATACCTACTTCCCGCATGAATCCCGTACTGCCTCGATTCAATTCCATACTTCTAAATACACCAATAAAAGTCAATTTAAAAATCCACACATCACACATCGCCATTGCTTTTGATACCCTTCTTCCATTGAGCGCCTTCTTGTATACCCGTACGTAAAAACACACAAAAGGGTTACAACGCGAACCTGCCATATACGAAATCGTTCCATTTTTCTCTCCCAATGTAAAACCAACGTATCGCTTTACAATCCAAATGCGTAACTCCTTTATGAATTCAGAGCAGTCATAAATTAATGCGTCGATTTCCAACCCTCCGGAGATCGAGCGAATCCAAATTCTGCGCATATGGTTACGTAAACGAGAAGTGAAACGGCTTTAACATTGAGGAAAATTAATATTCTACGGCTTCTCGTGAATCTTCGCGTGATACGCACACAAAGCGGAACGTTTGTTGTCCGGGCCGCCTGCCGAGTACGCGCGTACACATAGGCAGACGTCAGAAGTGTAATTTAGGGTATACAACGACTCCCCGTAGCTCGGAAAATAGATTTTTCATACGACTGTGTAATACGGGCATCGAGACTTTTTGCCACTCTTTTAGCACATTAAAAGATTTTGTTCGTACAACGATTGGACAGAGGAAATTTACACTCCTGTATATACAGGGATTGACGTCTGTTTTTCATAACAATTAGAAAAGGTTTTTCTAGCCAATCGTCGTAATCAACGTAACTTTGCGAAAAATTAAATGCGAAGCGCGAATTCGAGTTTATACACCTAATAGCATATACCTGCATTAACTGTATGAATTATTTAAAAGATATAATATATTACACATGTGTATGTGCACATATGTATATAATACGCATAATAGGAGCGCAACGTGTCAGACGACAGAAGCTCGTTGGTCCTCGCGCAAGAGCGAAATAAAAAAAACAGAATGAACTCTCTCTGTTTCGTCTTGCACGAGAAGAAAAGAATCGAAAAACATACACATACATACATGTGTATGTATACGTATACATTTACAGAGTCATACTGAAGAGCGCGCGCACTCGCGGCGCTTTGTCGCTTTAGGCATCGATTGCGAGAAAGCGTGAGCGGACAAGGTGCCTGGCAAACAGATGTGCTATTGTTCTAACGTAACGTCTAGGTATACATGCGACGACACGAGGTTCTGCGATATAGGTATACATATATACCGATTCTTATTCATATTCGTATACCTATATGTGCACTCAACTCGTACAGCATAGCTATAACAGCGAGAAAGTTAAAACCTTTTTACAATTATTTATTATTGATTGGTTTTGTTATAAAATACAAGTGTAATACAGAAGTGGGCTACGAAAATTGCATAAAATAAATTCAATTTATTTACTGACGTATATGAAACCTCGATTAAATTTCAATCAACCTATACGAAAATTTGTTGTCATTAGTTTGTTGTCATTGTTGTCATGAATGGAAAAAACAGAAAATTTGCATTTATATAATGCAAAATAATGTAACATCCAATCACGAGCAGTACTAATCTAAGCGGCGAACTCTCCCAGAAAAATAAAAAAAAACACATATACAAATTACACTCATCCTTTATTATCATCCCTTGATTTCTCGCCTTCTGAAAATTCAAATAACCAGTAAAAAAATATCTATACGCTTACCCGTACATATAGGCATTTTGTCTCTTTAGACACACACGCTCAAACACAGACGGAGTCACGTCCATACGCAAAAAATCGTAAAGTAAGTCATCCCTCTTTCAAACGATCTGGTCTGGTTGCTTTCTCTCTCTCACTCTTTCTTTACGCCAGACCGGCAAAAGCCATACACCACCCTATGTGCAGCCGCTTATGTGTGTACACACATAAGGTCGCGCCGAGTCGGATAGAGAGAGAGAGAGAGAGAGAGAGAGAGAGAGAGAGAACGCAGAGCAGTACAATGACAGGTTCCACTCATTGTCGAGCACCCCATGCAGTGTTTATCACCGATGGAGCAAACGGGGGGAGGATATGTGTGTCTGCCCCCGGAAGAGAACCACCGACTATCCGACTATAGACATTTCTCTTGGCTAAATTGATTAGAGGGGGAGAATCCGATGGCTGCTCTCGTGAAAAATTTACTGCCGCGATTCCTTTATTCCCTCTGCATATATATGGTATAGGTATACGGACCAGACGGTCTGAATATCGGAGTGAGATTCGGACAGTCTGTGTGTTTATATATACCGGACGATCACCGAGCATCGATGTGCTTTTTTCGACTGGACTTCTTTTTTTTCTAACGTTTGCGCTGCAGGGGCCAGTCGACAGGCTTGTTTGCATGTGTTGCGAAACAAGCGCGTTTTTTTACGGTTATTCGAGCCCGTGAAAGATTTATTTACGGATTGACTTGTGAGAGAAAGGGACAGTTCTTAAACTATGTTAATTACTTCATATATGAAGATAAGATTTTTTCATTTATATTTAGAGATCATGCATTTTGAATGTGTATTTATATTATATGAAACTTAAATAGAAATATTTCATTGTTTAATGGTGTATTTTCTCAAATTTAAATTTTAAAGTGTGTAAAAATCTCAATGCTGAATGCAGTAATTAATATGAAAATAAATTATTTTTTTTAACGTATTAATGCTATTTAAAAAAATAACAATATAAAAAAATTGAAAAAGGAATCGAACATTTAAATGAGGATTTATTTACTATTCTTAACGAATTAATACTATAAATGTTAATTATAATATGGTATTCAAATTTGATAATTACACGTTATAGATACTAAACAGTTGGGATTGTTCAAAGATATTTCATTTTCAAAAAGTGTACTTTTAGAATAAAATGGTAAATTATCAAAAATCCTTATTTTTCAACGGCTAAATTAAAATTCGCTATTTCCGAGTTTATGATTCCATCGTTTGTCAATTAGAAAATACAATCACTAAAAGAACTGGTAAAAAATTCAATTTACACTTTTACAGAGTATTTGGTAATATTTAACAATAAGCTATACACGTACAAAGTGAAAAATACAACATGCACATTTTATTACCGCAATTGTAAGTATATCACATATCGATACTTTATCGTTCCCACTATGTACATTGAAAGCTGCAACTCGCATAAAATTGAAAAATTCGTGGCGTACACATGTGACGCTTGAGTGCCACACATCGTATATCGGAGAGACAGCAAATACCAGGAAAAGAACAAAAAGACAGTAGATTCAAACTCGGAGTGCATATGCCGCAGGTGCCATAAAACACGCAGAACTGCCTAGAAATCAAGGGACATGTATACATATACGCGGTAAAAGAACGTTTGCGATCGAGCGCGGCGATAACCATAAAATAAATCCATGCGCCTAACCAATCGCATTAATAAATCCGAATGCTCTTCCGACCGATAAAACGACGACCAGTCTTCCTCTATGTATATACATATTGTACTTATATATGTATGCATGTATATATACATATTGTACATATATAGCCACACTCACATATATACATATGTACATATAACGTACACTCGCTCCCTCGTAACATTTGGTGCGTATATATCGATACGCGTCTAATACGCATATAGAAAAGTCCGACCGAAAAAGCTGCGATCGCTCAGACGAAAAACGCAAAAGGGAATTGTGCAAACAAGTATAAAATACGAACAATGCATCCGCGGAGCTATGGGTAATACGTGAGCACACACGCGTTATGGATGAAATGAGGGAAAAACATGTATACATGTAAACGGGATGCGCCCATTCGCTGCACGTGTATGGGGGAAACTATACGCGTGTATGTATGTGTGATGCCTACGGATGCGTAAGGATGTGTGTGCACTGCAGTCGAGGGGATTCGTTAACCAAAAAAAAGAAAGACCTGCGGACCTAGTGGACGGCCCGCGAGTGCTTGCCGCGAAATTACTTGTCAGAGTCAACAGGAGAGTTACTATTTACATTCTCGAATCCGCACACGTGAACCGACTCCTCCTCCATATATGTATAATAAAATGAAATGAACTTTTATGTTATGCTGAAAGATCATACTCTCGCATAATGTTTGATTGCGGGATATCTACGGTAATATTATACACGCAAATATCCAAATGCTCAGTGCACGCGCATGTGCATGTGCATATAGTTATTTTCGTAATAATGGATTCGTGGATTGCCGAACGATTTTACGTATTTAGGCAACTCTAAAAGATTGTCAAACTGAATTAGACATCGGATCTTAGTGTGAATTAAACACGCGCCCGACGCGCTTTTCACCGGATTGGATTCTTGATTTATTTTTATTACGTTGAGTTTTAATTAAATTCCATACTTCGGAAAAGGTGGGAATGAAGGGGGTCGATCTGAATAATGAAGCAACCACCACCACCTTCTCCCACAGTTTCCAAAAAGTTCGATTTGCTATTATTTTTAATGAATCACGTCGAATTTAGAGCTTTTTCATTCTCTCGAAAGCTCCCGCGCTCGAGACAATCCACTCGGTTTAATTAATAAAACAAAAACATTGTGATCTCCTATACGCAAATCTGATCCATCTTGATGTGGATATATTTACCTTAGAAACATTTATAATTTTCGTCGAATGTATTCTAGTCTCTATACATATGTATTTATAAATCAAACAGTTTAAATTATAATGCACTGAAAGAAATGATCTTTTTGAAGCGAAAAAAATGTCAAATGGATTAAAATCAATCAATTTAAATAAAAAAGTTGTATGGAATGTGTATGCATTTATATACACACGCATTACAAATATTGCCGATTGTAATATTCTGGATGAGATAAATGTGGACGATGGCGTAATCTGTTTAAGTATATATGTTTCATCGTTATGTATATGAATATATAGGGATCTACGTCGCATGATTTAAGTCACAGGGTGCATCGGTTTCGGCTAGCTCATGTGCGGTGCTTCCTTCTCGCATCGCATTCATCCACATAGCATAATGTCGATTACATTTTTTATAAAGAATAACTTATAAAAAGTTCACCTCTTACAAGATTCGTATGTAAGTTTTTTCTCGTTAAATATAAAAGGCTAAAATAAATAAAAATCAATTTACCCAACGACAGAAAGTCGATCTGACATTTGCATTTGGATCTTTATTCATTATCTACACTGAGAAGAGCTATTTGTTTTAAAAAATTCAAGTGAAATGATAATTTTTTCAATAAACTTTATATCTGTTATAAGTGCTTTTAAATCGAAAGAAAGTTTCTATATAATATTTTGAAAATTGAATGTGTTCCACGTATAAAAAAATGGCACAAAAGGAAACAAAGTGACTTACGTATATATGTGAGATGATTCGCACATGGCTATATCGTTGGGTGGGGTGAAAGTCTGTAGCGATATTATACATGCACGGTACCGCCCATGGCTCGCGATTCACGCATATGGGGACATTAGCTACCCCATTACCCATTTTATTCATACGATCGCACGATAGACTGAGCTATCCGTCATTCCGACTGCAAGCGAGACGATCTGGCTTAGCGACACCTAGAGACTCTGTTCATCGCAAGTTATATAGGACTCGAAGGATGAATTCGTTTAGATAGAAACGAGTAGTTCGCATATACGCACCCAGATATATATATATATTTGCTTTATGCGATGAAAATTGAATTGCTTTGTTTTCCTATTGTTTGAAGAACTGTAGACTGTCGAGATACAGTTCATGAATTCATCCACTTCTGATGTATCTATATATAGGTATATACCTACATTACCTATATATCTGTATCTATGTATAGAGAAGCTGCACTTGTTTTACGATGGTTTTGAAATATATATATATATAGGCTATGCAGAAATGATCGAGAAGAGGTAAAGCAGCCATCTGGCGTGTGTAACGTCTTTCGCTCTCAGCGCCCCGATAAATTCCTTACGACTTTTATCATCACGTACGAAATCCCCAGTATCACATTGGAACCCCGACGACGTATACACCTACGTCACGTAGTCTCGTATAAACAGGTCGAATATATATACTCTCGCCGAAAGAGCAAGTAAGCGCTATACGTGTATTTATGTATGTGTCTGTGTAGGAAAGCCGAAGAGTGCATGCACCCTCTACTACATATACGTCATTCATTGCAAGCAGCGGTAGCATTTAGCGAGTACATTAAGAAAATTGCGTGTGCGAGCGGCCTTATATACACCTCCCCTTTGTACACGCGCACAGAACGAGAGAGAAAGAGAGAGAGAGAGAGAGAGAGAGAGAGAGAGAGAGAAAGATAGTGTCGCGTATACGCAGAAACTGGGACGAGCTCTACGAGGGTGTGTGTATATATATAACATATACGACGTTAGGACTTTAGGGTCAAGTGAAGTGTATAGGGGAGAAGATGGCTTTAATCTATTACCGGTTTGTCGTTGTGCGAGTGGGCGCACTACCAAGTGGCTTCTTGTTATACGCTCGTTTGCAGCAGCGTTTAAAGTCCGGAGTACCCCATCTTTACTGTCTGTATGTGTATATATATGTATATATATATATACATATATATATATATACATTATATATTTATAGAAGGGATTCTTTCGTTGATTATTCATGACGATTCTACCCAATTGCCGAGAGTTGTCATGGAATTATCGAGACTGATTTCTCCTTTTTTATTCGCCGAGAGAGAACAACGTAATCGCGAGCGTAAAAAATGCAGGTGGTAAAAAGAGCAACGATAAATAAGGCGCGCACACCCCCGACAGCGTCTATCAATCACGCCTCGGTTGGAGAGAAATTAATTTTCCGAGACTGCGCTTTTTGAATTGCTTAGCCAAGCCAGACGCAACCAGCGGGAATCAGAACTCAATCCCGTGCATGTGTGCATATAATATATATATATATCTTTCGAAAAGAGCCGAGTAATCGCTGGACTTTTCATTTCCGGCTAGTACATAGTAGCCGCAGATGTCTTCAATAACGAGCCCTGAGCGTATTCAGAAATCAAGAAGAAAAAAAATACTAGTGGTCAGCTCGTCACGCAGGAGTAGGTGTCGCGCGCCGTGGCCCGAATTACTTCCGCTTGAGTGGACCTCCGGAAATCCTAAAGGCAGCTGCTCGGAAGTAACTCGAGCGTGTGCCGTCTATACAGCCCTTTCTCGACTCTCTTCTTATTTCGGCTTCTTTTTGGACTGTATATGTTGAGCCGATGTACGGATTCGTACGTTTGTCGCGCGATCTTATGCGTATATTATATACAAGGGTGTCGACTTTCGAAGACAACAACTGCTGCTCGGTGAGGCTATAACATCCTTCGAGGCCTATACGAGAAGAGGCTCGTCTTTCGAAGCGTTTCACGCAGTTGATCGACATTTAACGACGAGTATATAGACGTTAGGCTCGTATGTAAACACGAGACATCGATCGAGGGAAGCTCGCGTAAGATACCGTTTCGCGGTTCGGTATATATATATATATATGTATATACATACGTGACTGGTGTATATACGTCTTGAGGACGAGTTTTATTCGATACTGTTTTTACAGCTTCGACTTGCTTGCTATATATTCTCACAGTGAGAGAGTTAAGGTGGGAAATTTGAATAGAAAATTGAATTCTCACATTATATCACTGTGTCTCGCGGGGCAGATCGACTCCTAGCGCGAATTCACCAGGGACATATGGGAACGCACAGTGCGGAGAATATCGAGCCCAAGAGTATCCGATGTACCAAGGCGCGAGCGTAGTAACATATTGCTCGAACGACCCTTGGGCTATCGTACGTGTCTCGCTATATTCGCACGCTTTGTCATGCGCGTTGCACTTGATTTCGACGTTGGTACACATACAGACAATAAATGGTAATTCAAGACAACCGGTTCTTGCGCACACGGCTTTTATCGTAACCCTGTCCTAGCAAATTAGGCTATTATTGGATTGATGGCTGCGGTCATTAAGTTGCGATTAGTTAAACTTAAATCTTTTGTATCACTTCACTTTATATAATATCGAAATTTTATCAAAACAAATTCTCTTTTAATAATTAATAATAATATTAATTGATTGTGTAAGTATAACAGCGATAGCAACTCATAAATACGGCATCTTTGTTTACAATTGCGATTACAGTATAGTATCCACATAACAAATGGATATACAGATTTTGAAAAAAAGTCGTATAAACGTTTGGACACTTGTACGCGTCGGCGCCTGCTTGAAACGTGAGGTGATCGAGCACACGCGGATTAATCGCAAATCTCATCAGTAAACGGATTAAGTTGTCCCCGCCTTTGCATAGCCATGGGCGTCACGTCTTGGCTCGTTACTTTCGTCAACTGCACCCTATGCATCGCTCACTTTCTCTTCCCCTATAATTCAGGTCTAACTGATTGACAGATTATTGCATGTATATGTATATATTTGTCCACGAATTCTCATATAAACGTAGGCTTTAAATCTTTCAGATTTTCATTTTTATGTATTCCATGCTTGGAAATAGCAATCGAAATTTACATAGTACTGATATTGGCGATAAAAAAATCGACGATCATTACCACTGAGGACCTATCAAAAATGCATTGATTTACTCATTATTTTGTTGAAAATTAATAATTATGTTTCTCAGATTATTTATTCACGTTTCATATTCGAATTATCTGTTAAGGTCTTGGATTTCACCAAAATATCTCGGATTTAGCAAGTTTTTATACTTAACACTGAAATAAGTTGTAAATTTTTTATTGAAGTAGTTTAATCTAATTTTGTTTATTAGAATAACAGCTTTGAAAAATGTTTGTTACGTATCAAATAAATAAAGAATTGCATTATTTAAATATTTGCAAAAAGTTATAAAAACTATAAAATTCAGAACCTATCCTATGAACATCTCCATTTCAAAGAAATACTTAAAAATCTCGGAACTTAATCGGAAAAGTTAAAATTGTCAACCTTTTATACTTTGTACATATGACTAGACTCCAAAGCAACGAAGAATTCCACCATACTGAAGAGAATAATAATAACAACAAACGCAAAAGAAGAGTAAAAAGGCGAAGGAAAAACGACTGTTCTCCAGCGGACAATGTCACGGCGGTGTTGGCGTCGGGGAGAAGGGTTTCACAGCGTCTTCCACGGGGAGGGCGGTCCTCCCCGGGGAAATCAGTGAGACACGGGGCCGCACTGCGCCGCATTTACCACGCGCCGGCTCTCAGAGCACACTCCTGATGCCTATAGGCTTCGTCACAACTTCGCTATGGGGCGGCCCTTTGTTTATGCGACCGAGCCCACCTTCGACGGGGGTATAAGCACCCGCGATGAGTGTAACGCACCGATGGATCGATCGATTTCTTTTTTTTTATTTTCGATTCCAACGATTTGTCTTTGGTCATGTCGAGCTGTCATCGGGACCGGTTGAAGAATCGTGCGTTAACTCTTTGCTCTGCGTTTGAGTGAGTACAAGAGAAAACAGAAGGGAGGTGTATGCGGGCTATTTTTTTTTTCTTTTTTTTTGAGATGATGAAAAAAGTCGCGACGCAGGAGTAGTTTGATAATCAATGGGAAATGATTTTCTGGCCACGCGTAAGGCTAATGCGAAAAATCCCGGAGAGAGATGTGCGAGGGACTTTGATGGATGCCAGACACGTGACTTTCCCGTAAAAGCACTTGCTTCGTGAAAGATCAGGTTCTCTGCTTGTGTATTGTTTTCTCTTTCTGATTCATTCTTTTCACGTTTATAATATCTATTCTCAACCTTTTACTGGCTTTTGTCTTCAAAAGAAGTATCAAGCGAGTGTACATTCCGTACAAGGCTGATTAAGTACTGTTTCGAAAGTATATATTTTCCGATATTGCTTAAATATAGACCAAGAGACCTGCTTATTTCTAACCATATTTTCTTTGCGATTCACCTTGGATATAAGACTTTGATCAGTCATTAAGACCAATAACCTTCAATCCATACTTTTCAGACTGTATATCTACATTAATGAATGACATCTGAAGATTCATATCTTTAAACGTCAATTTCTTCATCGAAGTGTCTCAATCTTCGTTTATGTTATATACTGTCTATATTAAAGATAGTGAAAAAATATAGCGAATATTCCCTATTTCAAATAGTTCATTTGTATTCATTCATAATTTACGTATTCAACATTTACTAGTTTAAATAATGAAATATATTTGTACATAGAACCTTTAATATTGTCGTAATTATAATACCGCCAATTATTAAAAACAAAATTAAAGGCACTCCTAAGTTTTATTTTTTTATACATTATATTCTCGTATATAAAGTTTAGTAGCCTCTCGATAGCTCATCACTTTGGAACCAATTTTTCGAGTCCGATCCTAGTCATAGACAGCGCACTAAAATATTTCTTTTCATAAATGATCAAGACAGAAATGTACTATTGTTTGTAAGCATTGGTGTCTGTATTATTTTACAATTACTTATGCAAAATCTCGTTTGCTTTATAATCAAATACAAATATTATTGCACACACAGGCGATAGTGAGAGTATTACTTTTATAAATAATATAATTATAAAATTAGTTTATTTTAATTACTCTGGGTAGTTAGGATGTTTATTACTTTATAGTAAAGTTATTTTATACTTGCAAATTAGTCTACATTCCTAGTAAACAGAGTGAAATTTTGCAGCATAGTGAATATTCGCTATAGTGTATTTTATATGTTAGATATGAAAATCATTGTTACGTATTCTGTATACTTGGATAAAGATAAAAAAAATGTTTATTTTTAAAGTCTCTTTTGTTGATTAATCTTTTACCAAAAATGAATAATGATATCATTAGTTTTTTGAAAATTCAGTAAATTTATTTGGAGAATATATATAAATATTCGTAAAATCACGAATCAGAAGAAAAACGAGGCTACCCGCGTCTCTATCCCCCGGCCGAGAGTACGATATCAGTTCTGAAGCGAAAGAGAAAGAGTAGGAGGAACGACCTCCTTAATCTCAATTATCCTCGCGTACCGTCCACCGCAGCCCCAGGAATAATTAAAGCGGAAAACTGGGAGATTCTCCCTAGGGTATACTCTCGAAGCTGCTTCTGCGCGTACAGGCGACGCTTCGGGGACATAATCCGGATCGCTCCCAGGCTTCCCTCGATACGTCCTCTTCGTACACATTCGTCGTCACGACCCTGAACTCTGAGAGAATCAAGATCGCGTGGTACGACTGGACCTAACTCGATATAGGGTAGATCTTTATCGAAATGATACCCGTGGAAATTGAAAAACCTGCTATGGTTTTAATCAGTCGTCGATTATTGGCATTGACGGCTGATCGTGTCGCCTTGTGGATTTTCTTATCTCTGATGTGATTATTATCTTGGATACACATACATGAATGTACATTGAGTAAACGAAATTCTGTTCTCACGTTTATTGGTTTACGGCTGATTCTCCAACGAATTACTACATCGGATACGTCGTTTTAGGGAGACCGAACGTGATTTTATTGCATTGGTATGCATCGATGTACATTATATGCCTACAATGCCTACATGGCACACAGGGTGTATTATATGATCAAAATAATTGAAGGTGCATATAACCGCACAATGCTAATTAATTAACAATGCACGCCTAAGTTGACATTTTTAGGATATTGAAAAGAGCAGAGTTTTATTAACGTTATAAAAGAATAATCAGCAAATAGCTAGGATTAATGCCGTCGGCATTTGAAATCCATTTAATTAAACTCGAACGCAAAGTATCTCGTTCGAATAGCAATTAATGATCGTGAAAAATAAAAATAATAAAAAAACTCAAGTATGCGAAGTCCCACTTTATTTAACTTGGAGGTAATAAGTGAAATTAGACAAATCGAAGGAGACTAGCAACAACGTACTATTCCAAAGTATCGCGCTCTCGCTAAACGTATATGTACGTATGCATGTATATATAATATATGTATATATACACACGTCGAACGTGTATACTCGCCGCTCTTTGCACTGGATAATCAACGATAATGCTTTCGTGTGTCAAGCGACTGGTCTATTTACGCCACGCATGATAGGCACAGTAATAACTTCCCTTGGGAAGAGCTCGACGTCAGAACCTAATCCTCTGCTGCGCCTCTCGAGCTCGATGTATATAGGTATACCTATGTATACGATAATGTGCATAAGGGAGACTGCCCGGTATTAGTTGGTTTACGATCATCTTCATCGTAGAAAAACAATTTTGAAAAAATCAAAGAATTATATTTTAATACGTATGTAACATATTTAGGTATACTTGTGTATATAAGCTATCGCGAGTGTACACGCGAGATTTCGGAATGTTTATAGAGAGGCTTTAATCGTGGCCCCGCTGTGCAGTCGTAAACTTTGCATAATTACGAAATTGCCTGGCGAAAGTGCGAGGGATCTGGAAGCACGTCATTTCAGCGAGGATCGCGTCGTTTCGCCGCGGATAATAATATTACGGTGTACATCGTCTTCATTAATTGCCTTTTCTCGCGGGCTCGAACAAATCTTTTCTACCAGCTCTTTGTGGAGAATTAAAGAAGCCGACAGGCTTTATACCCTCATGTATTAATTCTTCTAACTTTTTAAAACTGTTACTTTCGCCGCTGGTATTTTATTCAAGTTTGAAATTATCGTTGTGTACATTCTATAAAAATGAAAATGTAAAGCTTGTACAAATGTCATTGTAATCAAAGACTTTTTTCACTATATTGAAAAAAATTGTCTCAATAAAACAACTTTAATTTAATGCCTATCGGATTTTTCTATAAATAATCGCATACGCAAAGAGTTTTAATAAATATTTAGTTTTAATGACAAATCACGTTTGATATTTAAAAAGAGGAATATAAAAATTTAAGAAAACAGATTACTAAATTGAATTATTCAACTAACATGGACAATTTACTTATTGCAATTTGAGTATTATGTGATTTTTTCGGTCTAACGAAATTCACTGATTTTTCAGTCAATATTCACTGCTCTGTTTATTTGAAGATATGGAGGCTCTATAGTAAACATTCTCTGTATTAAAAACGGAGCTTAACAATATTCATTTTGCTAAGAAACCCATTAATTTAATAGTTCAAATAATAATTGGCAAAAGTGTCAACTAGAATAGTTTATTCTTTTGCGCCAAAGTATTGTATGTGCATATAGTAAAATTGTATTTTCTGTCAAACATACATCGTAAGCCTTGACGTTAACTGTGAAATTGATGTCGGTTATTAAATATTATTTCGTACTCGCTCTCGAGTATGTATGCGAACATCGGCGAATTGTCCTTCGGCTGTGAATACGTGCAAAAAGACAATTTATATATACACACCCTCGCACACGATGCAGTTGTATGGAGAAATGTCCTCGAAAGTTGCACAGCAGGTCGCGTCATCCACCCCCGATTTTGAAAAGCCAGACTCTACGCGGTGTCGTTGCAAAGGTGTACAGATGCACGAGTGTAAAAGTATCGGGGCTCGATGTCGATTTACGAGGGAGTATTATGTGCCCTGTATACTATACAGAGCATTGGCGGCTTATACGATCCTCTGTCCCCAGCATTATGTCGAAAATCACGAAAATCCAAAGCCTCGTTCTGCTTGGTGTGTAACCTACAAAAGTCAAGAGAGAAAGCCCAGATATCTATGTACATACATATATATGTAGTCCTTTTTCTCTCCCCCCTTTTTCTCTCTTTCTCCATCCTCTCCTCGTCGGCGTTCTAATCAACGGATGCGTGTACCTATTAGGGCCGCTTATTGTGCGTGGGTGTACAGGCAAGATCTGTCTCCCCCTTTTTTTGCAACCTGCATCCCCCTTTTCTTGCTCACGACGACGTCGTCACCGCCGCCCTCGACTCTCGACAATGGGCCTATACGCGCTTCTGCTCGAAGGGTGATTTTACCGAACGAGCACGTCACTCGTCACGTCCGGTTATGCCTGACTTCTTTTTGTTCGCCCGTCGGGATATCGTCGACGTCGCTGCTGTTGTCTATGCGCGTTTTTTTCTTTTCTCTCTTTCCGAGTATAAGACTCAAATACGAATATATATGTACAATGTGGGCGATGATTGTTGAGTCTACACATATGTACACACTGGAGCTTTTGAAGGCAGACGCAGCGCGCGTTATCGATCTCGCGAAAGATCGACGCGATAAGCGTCGAAACGACGCGTGTCAGAGCTTTTTGAATTTGAATTACGAATGCAGGATGTGAGAGAAACGTGCACACGTTTTCTTTGATGACGCGATTTTAACACACACACACACACACACACACACGCTAAATATATATGTATTTATTTATATATAGCATAATTTGGAACTGCGCATTGGGCTTAATCTAAACGCGATTAAATAATTATTTGACGTGTACCGTTAGTGTATTGTTATACATGTGTATTTTAGTCGTATGTGTTATATCATATGGGAATATAGAGCATTCAAATATCTGCATAATTGAGCGCGAAACGTATTTATTGTATGCAAAGATTGGATTTGAAATAGATAATTAAGGTATAGCTTACTTGTTTGTCGCAGGAGATTTCTTGAATTTTCTAGTAAATATTCGTATTTATAATGTTTGCATTTATGGAACGTCTTGGAGAGCGTAGAGAAGTCTGTCCGTGACAATAGTTACCGATATTAAGATCTTTGTATATATAGACACATGCGCTTACGAATGTACTACATTTATGAGTAATATATGTATTTATGTACGGTTTCAAACCGGTACTTGTCAAATATTCAACTAATACTGCAGTGATAAGAATGAGCCACTTTTATATAAGTACTGGTTAAGTGTTTGATGACAGTACTATCCGGTTCGGTAATTTATGAACTTCAGATTGATTACATTAAACTAGCGTTTTAATGATATTGCGTAAAATCATTTTTAAGAAAGCGTAATGATTTAAAAAACAGATAGTAAAATATAATAATACATTTTTATATGTATAACATTTTTCAAATTGTTTCTTTCTTTTGGATGAATTTTAAATGTTCTATTTCGATAGTTATTTTAAAATTTATTGGCCCAATATAGCCGTACATTATTAGAAAACAGCAGAATTTTATGTCCATTTAAGATTTGACATAAAAGCATGTGATCATTATGAGAGTTCTGGGCTTTTCCTATCATTTCAATATCGAAACGAAGATTCGTCAGTATTGGTAAACAGTGTATTGCTTACCAATAGAGATCCTGTGATGATCCGTACTCTCAGTATTGGTAATTCTTACTGTGTTATACGTACAATACATAAATGCATTAGCTTTCCAAAAAATATTCAGAAGTCACTTGCCGAAAAAAGCTTACACACCATTGGGGAGTTTGAAATCCCCAAAGCTCGGTTAAGCCGATGCCAAATTAATGACTGAGTCGAATCTTCTAGACTAATGACCCTCGGTTTCTAAAGAAATTGCTCAATATACAATACGCACGCTATTTTACATAACACACTGACCTTATACAAGCAGAATTTAGCGTCACGCGAGCACCGATCAAAATCATCTACTCGACCACTTACAATCAAACTCTTTCCTTCTATCCCCCTCGAAAAGAAAAAAAACAAACAAATAACAATATACACCCAATCCCCCGCCCCCCTCCATCGAAACAAACAAGCTTCTATTTTCTCGTAACGCTAATGTAAGCGATATCATCTCATTATACTCGAGCCCCGAGTCTTCCACACCTTTGTTACGCATCGCACGCGTTTCGACGCCATCCGAGCATCTTGATAAGCGCTATAGATATATACGCTCTGTATGTCGCGTGTGCTGCTCTTCGGCGTCTATCCATGTTCGTGTGAGTCGAGTATACGAGTGTGCGTTAGGGGAGAAGAGCTCGTTGGCTTCGATCAGAACGTTAAGCGTCCGTGGACTATCTTCACTACCGGATCGCGCATCTGCCGCGTATTTTCGGTGAATCACTAACCGGGGGTAAAACTATAGACGCGTAGGTGTGTGCAACGGAGACGCGATGGTCAGCTGCGTCGTCGTTAACACACGGTTACGCGCCCGCACGCCTTTCTTTTACGAGTTCTAACGATGATTTGTGTCCGAAGAAGATAGATATACGTACACAGTGAAGGATAACTTTAATTACACATGGGGATGCGCTTGTACATTTTTTGGAAATCTCTAGACTGTATTGATACGACAGCTGCGTGGTGGTTCTGCTTCGGTAATGCATAGCTACTTTTTGCTTTTTTGTATGACTTTGCTCTGATAATATTTTTAGTTTCTACGATGATATTTCTGTGGCATTTAATTCGACAGAGTAATAATGATTACTAGAAATAGAGAATATGATATTTTAGTATATATTTTAAAAAGTTATATTAGTTAAACAAGACTAAACTTTCAAACCAAATGGCTGATTGATCGGAATAAAATTATCACAATGTAAAACAATAATAACTAGACCATATTCAAATTTAAATCCAATTAATCTATTAGTTTACCAATAAAACATTAAAAAGGAAAGAATAAGTCTTGTTTGAGTAAAAATACGTTTTAAAGCCCTTGGTTTTTAAGAAAAATTTTTAGTTGAATTTATATATTTAATAACACGCCAAATTTATGTTATTATATAAATTTATCTATTTTAGACTGTATAGTTCGTAAATGAACAGAATTTTTTTAAATACGTGTAATGTGTATATAGTCATTCTCTGTAGATGTACCAGGAGATAAAATAAATTTCTATGTTTGTCATTCGGAGAAATAATTGATGAAAGGACTGGAAGATTCATAACTCCTCCATCCCACGAGAATCACGACCCTCCAGATACATATCCGAGCGGTACTACTACGTTATATTTACAGTGCGCGGTTCTCCTCGCGTGTATGTATGTACACGCCCTTCGCTGTTTGATCTTATTATTTCATTGCGTTAAACTAAAACACACGACGCGTGCGTATATACGCATCCAAACACTCGCGCATGCACACACACACACACACACATATATATATATATACCTATATAATGTTCTATTGCGGTTTCCCACGTATACACTTATGTTTGTCGAAATAGAGCCAGGAGAAAGAGAGAAAGCATCCATCCATTGTGTACATGGTCGGATTGACGATTTTTTGAAAACAAAAAAAATTACACAAGCTCGAGGGCACTTATAGGCTAAAAAAAGAGCAACGGTGAAAATTGTAAATTCAGCCGCAGGCCTGTTGGCCCAAGTCTGTATTCTGTTTGCATTGAAATCCCTTGTCTGATCGGTTCGATCGTAAAATTGCGAGTTCTCTCTCTCCTTTGCTTGGCTCACGAGTCGGTCTGTTTATTCTGATTAATAAATAAACCCAGAGTATAAAGTGCATACAATCGATATGATACGAAGCTCAAAAATTTTGAGGTCCGATTTCCCTTAATTATTCTGCGGTTGTATTGACTTATCGCATTGTGCCTACGTATATACCCGCTGTGTGATTAATTCATATGCTTCATTGCAGTCATATATAATTAACATAAGCAGTGTCGAGCGATCTCATTTAATTTTCCTCGATTTCACATACACACACAGATAAACACACACACACGCATACATATACCTATATATGTACTTTATACGTATAACTCGATAGCGTATAATATGTTGTTTTCTCGAGTGTTTGCATCGATTACGAAATCTTCATTCTGGAGAGACTCACCGCACGCGGCTGTAAGTATAATATACATGGATATTCCACACAGAGAAAGAGTTATCGAGACCTGCAAAGCAAACGAATTCACTAAGCAAGTGAGACGCATGCGAAAACGAGCCGCACACAGGCAAACATTGACTTGTTCAATCATTTCAATTCCCGGCTTCTCGGTCCGCTACATATATATACATGCACAGTATATAGCGGCACTCTCTGTCATCGTTTCATATATATATATATATATATATATATATATATATAGATTGGTTGCAGCAACGTTCGCCATCTGTCCCTGTATATACGCGCGTCGAGGGGTGGAAATTGAAACGAAAACACAGCTCAAGCCCGTAGCGATGCGGAGAAAGGGGTGTCAATGAGGGTTATTAGAGGACGATATGTGTGTTTTTTTCTATTTTTTCATCCGCAAAGTCAAGTTTCGTCAAATCGCCATGCTTAAAATGAATAAATTATACACACGTATATCTAAATGCAATACGCAATCGAGACAAGTAATGAAAAAAGTTCCACGCGACACAATCGTAAATCGACTTTATCATTCACGTCCACGAGTCTATATATAGCTCCGGTTATTCGGCCCTGACTCTCTATTTATCTCGTTCAACAATGACCAGTGAAGCCCGAGAAATTTTCTCTCCGCATGTGATGCGAGAAAGAATAGACCACGCAGAGGCTTCGCGGATTCGTAAGGGAAGAAAAAGCTCTGTATATAACGCACTGTTCCAGCCTTATTATTAAAAAGTCCGAGAGAGTTGGTTTGGTTGATTAAACTCCCTCGATCAACCAGCGAAGTTCGACTGAAATCCCGCTGCTGTTGAAAATCGGTTCAATGCGCCGATTAATAAAAGAGCTAGTCGACGTGCGTATTCGCTCTTTTTTATGCTATATTCCGGATCGCGCGGATTTCAGACATTATTCTCTTTTTATATTCCATGGCATTGCGGATTCGCTCATCCTCCGCATTATTATTTTTTTTCTAACAAAAGAACTTCTTTTTCTGTTAATCACGATAATCTCGTTCTCTTGTAGTGTGTATATTTATAGTCTCTATTTTGTTGTATCGAAAGTACTCTAATGAAATGAAGGACTGCGTGGTATTGGTGCATTTATATGTATATAGTAAAAATAGTTGAGTGACTTAATAGTGCATCAATACTAAAAATTTTTGTGCAAGTATTTTAAGGGCTAAATTAGGATTATATAAGGTTTATGCATTATTTTTTATTTATAAATTTCACCAAATTCTAATTAAGCATTTCCATCAAATGAACTAGTGTTCTGTATGAAAGTTAAATTAAAAATAATTAAAAATTTTATTCACAAACATTGTTCTAACTTTAGAAAGAATTAATGAACAGACCAATAGCGGTAAAGAATACTGGTCTAGCTTCTAATCTCTGCCGGAGAGATAAGAACTGTAGTAGAAAATGTGTATTGGTCAAGTAATTCGAGACAGTACTTTATTGATTCTGTGTTATATCTATTATAGTAGACTGTTTGATGATAGTTATATCCCCATGTTGCTGTTCTAAATTTCAAATTAGATATAAATAAATTACGTGTGCTTACTTATCATATTTACGACAAAATCTCATAAAATAGCGCGTAAGGCAAGATTTCAGATTCGTCATGAATCCAGCAAGTTATACTGTTCCAGTGCAGTCATACACTTTTCAGGTACTATACAAGTATGTGTCCATTTAAATCTCATACAGCAGTATTAGGTGAATGTATTGTCATATTTTTGGGATGTTCTCATCATCTCGGACGACTCAAACAGTATAATGTACTCTCGTACTTCCTTTACCGGTATAAGCCACCATTAGACATGATAAACAAATATAGACACATGAGTACATAAAAACAAGTATCAAAGATTTTCATAGTCATCGAGCAGATGAAAAGGCAAAACAGCTCTAATCGCTTCCTCTCCGATGTTGAAGTGTGTTTGCCCTAAACGAGTACTTCAGACAATAAAGAAGTGAAAAAGCGTGTAAAGAGCAGAACCACCGAGTGTGTGTACACGTGAACAGTCGGCGAAAGCTCAAAGCTACCGGTCACGTGGCGACTCGTGGCGCACAGGATGCTACGGTTTTGTCGTATTTAACCGCCTTTTCTATCGAACGTCGTTCGGATTCTTTGTGGTAAACACATGGGCGTTTCCTTTTTCCTGTCGGAGCGGCGTTCGGTTAAGGGCAGCTATTGATAACGAGAGAAATGAATATTATTTCCAGCGCAAAGCTCGCATCAGATTTTTCCAACGGGTTCGGATTAAATCTTGATAATATACTATCTAAATTCTATGTGCACTTTGAAACGATTAAAATGATAAGTACTGCAACTTGCGCTTGGACATTCCAAGCACTTCCTATAATACATTTTCAATAAACTAAAAGCTTTCTATATATTTTCGCGTCGATACTGACACGCGTACGTAAAAGCATTGATGCTATCGATCGCCTCACGTATATAATCTTTGAATGCGTTCGCCGTGACAACAAAAAAAGAGCATATATTTGTTGACAAAAAACCCCGTCGATGATTTTTAAATCATCGGACTTGTCAAAGGCGCAATGCATCTCATCCATGGACGATTAGCCGCCGAACTGTTTTCCGCGTTCGTGGTTTCTCGACAATGCGAATGTTACACCATAAATTCAAGTTTCGCTCACCGTGGGGTCTCTTCCGTACCCCGGTTAGACACACATGTATAGATATAAGTTTTTGTTGCGCAGTCGGGCCCAGCAGGTATTGTCTCTGTATACATCGGAGGCTATTTTGCTTGCGGAGAGTTTGAAAAGTATCGGGAGCTCAGTGTAGATCGCCTTTGTTGTCCTAAACTCCGCGCCTCGACTTTATATATATCTATTAAGCTTGGGAAACTGACTATTATTGAGAGAGAGAGAGAGAGAGAGAGAGAGAGAGAAACTGGGACGTTGACTTTTGTCCATTGTATAGTCCCTCTCGGCTGTGCAAAGTCTGGCCTTTTATGCGTAAGCGAAGGTTTTTTCAACAAAAAGTCGACGGTAATTATCGGGAAGCGTATATACATAGTCTGTTTCATTTTTCCTTTTGTACAACCAAAATAGAAGAAAAATTCGTTCGTAAAGTGTAGGGTGAATATAGGTATATAGATCATAACGGGCTTACATTTTTGCTCTCAGAAGGGGCAATGATCAATTTCACAATCTAGAGTTTGTATTCACTTCTATAATGCTCAACCTGCCCTTCTAAGTAACTATTATTTTTCCCATAAATTTAAGAAATAAAATTACTATATTAAATATATATATATGTTACAATCTTAAATATTGAAAATATGTATATCCAATATTTCCAAAAATCAAAGTGGCGCCACTATGAAAGTCATCAAACTAAACAATTGTTCTCTGTTTTAATAAATGAAAAATATAATATCTGTACAAATACAGTATCAAATAGAGAATATTTACTAAATTGTAAGACTATGATTCAGTTAGACGCGATATTCTTATATAACGAGTGATTTAACAAACAGTATAAGTTTAAAATAAGTTTAAAAAAAGTATCTATTTTTTCGTTACCGCAGCCTTCGAGTAATAAATTAATCACATTATAC
Source organism: Apocrypta bakeri (assembly GCA_018906985.1). Taxonomy (NCBI): domain Eukaryota; kingdom Metazoa; phylum Arthropoda; class Insecta; order Hymenoptera; family Pteromalidae; genus Apocrypta; species Apocrypta bakeri. The sequence goes on from JACCIA010000002.1 coordinate 23,508,173, forward strand.
ACTAAGCTCCAGATTGAAAAATTCCCTCAATTAGGCTCAAAGTTGAAAGTTTTACTATTCACTCGGACATCGAATGAATCGTACACTCTGAAATTAGAAGAGTATAAGTACTTGTTGAACACAGAAATAGAGAGGCAGTCTTTTTAATGAACAGAGAGAAGTAAGACATCTTGTAGGATCGCAAGCACATGTGGCTGCGGAGGATAACTTATGCATTTGGGTTATGAAAGCGACCGCAACGGCTCTGGGATACGATAAAGTACGCGAGAAAGAGAAAGAGAAAGAGAGAGAGAGAGAGAGAGAGAGAGAGAGAGAGAGAGCTAGTTCTTGGTGGACTCGGGAGAATACATGTAGTTGTATATATACACATAGACCAAGCGGAGAAAAAGACAAATGGCAAAGCGAGCGGGAAAACGAGAGGAAGATACGCTCGGACGGCGGAGTAGAGAACGAAAAAAGAAGGCAAGCGGAAAGAGGCCTGCTGTGGCAGTCGAGCAATTATCTTAATGGAGTTGTGGACTACGGGTGAACTTATCGATTTACGCGCGATATAGTCGCTTCCAACGTAGAAAAAGTCTTTAACGCGTGTCGAAACTTCATTTCCTTCGTTGTACATATTGTTTGACGAAACGATTGTTCAATCCTCGACGTTATCCATTCAAATCGTTATGGTCGCATTCGTATATAAATTTTGTAACCGATACCTCACCGACAGAAAAAACGAATTCTCTTTTAAATACAAGAATACGCATAATTACGTCCCGTAGAGTTGAAAAGGCAATATGTTGCGCCTTTTCATTCGCTTTTAAAATCAATATATATACATACAAGCGATCGCGCGTCAAAAGTTCGAACAAAACTTCATCCCCAATTGAAACATCGCACGCGTACATGTACAAAGGCCACATGCTACACACCTCTACCACCACCTTTCATATTTTTCTTGAGTCGTTCGCGTGTAATCAATCATCGATCGCATTGATTCATCTTGGAGTCTGCGATAATGCTCGGCACGCGACGCGCACTTTGCGACTGTACAGACCTGCTTCGGCCCCATGTCGAGTTTCACGTCATACTTTCTGCTATGGCAAATGTGCTCTCTTCATCGTTTCCAATGCATTTTACAACGAGGACACGCGTAGAATGAACAATCCACGTGTCGGTGACACGTGGCAAGAACAATCGACACCGCGACCCGCCATGTGCTGTACTGCTCCCAAATGTATATATATATATGGACGACTCACGCCTTTTTGTACGATGGTCTTCTTCAGCTTGAGTACGTGCGTGTATGTTTTTGGACTGTACTAAAAAAAATTCTTCTCTTTCTCGTTGATGGGAGAGGCAGCGGCAAGGGGCGAATGAAAAGTTGTTTTGTCATTTTGGTTTCGTTTGTTTCGGCTGTTTTGTCGAGACTGATTTTCTAAAGTCCACGACACGTGTAGTGTGGTTTGAGTGGACGAGAGAATAAATTGTTGTTCGTATGTGTTTATGCTAACGAGGAACCGAGTCAATTTAACTCTTTGTTCGAACTCCTGCACAGTTGAATGTGCTTTTGGAGATTTGTGAAGTTTGTAAGTATTTTTTGTTGTATTAAGTCGTAGTTATTGATATTTCGTTAGTGCTTCTTTACAGTAAAGCAGTATATTTTTTGTCAATGCGCGTAAATCCACGTTTTACATTATTAAAATCGCCCAGAATTCTGGTAATGCATATAGTAAAGGCCCAATTTTACTATGTGAAATTTGAAATGGATACAACTACTGCACTGGGATAACTTGCTGGTCTCGTGTAATTTAAATATAAATAAATTAAAATTTTGAAATAGCAAAATTGGTATATTTCTAGCTTTGTGTACTCTACTAGTGCATACAATACAAAATGGATTCAGCAATGCCCTAGACCAAGTAACTATAGGACAAATTTTATAGTATAGCTTGTTCTTATTATTACAGTTTTGTTTGATGAAATGAATTTTTATCAGGAAAATTTGTCAATACTAATGCAATATTTCACTACGATTCATCGTGGGTTTGTTTTTATTTTATATACTTAGGGGAAGTTTGAGCTTATGTTTCTATACAACTCATGAAAATTTGAAGTAAACAAATTTTTAGATAAAGTTCTTTATAACAGAAGTTATTGATATTCTTCTTAAAGTTCATTCCCACAATGCTGTAGAACAATATAGCAGTTAAAAAATTATTGGAAATTAATAAAAATTGTATAAATTACGTAAAATATTAATAATTCTCCAGTATTAGTAGACTGAGACAGATAACTGTCAAAGAAACTCGACGTTCTATAAACGATCAAAACCTTTATACATCCAAAGATATCGCAGCAAGATCATCCTGATAAAGCCTTACGATGTACCCGCATAATATATCTATCATACGTATGTACAATAGACACGCTTATACCCATATATATACTTATACATACATATAGAAACACGAGAGTATCACTTCGCGCCCTTTTTTCTTTCATCCACACACCTTTGCCGATGGTAAAGAGTAGAAAGAACGCTTGCAAAAGTAACTCCTAATCGTTGGCTCTCAACAAAGCTATTGTCGCTCTGTACACCGTTACAGCAGTCAAGAGCTTGGGGCCAACTGCCGGGCAGAATTGCAAGAGTGGACCGGCTTTACACAGCACAGCATATGGGACGAAGCTCTTGAGTGCTATTATATACGTCAGAGAGCAAAGAAGAGTCGCTTTCTATCGTGCTTTTCGGGATGATACCCGCACTTCAAAGGTTAATAAACATCACTATCATCCACTGCTTTGATACGCACACACGCATACATATAGGCATAGCTTACCTATAGCTTTATGCGTGCACTTGTAATTCGTATACCGAGCGATAACGAACGGAACAGAAGCTCACACCTGCTTAGCTTTCTCGACAGTATTTAGTGCGATCTTTCGACGTTTTTTCTTTCAGCAAGGGACGACGGTCGAGTGGAAATTTTTTTAACGAGATGGTTTTATATCTTTGTCGGGAAGATCAAAACTATATGTACGATACGTAATTGACGTAGAAGAAAAATTTATCGATCGGTTATTTTTACGGTACTCTGGTATTTATATAAACTTATCTTTTAGATTGACGATGACTTACAACGGTTATAAGCTCGATGATTATCATTGAAGATAATCCACCTACTCGATACTCTTCGATTATGTTCACATACTACGATGGGACGTTACTTTCTGCGTATGATACTGTTTTAAAGCTACTGTCGGTTCTCGGAAAAAACTCTACCTATTCTTTGGCACGTAGGATATTTTGTCAAATTAACCTTTGGTTTTTTCAGTCCATCTCGTCTTTGAGTAGCTTTGCAAGGATTTATGTTTTCAAAAATCCATTAAAATATGTACTCAACTCTATAAATTTCAAACAGTTAAAATTTACTGTTTGGTAGTATATTAAAACTGAATAAGTGAAAATAATTTACTAAATGAATTTACGAAAAGAATTAACAATTTTTTATTTTAAGAATACGCTATGAACGTAGCTCGTTTATTTAAAAAGTAATTAAATTTTTATCAAAACTAATCAACTTACATTCAATAATAATAATAGTTCATTCTAAAAGTTACAATAATCATTTGATGCTTGGGAATTCATTCTGTTATAAAAGATTTTACTTAATTAATTTTCCTTCATTCTACTTAACAGCGAAAAATATATTAATTCAGAAGTAAACAGATTTTACTAACAGGGTTAGAGAAACTGTTAGTATTTTAAATTTAAAGAGTACATAATTACATCAAAATACCTGTAGATAAGCTCATTATTTTCGGAAAGTACCAATTTTAAGTAACCGCAATAAACGTTCACTTACGTTCAAAATCTTCTCATCCTATATACTACTATTATTGCTACATTACATATTATATTAATATTTTTGCTACATTAGTAACAAAAATCGAAATCCAAATACGCTTGCGAAAAAATCCGACCGCCAAGAAATAACACACGATAATTGCACGTGTATGTCATATTTATGTATATTGTACCCCGCCAGTTAATATATATATATATATATATATATATATATATATATATATAATATGGTTAACCAGTTAATATATATACATATATTAACTGGTTAACCTCTCAACGGAAACCGGCAAACAGTTTAGTTCCCATCAAGGACCACTTAATCTGCAATAGCGCGTCGCGCAAACACTATCGCACAATGCTTTTCTGCGGCGAGCGCTACAATGCTGTATATGATTACCAGCCCTGATGGAGGATAGACGACGATGCACGTGCCAACGGGCCGTCCATAAGTGAACACCGTACCGCGAACACGCCCCGGGCGATTTTCGATCAGACGAGTTTCACTCTTGTTCCCACACGTGTCCCATGTACATGAGTTTGTATAGGTGTATAAGAGAAACCGAGTTTTGGATTACTCTCTCGCTCTCTTTCTGTAAGCGCGATTAGGGATGGATTTTTCCGAATGCGCGTATGTGCATCTTGTATCAATATATATATATATATGGTATACGTCGTAGTCAATTAGCTGAGAGTAGAGATGGTTTAGAAATTTACAAATTTTGGACATCGTCGCATATGCAGTTACACTATTACAGCTGTTAATATTGCGTACTAGTGATAAGAATGACCAATGAGAAAAATATACATTTCTCAGAAAAATAAATAGATTAATTCGCATTTAATCAATAAAATTATAAGCAAAAAACTATTGATTTCCAGTTTATTTGTAAACTTCATTAGTATTAGCAAGAAATAAAGAGTATAAACAGTAATAAAACAAACTTGAGTACGATAAATTTACATTATAAATTAATTCAATGTTGAATTAAAAATAAGCTATAAAAATGTTATAATGCTGTTAGTTAGTAGGTTAGGTTATTTAAACAAACTTCTATTAATTTAGTAACTGAAAATCTCACCACATTCTCAATTAATGTAATATCCACAAGAAACTGCAGCAATCAACAGTTTTCACAAAGCACCCCCACATTATGTTAAAATATCACGAAAAGTTTTACCTGGAAAGGAAGGTATCATAAACAAGAATCCTTACGCAAAACATGCGAGCAAAATCGATAACTCAAATACATATCTTTTTATCTCCCAACAACATTTCAATTCATGCAATTCGAGAACTCGTCTTAGCTATATATAACTATATAATTCTTACATACGAAATTCCCTCCGAAAAACTTACAGTCCGCGAATACATATGTAAATATAAAAGCTCGTATTTATACCCACTGACCGGAATGCCTTCGTTTTCATCTCTCTCTCTCTCTCTTTCTCTCTTACGTATTTGTATAACTAACGAGTCGCTCTCGCCGTATACATATTCAGGACAGAAAAAGCGCCGCTTTTATATCTGTACAAACATAAGGAAGCATTCGCACGAGTATCTTCGTACGCACGGCTATGTCACTGGGCCAGGGAGAGAGAGAGAGAGAATCTTGAAACTAAAACGAGCAAAAGTAAAAAAATTGAAAAACAAAACCAATAGTGCGGGCGCGCGTGAGCGGATAGAAAAACGAAAAGCGAATGATCGATAGCCCGCGGCGAAAAATTTCGGATCGGAATGCCTCGCCGTTTCACACAGGGGGCGACAAAAACTTCCTAATACGATAATACGTGTAGTCCAGGATACAGAGAGAGAAAGAGAGAGAGAGAGAGAGAGAGAGACAGACAGACAGACAGACAGAGAGAAAGAGAAAAGGGCGAGTCGAGCACTTTGTAACCCGATATAGGAAAGGACGACGCGTGCCGGGGAACGACTCCGACACTTTTTCTCATAGTAATAAGTCATCCATAACGATGAGGGCCTGAGTTTCGCGGCGCTAAAAAGCCCTCGATATGTTTGAACCCGTGCTGACTGTGGCGGTAACGAAGACGGCTTTGACGATAAATAAAAGACTTCGCTTCTCGATACCGCGAACCTCAAGCTCGCGCGCGCACTTTTTCAACTTCTCCTTTATTCCGATATCTCGTTATTTCTGAGCAAAAAAACTACCGAACATTTTTAACCAAGCCAGTTGGCTGCAGTTCTACTTTTTTCGAGCAAGTTGGATGGTAACTGTGAAACGTGCATTGATAGTTTTTTTCGTGTTTAAACACTCTAAATTTCAAAATCACTATTAATTTTTACTTCTAAATCCTGCAATATTAATCATTAGGTATAATATATTTTCATAAAAATTTATTTGCATTTCAAATGCATCAAAATATATATATATATATATACATAACTTACAAAGTATTTTCTTTCAAATTGCTCCGGGTATATTAGTCAATTGTTTACAGCCTTAAATGCATTGTCAAGTCGACGTTTTTCGAGAGCGGATAATCATATTATTTATCATTCTCATATTTTCAAATTGCGAATATTCACTAGTTTCACGGTTGCACCATTCTGACTTTTACAAATAGTAATTTTGATTTTTTCAGAGTATGAGAGTATGCAAGCGTGGATAATTATGATGAAAGACGGCTTAATAAATTAGATTTTGAATATTAGAATAAGAGTGAGACTTTGTTTGATATATTTAATGCAGTCGTACTTATCGACTCTGTGTGAAACAGTTATAATGCAATTACATATATAATCGAGATTTCATTTATGCATGTATTTAATAAGGAACATTCCCTTATCCGATGCTTCTAAGTGTCGCCCAGTAATGAAATATAAATTTTTTTAATCATCGCTCAGAAACAAATGCACTATTGTGTGAATTTTGTGGTTAGATATAAAAAAGCGTATATTCATAGAATGCATAGTAATGACCTACAGAAATGATAGACCGCTAGGGATCGAATAATTTCGTGCAAAAGATACGAGAAAAGAGAGAAAGGGGGGAAAACGATGGAAAAGTAATTGATGGAAACAGACGAAAAAGAAACTCAAATTACGCGCAACATTTTATTTTTTGATGGCAGATAGGCGATTGATTGTATATGAGTTCGGTATTAAGAATACATCAAATTGATAAATTGTTGCATTCCAATCGTTTCACGTTATATATATATATTCCTACTCGATTATTATTACTGTATATATAAACGATTATTTACAAAAGCACCTCTAGACACATAAACAAATTCCCATATATACATATTCTTAACTGTTTCCCGGCAAGATGCTCTTCGTCCATTGTGCGTTTATATATATATTTATATTATAAAACGCTCGACCCGACGAGCGCCATTTTCCTTCTACCCCGTCGTATAAGCCCCTCTCTTTAGCGCGACAACCCCGTAATATTCCATCCACCCTCGCACAGTCCGACGACTCTACGGCAAAGTTTCCTCCGTTATGTAACAACTATATGTGTATGAACTCAACTCGACTGAACGGCAAACGGATCATTTTTCAAAAGGAACAATTTTCCCGCGCTTTCAGCTATGATTCAAGATATGTTAATATATGCGAATAATAAAATATCTCGAGCTTTTAAATTGAGTGACACCAAAGATAAATCCTTTTTCCTACCTAAAATTAAGTAAAGAATAATTCCTATGTGAGTTCTGTGACGTATGAGTGTATTGTACGGTATGTCGTAGAAATGAATAGGCACATAGTAATAATATACTTGATTTTTGGAATAAACGTGCAGCAATATCAAATGACAAAATGTCTTGCATATGTCAGATGTGCGCTTAGCAGAGTTGAGAGAAACCATCGGCACGTCCATTAACGGTATTAATTATTATTAAAGATAATTCCTGAGATTCTATTGTAAGAAGCTAATGGAATCTCGTGGATGTGGATTTACCTGAAAGTTGGGCTAGATTTGACTTTCCACTTTTTGTTGGGACGATGTGTATATTTAAGTAAGAAAAAAGGTATTAGTGCTAAATTGAGGCAACATTCATGAGGGAATTCTTTTTTTACACGGAAAAGTACGACATTTAGTTTTTCAAACATATTTAATAATTATTCAATTATGCAAGTTAATTTAATTCTGCAAAAACACATTTGCAAAAACAAACCCGTGTAACATGAAATCAGGTTTAAAATTTCTTATATCTTCCATTATCTATTCAAAATTTATCATTTATTTTTATATGCATTATTTTAATGAAAAATGTATTTCTTAAGGTGCAAGATTCAAGTGATTTTTGCATCGATTTATTCATTCTATTGAAATAACTTACTTTTAGGCACATTTAATCGAATTAATATTGTTCAAAATTTTAAACTTAAGAAATAAATGGGTGTTATTTTAAAAAGTATCCGGACTATAAAAATAAAATATTGAACATACTTCTCAAATCTACCTTAATCGATAAATCAAACAAACACCCTGGATAAGCTGTACTTTTTCTATAAATAGTTACGATATTTTCAAAATTCAAAATTTTATTTCCAAATATATAAATATATATATACTCAGAAGTCCAGAAAACTTTCACACATATATATCCAACTGTGGCACGAAAACATTGCCTACATTCGAGGCAAGATTTCGCGCTCTGTAAACTCTGTCTCTCTCTCTCTCTCTCTCTCTCTCTCTGTCTCTCTCGCTCTTTCTCTCTTGCTCGAGTTTAGATTTAGGATAAAGTACATCCGTTATCGTAGCCGAAGCAATATCGTATTGATTGCGGGGTGGCAGTAGCGCAGCGCGGTCGTGGCCGGGCCTTCGAATACATTACATGATTAAACCAGCCCGCTATCGGGGAAGTCCTGTGTACGGCCTTGCAGCACTTACCTTATTAAAATATCCACCGACTGACCCTCCCACAAGCACTACACACCGAGCCGCGTTGCTCTTACTTTCTTTTCTACTTTCCTCATCCCTACCCCTAAGCGCGCAATTCGCCTACAATATATACCTTTTTTTATGCGCGCGCACGGAAATCCTTTTGCCGATATTGGTTAGTGTGCGACTCGTTCTCTCTCTCTCTCTCTCTCTATATATATATATATATATATAATAGGTATATATGCACACACACGACAGACACACGCGTACAATAGATATGTATTGTGGTTGCGCGTAGCGTTGATGGAACGAAAGCTCACGCGAGGACGTTTCTTTTGGGGTTGGATTGTATCATTGTAGGGAATTAGATGATGATGTTTTTGTACTAGGAGTAGACGTAACGAGCGTGGCTCTCTAAAACATTTTTTACCTCCAACGACTCTAATGAAGCTTTTTATGGTACACACGAGCAGCAGTATTTTAGATAGCATAATTATAGTATGTAAGTGATTTATTCCTGTATTCCATTCTGTATTCCTTACAAACACTGAATATATAACACGAAATAGTAAACTTTGATTATTTTTAATTTACGGAATACATAGTTGCGTAAATTGGTGCACAGCAACTGATGATAAGCCCACGAGAAGAAACTATCGGTGTTTATCGCTATTGATATTTTGCATGAGTTTTCGATACACAACTATAATTTCCGGATTCGACCTTCGAAAGTCACAATTCGAAGAAACAATATCGATAACTCAAGATTTTAGTGCATTGCACCCGAATAACAGTTTCTAAGATCGGAATTTCATTCGAAAAGTGTCGATCCCGGAAAAAGAGGTCATCAGATAGATACACGAAGTCTCAGACACTGACCTCGACGAATGCCGTGTTTATAATGTCACTCGTCAGATGTAACTCGCATTACCTCAATAGAATCGATACGCTTGTGGCAAAGCTCTCCACGCGTGTTTACCCATATATGCACAGTTTGAATCTGCCGCAGAGCCTTGCGAAGCTTGCGAAGTTGAATATTCAGCTTGAGAAGCCGATTAATAACTCGGTTATGGGACCGCGATGGCATCATAAGCCCTGTCGCTTCTCTCAGTCTGCGGTACTGGAATTCGCTCGAGCCGTGCATAATTAAAAGGCCCGGCTCGTATACGACCTTGCTCCACTCACCGAGATTGAGCCGATGAATAACTCAAGTACTCGAGCACCTACTGCAGGTTATAGCAAGCTCTTGAGAAAAATCTCTACCGCTCGCGTGTATACGTACACCTATAAGTCTGTATGCATATATTTCTACATGTGTATGTTTATGTATACAGTCTCTATACTCAAATGCAGCTATTTGAATCGGCCAGCGTTTTCATTATGCAAGGGTCAGAACTCCTGCAAGTAGGCGAGCAATCTGTTGCGCACGCGAGAGCTTTTTTAATCTTTTGCTGGACCTACGGTCCTTTTGAGGAATGAGCTACGTTAGGCGCTGGACGCATGCGTTGAATTCTTCGGATGTCTCGTTGTTGTTTTGTCTACACGACGTGTACATATGTATATTCAGATTATGTAGATCGAAAGAAAAAAAATAAAACAGGATAGGAAACAAACCTCAGCTACGCACGCGTTAGTATTCTTCACTCGTTGATCTGTTTGCGGAGAGATTATTAATTGCGCAAAGAAGTGATGTAACAAAGGAAACGTTTATTATATATATTGTTCGAGCAGATAGCAGTCAAGCCTGTTATCATAATCACAGAATCTTTTTTTCTTAGAATTGTCGTATCGGTCAATCTTCCATTTTGCGGCGCTTGCGATCGAGAATCTTTTTTTATGATATGTTTTATACAGTCATTATTTATTTAAATATTTATATGTATTTCAAATATTTTATACCGCGTTATTTTATTATATACATACAACTAAAAGATGTTCAAGTATTCAATTGGAACTAATTGTCAAATATATCTGAATATACATTGAAGGCAATCATTTTATCGTATTATACAACAACGTAAATAATTATGCTGATGTAGAAATCATGTAAATTAACGGCTATGCTAATATTTATACATTATACATCTGTATAAAATATATTGATATTCAGTGTATATAGAACTATAATAATTTTATTTCCAAACGTTAAAAAATCGTATGAAATAACAATCGAATAATACACACACTTACACACTTGTTGTTATTATATTCCAATGGAATAATTTAATATCTACATAATAATATTTACTTTTTTTCACGTTTATAAGCTATTTAAAGGTTTTAACAAATTAATTACCTTTTCCCTATACATCATTTTTAGACTCATAGTTTGAAGCCAAATTTTATATTATACACAATATTTTCTAAAAAATATTATTTTTACCGAAAGTCCTAATATTTTTAATTACTGTTACAATTTAATGAAGTTTATTAGCTATAATTTTTACAATCTTAATATTAACTTATTCTACACGATTATACTTTCAATAAACAAGTATTATAATACAGCGAATCGCATCATTATTGTTTCCGTCTGAGAAAAAAATCCGAGAGGCATCAGCAAAATCGTTAATTACACAAGAAACGTTTCTAATAATAATAGAAAATTATCGTTAGAAAATGCAACTCCCGATTATCATCTCGGAAAACTTGATTCGCAGACACTTCATTTGAAAGTGGTAAAAAAATCACGACAAGCATCAATAGCTGATGAAAACAATAATTACCTTCTAACTTTTTGTTCCTGGCGAGCAAAGCCAGTAGCACATCAGGATTCGGCGGTCCGTCGGCAACGCAATCCGTCTGATGTTCGTGAAGCGCCGTCGGTGGCGGTGGCGGCAGTGTCGACTGTCCCTGACCGGCGGACCTCGACAGCATGATCGGACCAGCGGCTGCGGCAGCCGCCGCAGCAGCCGCTGCCAGTGGCGGTAACGAGATCAATCCCGGCGGAGCTTGCAATTGACTATTCGTTACTAAAGCTCCTGGAGCATTACCGGCCGGTTGTTGGATCGCCGCCGACATCGACAGATCGACGCCTCCGAGCAGTACCGGGCGGCAACTAGCCACGGCAGAGCTCACCGCCGGGAGGATTCCACCTCCCGGCAGCGGCGCGTATGGAAGATACAGCTCCAGCGTCTATAGTTTTTCACTTTTATTGCTCACACACACGCACCCGCGCACTGACTTGACGTTTCGACTCTCCTTTTCACGTTCGAGGAAGTGATTTTTTTTTTATTCGCAACAATCGAGTTCCGATACACACTGAAGACCGAAGGGACAGACGTCCGATCGGGCCCCGAGGCTATCGCGCACTCAGTTCGGCATTATAGTCGCCGCAGTCGAGCGGCCGTCGGCGAGCAGCGAGCAAACAAAATGCGCGCGCTTATCGCTGGCTCCCGGTTTATCTTGGCCATAACCTTGCCCGATAGATTTGCCTCTTCTCCCGAGATATCTGCTTCTCTCCTCTCGATTCTTCCTCTCGATTCTTCCTCTCGACTCTTCCTCTCGATTCTTCCTCTCGATTCTACCTCTAGATTCCTCCTCTCGTTACACGGCGATGCAACAGCAATGAATCCGTTGCGTTTTCCGCGAACCCGGTTCAGAGCGAAAGAACCTCGGGTCCATTCGCGCGAGTTCGTAGAACTTTTTTGTACTCGCTCCTTTAGAGGTAGAAGAATGAAAAACAAAAGGAATCATCGATAGACCCGTGGTCGATCGTTGGATTCCAACTTTGGTATCCTCGATATATTTGATCCGCACATCGCGCTACGTTGGTCTCGCGTATAACCGATTTTCTCGAGAGTCTACTGTAAGAATATTCTCGGATATAACCGATTCGATTATAGCACCGGCTGAAAACTGCGAGCGACGGTGGCGGCACGGCTAGAATACAACGTCGCGAGTCGCTCTATGCGCGCGTCTCTCCGTCTGCGGGGGTTGTTGCGCGCCCGGGAGCAAGAGAGGAGGTCGTCCCTTTTCCTGGTGGGGTTGATACGCCTGCGCCGCGCGCAGTCCCGGAACGCCGCCGCGTCGGTGTTATACGGCTTAGTGTCTGCTGTGGGGAGTTCCAGTGTATGCGTGTGCTCGCGTGTGTGTTGCGGCGCTTGGCCTTTGTCGGCGCTCTCGTGGGCGGAAAGAATTTTAACGAAATGCTCGGGAACGAAGTTTTTTTCAGGGTTGACCAGAGATTCGCGGCCGTATTGAGGATATCGTCGATTCAGCTGGCTAATGTGGCTTGCGAGGGTCGGTTTTCAGGAAGGGAGAAGATCGCGAAGCGAAACTTTTTTTGCAAGGCCATGTGCGGCCGTTCCATGATAATTGACATTCTTTTTAATTGAGCCTTTTGGATAGAATCTTTTTTTTCTGGTATCTCTCTTTCTTCGCGATTTATTGTCGTATTAAAATAACAACATACTTTCTAAGCAATTTATTATGTATTTCTAACAAATACATCTTCATACGCGATTCTTCTTCTTGCAGATCTATAACGCATTTAAAGATACTTATACTCGATCTAACAACAATTCTGCACTTTTGAACTTCTCGCGCAATTCCATCGGAAATTTACACAGCAGTTTCTCGCTCGACTCCATATTCGAATGAAACTGTAACGAAAAGACCAGCCCTCTTAATTAAACCTCTCATAAAACTCTCCGAGAACATACAATTATCTACTTTACTTCGTCGTGCATTAGATCGTCGTCCGTTTTTTCTTCTTCCTTAACAACTTCGACGCTTTTCTTCTTTCCTAACTCTTATTCGAAATGACAAATGGTCAGGCGCATTTTATTGCAAGTTCGTGAATCACTGCGTTCAACCCGGAGACACACACTTGGACTTCGTTTCGATATAACGGGAGAATCGCTGTATATCAGTGAGTCTAGAAAAGATAGAGAAAAACGAAGCGAAAAAAGAGCAAGAGAGATAGAGCGAGTATTGACGTCCGCGTGTATATAGCATGGATGAGCAGCATGGAACTGCGTATATATAGCTGGCGAGTCACCCGTTGGATGCACTCAACAAAATTGAACCATCCTGAGAGCGAGAAATAGAGGGAGTGAGAGTCTCGCTGGTGTCGTATGGTCTTCTGATATCGGAGATATGTGTATATGTGTATATTGGGAAGGTTTATGCAGGTAACAAACTTACGATCGCACAATACTGCGCTTTTCTATTTTCAAACTTTCTAAAATATTTGTTGTTTCGATAGGAACTTTCGGCCGTACAAGCGTTGAAATTATGGATCGTCGATTTGAGCAACTGTGGATTATGCACATCGTCTTATTCGAGAACAATTGTTACTTTATTTTTAAGACATTTAATCTTAGAATCTTATTTCCAATATATAAGACCAATTTCTTCGGGTTATTTCAGTCTAAAAAAATGTACGTTCTTTTTCGACTTCTCTCCACGCAATGAGGAAAAAAATTAGAAAACACAAACTTCGATCAGCATGTTCGAGCTATGTCGAATGTATCTTTCGCGCATTGCGAGCAACCTTTTTTCCTATATACGAGGTATAAAACGTTCAAAAAGAAGAGAGAGAGAGGGAGAGATACACAGAGAATGCTTCCACGAAGCAAAACATTTAAAAGCTTTCGTAACACCGATGCAGCGTCCCGACAGCTAATGTTTTGTCCGTGTCTGCGTATTTTCCGATATCATTGCACCGGAGCTCGTTCGCCACTCGTCACGTGCCCATGCGCGTACAACCATAAAGTTAGAAAAAGCTCACCGCGACGGCAAAGCTCGTCAGAGAAGAGGTTGGGAAAATGTAGAGCAAAGCATCGACGAGTTTAGCCTGTGCTTGCGCGAGCGAGTGAAAGAGGAGGTGAGATTATCGAACCGCGGGGGTGCAGGCTCGAGCTACAAGAGAGAAAGAGCAAGTACGATGCGGGGGCGGAGTCGTGGCCGTTGCCATAGGAACGTGACACTCTCTTTGCCCGCGTCGAGCTTTATACGTGAAAGCTCGCCGCGACGCGCCTACGCGTATGCTATATCGCGTACAGCCGCGGCTAGGTGGCTGCGATGTATCTATCTATACCTTTATTCTTTCTACAAGTTTGCTTGCATGATTCTTGGTATCCTCTTCGACTTTTTGACTTCATTACTACGCAACAAACTGGCGGATCAACTCTCGAATGGTCCGCAGCAAATTGAGCCTGTCGTCGATTGAGAATTAGACGATCATGTGTTTGCGGAATTTTTTTACGATGGAAAGTACTCAAAGTTTCATTATAATGTGATCTGAGGTCTTGAAAAAAGTTCTTAATCTTTTAAAAATTAGGAGGGTAATAGTTTTGTCGCATTATTTCTTGTTCAAGCTATAAATCGACCTATTTTTCCTAAACACTACACATCAATTTGTCCTTCAGATTTACATTGTTTTAATAAGTCTTTTAATTATTATTTACACTTATATCATTTACTGAAAATGCTAAATTGAAACACTTACAAGAGGTAATTATATCATACCTCAGGAGTACTGTATGCATTAAATTAGAGCACAATGTTAGACTCAGTTAACTTATTCGTGAACAATAAATTCCTTTATATTATTTTCAACATTTAATTCAGGCGTAATAGTTAGGCGTAATAGAATCAGTTAATTTTTATTTTTTGCAACTAATATTTCAGTTAATTAATTTATGTCCAAAATATTTGATTGCATACTGATTATCATCTGATTATCAATCTGCTGGGTCAAATATACAATTCGGATTTATACAAATGACAAAATGGTAAAAAATATATCAAAGTAATAACCGAGTGAATTCTCGTAATACACGCAAATTTTCGTGGTTTGAGTAAATTTAAATATAAAACATAACTAAAATTTCAAGGTACTTTTTCAATATACATGAAGCAAATAAAATCTAGTATTCTAGATTACCTTCGTTATTAGCTTCGTTTGAAATCAATGCATAGACATACAAAATCATATATAATAACAATCCACGTACAATTTTATATCCGTTCGTAATAAAGTAAGTGATGAATGATGTATTTAACATTCATCAATAATAATTTTATTATATTGTACACACGCATAAAGTATATTCGATTTTCTCTGCACAAAAAAATTATGAAATAATCAATTTCAATTTACCAATCGAATTTCCACTAGAATAAAAAGTCAAAGCCACACTGCCGCTCATCGCGTTGTTTGCGCTTGGAGAAGCAGAAAAAAAGCATCGCTCGCGCAAAAGGAAAAACCAAGGTGCACAACACTAATGGTAAGGGTGAGCTATAAAAAGGTATATGAAAGATTTTGCAGCCACACGCGAAAAACAAAGTCTTCGTCATTATTCGCGATGACGAGAAGCTCTTCGCGGAAATTCCCATCTCTCGAAGAGCAATATAGTCGTCGTCGCTCTGATGCCACAAAATGTATCTTAGCATATTCCCTACATCTTGCGCCCCGTCCTTTCCAATATACTTTGCGTAACCACAGCGTGGTATAGCGGTTACATATATACGCACACATGTGCTCGTACATATATCTATATATATGGGTATACTGTATATATATGTATATATTCACATGTGCGTCTGTGTATGCTGGAGAGCAGCCGCAATTGCGTGAGCGACTGCTTTCTCGGGTAAAGAATTCGAGCGAATTCGTGCGCACGAAGCTCTCGTGCTTGTGTATATGTGTATGTACGATATATACGAAGAGGAGAAACTACTCTCCCGTAACTATATATTTCTTCTCTGCCAGTCGCTCTCTCTCTCTCTCTCTCTCTCTCTCTCTCTCTCTCTCTCTCTCTCACTTGCACGCGTTTTGCGGGGTGTACGCACGAGCAAGAGCGGATGACATATGCAGAGCATAGCCACCTCTATATTTTACTGCTAGCCATCCGAGCGAGAATTTACGACGATTCGCGGGTTCTTCTCGCTTTTCATTCTGCCAGGCGGCCACGACTTTTCGCATAAAAAACAAAAGTACTTCGCGGGGCACCCGAGACTTTTCGCGCTCTCGCGTGGTTCCCTCGTCGCTTATCTCCTATTCCTATATCCCACCCTCTCACCCTTCTCGTTGCCTTTCCTCTGCTCCTTTTCACGTGTATATGTGTATCTATCGTTGTATATATGCATATATTATATATAGTTTTTTTGCTTCATCCACTCGGTGAGATGTATAAAGTTCCGAATTATAGAGTCTGTCGGAAAATACTCGCGAGCTCTGTTTTCATTTCGATTGCGCTCCTACTGCATATTTTATTCTTCTTGAGGAAAGAAAGATAATTTTCTTTTTTTTCAGGATCCCGTTTCTATTGCGACTGTTTTATTTGTTGTTTGTTTGATAAGGTTTGAGTATAGTGATTGCGAGCATATTGATCTGGAGGATTTTTCATTTTTAAATCAAGTTAAGTTATGGTGTACTTACAGTTTTTTATTTATTGTAACTCATTGTCTCCATCTTTAGAGTACTATAATAAAAAGTTAATGTTAATTAATACATCTATTGTGGCTGTTTCTCTGCGGTTGATTGTGTTCAAATAAGAATATTGATTTTTTATAAAGCATTTTTGTATAGTAATTAAACATTGTTTTATGTTAATAGTTGAACTTTAATTTTGTTCAAATTAACGCGTAACTGTAATATGCTAGTGTAATAGCATTTTTTTTATTGACTTATGATGAATTATTATTGACTTATAAAATTTTATTATTTATTTAAAAATTTATTAATTTTAATAATGTATTTCATTAAAAATGTACAATTTATAACTTCAGTTATTGAAAAGTGTCATGATCGACTTCAAAATCAACTGGCGCCGTGGCTTAGTTGGTTAAAGCGCCTGTCTAGTAAACAGGAGATCGAGGGTTCGAATCCCTCCGGAGCCTATTCATTCAAATGGTGTGTACGTACACACGAATGAATTTATTTTTTTTGTATCTTTTATTTTCTATCCTTTAAAACAGTATATTATTTATAATATCGCAATATATAATAAAAATTAATTTTGTATATCGAGATTAAAAATTACAATTTTAACAAAGAATGATTATCTCGTTATTTATTGTAATTACATTATAAGTGCAAAAATAAACAATTTATAAAGTTGTTCATTAAAATATCTTTAGTTAAACTAATTTATTATTTACTCAAAAAAAACTGAAAATTGTGATTAAAAATTACCGATAATAAATGTAAATTATCTATTTAGCCAAGGTAAACTTATTTTGCATAAGACCCGTAATAAGTTCGTAGACATATAAATGACACTACTGAGACATTTTCAATCGGCACGTGTAATAATACTGAAGTAAGTTTAATAGGCTTATGAATAATAGCCGAGATTAGCTAGTTCTCGGTAATGTCTATATTGATCATATACATACATATATGTTAATCGATGCAATTATACATGTACACAATATTTTCCTCATACGTAAGAAGCAAACAAAGCGGAAGTGTCAGGTCATCCATACACCAACAGTATAATATAATACCACACGAGGCAGAAAAACGGATATGCTCCGTGGCGACATGAACAAACCAATTAGCTGGATAAGCGGGCAAACCTCCATGAAATTCAATTGTCTTCACCCCATGCATCTCTCGAGTTGCTCGCTCTCGACCGCCCTTATATTTTCATTCTCTTTCTCTGTCACACACAAACACACACATATACGCAGTTAGATCTCGATATATATATACCACAGGGAGTACCAGCTCTATGTGCGCATGATATATAGATATATACACGCATAGAGAAAAACACAGAGTCAGACCGACACT
Source organism: Apocrypta bakeri (assembly GCA_018906985.1). Taxonomy (NCBI): domain Eukaryota; kingdom Metazoa; phylum Arthropoda; class Insecta; order Hymenoptera; family Pteromalidae; genus Apocrypta; species Apocrypta bakeri. Next base: position 23,526,630 of record JACCIA010000002.1, read on the forward strand.
GAGTTATACGGGAGGCATGAAGGGGGGAAAAAGCCGAAGATCGAACGAGAGCAGTCGTAACGACCTTCACAGTTATACGCCAGTCTCTATAGCGTGTCGATTAAATTAGCCATTGGTAGTCGACTCGCGTCGAACGTATCTGACAACATAAAAACGCGATCTTTACGATGAGGAAAATAAATTCCTGTTGACTTTATTGCTACGAATGAGAGGCAGTATCTATATAGAAAGTGAGGACCGGCTCCGTATACTTGATGTCTATGTAGGTGGAAAGAACATCGAGCTCGTTTTCGATATAATACCATTCTATACTTCGTCAATCCGAATAAGACAAATTTGGAGTCAGGGAGAAAGATAGTCCCAAGTTTTCGCTCGAACTTCGCTACTACGGTCAGCAAAATCGTTCGGCTGAGATTTTCAGCTTATTTACGCTTATAAGAGGGAGGAAATACCGAGGAAATTAAATGGACGCAATCTCGCGCGCGACTCAATTTATCTGTCTGTTTGTTTTTCACGATTTCGAGCTAAGGGTCTATTGTACTATATTTTATATATTTAGATTTTAATGTTTAATCGAATCGTTCGTTTTTTCAAGACTTTCGTGAAATTACCATTATTTACTTATGCTACAAAGCATTCAATGAGTCTGCATATATTATATTTCGCATTCGATGCACTTGAATTTGAAATAATATTTATAATTGATTCTCGGATAGGCGCAACTATAGGAAAAAGTAAAAAATTCATTATAACTTTTTATATTTTATTTTAACCACATCGTTGAATGCAAATTTTAATAAGTCTTCGAGTGTACAGATGATCGAATAACGTTTTTACTTTACATTTTCGAATATAAATTATTCACGAAGAACTTATAATATCTACTAGTTAATTTTACGATTTTTTTTCTATAAAACTAATAACCGTTTTGTCGTTTCAAATATGAATCTTTTTATACTGCGCAAGAATTTCAGAAGAAGTGTAATAAAAAATAATTTTTTTCGCATTTTCATTAATGCCAAAGAAGAGATAAATCGAAGATATATATGCTCTTTTGCTTTTGTATAAAACGTGATTGATGATTTTTTCAAACACCACAGTCCGTGGCGAAAAATCTTACTCGTCCTGGAATATACAAATCCAACATCTCCCTCCCTACCCTACCCTTCCTTGTATGAACAATACATATATGCAAACATACGATGCAGAGACTAATGTCGAATCTATCAGTTTTTGCCGGATTACAAAAATGAATCGCCACAGCCTGCTAATCCTCGCAAAGCGCGCACTTTACTTTCAGTATTCAGTCATCGATTCTCAGCTGAACTCATGAATAGAAATGATCGTCCTCGGACTTTACCCTGATCATTGCCGACGATTATGGTGGCTCAGTGGTGCCCATCTGTCGTCGAGTTGGCGCGATTAAATGCCTCTTGGTTTCATTCATAGTCGTTATTTACCTATACGTGCATGAGACTATACACAACTTTTGTCAATCTGTCATACTACCGAGAGTCAATAGTGAGCCACAAAATTTAGGAATTCTAAAGTTAATTTTTCATCACGGATTCCATTATATAGCACTATCCTCGTGATGACCGATATCGATATCTTGATCAAATTTATGGTTTTTTCAATGGCCGTATAAAATGATTCATCTGCGACGGAACACATAAATAATATAGTATCTTGTGTTTAAAAGAGAATAAACTTCGTGTATTGCTATTATTTTATTTATAAATAAATTATTTTTAAGAAATATATTACGAATATTTAAACTTATGAAAAATAACATCTTTAAAGTTTGGTCGCAGTGAAATTTTAAAGAAAATATTGTAATGCATACGATACAACGCTTACACACTGTACACATTTCATTTGGCTGGCGGCCAATTGACGCGATCGGCTTTGCAAGTGTACTAGTAGCACCGCGTGGAATTGCGACAATGTGGGATATATTTCATGGATTAACTGACTATTTAACTTGGACCACTTGCGGTTTGAACGTTCAATGGCACCCTATATGGCTCTTGCTAATATAGAATTATTCAAATCTTTGGCGCCTTGAATGCTTATCACTGCTTATACCTAGAAAGGTCAACTTCTTTTTTAAGACTTATTTAGTTTTGTATCTTGATTAATACTATTCTTATTGTATATCATCATATATATATTATGTAACTACGGAATGTTATATAGCGTTTTTAATTTAAAAGTCACTCAGAATGAATACCATTCGTAGTCTTTAATTATAATATCATGTAATTTTATAAATGTAGTATGTGACATAAGTAATAAATTATAGTACCAAATAGAATCTAAATTTACCGATTGTTTTAATAATATCGAAAACGTGCACTTCTAACAGAAAATAACAGACAATTTTTTGTCAAGTAAAAAAAAGGAGTAGAAACTTCGAATGTTTATCTACAACTAACGTTAGAAAATAATTTACAAGCGACTTATTAGATTATCAGTTTTCTAAAAATGTATTTAAAGTAAAAAAAGAGATAAGGGGGCACCCGGGTTTGAACCGGGGACCTCTCGATCTGCAGTCGAATGCTCTACCACTGAGCTATACCCCCACGTGATTTTCGCATGAAGAGAGGACAGATTGAAGTGGGTGTCAGTAAGTGTACAGATTTATAATCTGTAGTTATTTCAATTGCATAGTTAGAATTTTTCAGAAAATTAAAAAACATTGATCGGGTATCTGGGCTTGTAATAGCGAGTTTTCCGTCCGAAACCGAAGGATATTCGATAGTTTCTGTAGTTTCTTCGACAAAGATATTATTATAGTTTTAATTTCGACATTATGTTTATGTTTAAAAAAATAAAACACAACTATACATACTATTATGTATAGAAGTATTGTTAATGAAAAATTGTCTGCAATGCATTATAGATACTCCAAAAATTTATAAGGGAGAAGACAATTAAAACTGACAGTATATTCTGTTTACAATTGCAGGTCATCGAATCAATCCTTCTAAAAGCATTTGCAGCAGAAATCTTCCTTGTCATACAAATAACCAAAATTCTCAACGGACCCTATAGTATTGTCTAGATGGCGACAGGTACAGATATATATTACAGGCCACCTAGTGACTTGATGACTTTGCCATATGCCACCGTGACTAAGGCACATATCGGGTGCACATGCTCGAAATCAATCCGCACCGCCTATTCTAAGGGACTCGTAAAAGTATCAACATAACTATTATATATTTTGTCGAATTATTTTAATATTTACACGAAGAAATCATTTTATTTATTTATTGTTGCATTTGATAAATATCGTAAATATGAAGGCTTGTAAATAAATAAAAAACGAAAAATAATACTCTATTTCTTATTAAGATTTCTCTATGAACAATAAATAATTGATCAGTTTTTTACTTCATTATCACATCTTAATTGGTAATATTTTATTTAACATATAATTAATTGAATAGAATATATATATATATATATATATATATATATATATATATATATACGTTAAGAAGATTAATTCATTATTACAACTGGTTTTACTACTTTCTCTTGCGCTGTGAACTGCAGGAGTTGAAAAAGGAGTAGTTTCCAATGCAGTCCTAGCTTTCCAGACCCGTCGTGAATTAATCCATCAAAACAGCAACCCTCTTTTTTCTAGAGATATCCTCTAAATATGGAACATCGCAAATAAAGCAGAGCTACCACTGCGTGAAGGCAGTGCACAATATTTAAATTGTAAAACTGACAAACAGAGAGCGTGAAAATGTCTGCTCACTATATGTGTCTTATGACTTGCTTTTTTGTCACTGTTGGTTATTTACAGGAATGCATTTAGATTAAACAATGCTATTAATTACCGAATAAAAATAATTTATTTTATTTTATTACATTATAAAGTATCGTTTTTAGAATGAGACAGACTTGCGTGAATCGAAAAGGATATCAAAATAATATAACTCGACGAAAATAGTATTTTCAAATTCTCATGGGAGTATCTTATCAATTGAGAAGTAAGCATACGCGTAAATATTGATATACTTTATTATTTAAACATCTGCACGTTTCATAATAGATGTTTCTAAAAATTCTGTTCTGCCTTAATTAAAAGCATTTCGTAATGCAAAATTTTATATTTATTACAACTTAGAGAAAAATGGAACGTTTTATTGGCGTAAAAATCGACGAAAACAGTACTTTTTGCGCATTTCTTTGACGTGTATTCGCCTTGAGTTTTTGAAACTACATCTTTGTGTAGTGAACGCTGGTAGCGGTAGCTCTCGAGCTGGCGAGCGTGTGATCAATATAAGCGATGACACAACGAGAGCTTATCTTTAAGCCACACCCTCGGCTCGGCCGTGTCCAATGGGTACACGAATTCGCAAGGGCGCCCCTCCAATGGGCGACGCGCATTGATTTTTCGAGGCTGCGTATATTTTTTTTCGCTCTTTGCTGTTTTCTCTTTCCCTCTCTCGTTCTCCCCCGATTCGGGTTGCTTCCTTTTTTCTTCCATCCAGTTTGAAGAAATTCACTTTCACAGGGAAGTACAGGATGGAAACATAGGGAGAGAGGGAGCGTGAGAGGAAAAGGAAAGAGGGTTGAGAATGTGCGGGTGGAGGCGAGTTAACGCTGGATGTAGAAAGGGAGAATCAATGTGGGTGAAGATGGGTCCTGCTCTTCTCTCTTTCACTATGGTTGTCTTGCGTTCAGCTTTTCTTTCTTTTTTCGCTTTTCTACCGTACAATATGACTTTTATTCTTGGACCAGTACATTTATCCTTATTATCTTACATTTGTAGTCTCTAAATATAAAGTGCTGATAAATTCACTATTCTGGATAACCATTTCCTTTTCACTTACGATTAAGATTTTTCACTATTAGCTATAGCAAAATAAAAATAATTTTACCGTGCACTGAATATATATTATTTATTAAAGTAAATAATGGCACTGGATACTATTTTCTAGAAATAATGTTTTAATCAATGTATAAAATGTCCTCTTTTATAGGTATAGCGAATCTGCATTTATTCATTTAGTGAATTATTTTCACTTATTGCCAGGAAATATACACTACTTTCGTAATTGCAATTCTTTCTAACTTTTACAATTAGCAAATGAACACTACCAAATAGTGAAATTTCATTATATCAGATTTAAAGAGTAAATAACACCTTGTACACGTAAGTATGCGCTTTTATTTATACTTATGTGGAAATATTTCAATTTTCAGTTTAGTGTTTTGTCACATTACGTGTACAACTGATTATTAGAAATGCATCATTTTTTATTTTCGAAACTTTTGATATTATCTGTTCATATACGTTAAAATACGATATAAGTCAAGAACCAAATATAAAAACTATGTATCCATTGACGGTATTTGAAATTCCCTTCAAAATTCCCCTGATATACTAAACAGCAAATGAGCGTAAATTTCATAATAAATTAATTTTTCATTCCGTGAGGTCGTCCGTCTTCAAAGAGAATATATTTTATATAAACCCAAGAGGTAAAGAGAAACCCATAGATGTTATATGCTAAGTAAGTTCTTCTAATTTAATAACAGTATTCATGACATGACTGATAATTAAATAACAAAATGATTTACTCGTGTTCAAGAGTAGCGTATTTGAACGTAGAATATCAACTTGATGTTTGTCTGATGCTTACAATTTTGTTTAAAAAAATGAGAATATTGCAAATAAACTGTTTGTACAATAAATTAGTAATATTTAACAAGTAATGTTTTTTATCGCATAAATTTAAAATTATATCATTAGTTTCTTGACACATTCAATAAGATCCTTGCTACTAGACATACATAATATATTCAAAATTATGTGTCAATGTTCAAAATCTATATTTTATTGGATACGATAGCAAAAAAACAATAATTACTCCGCCTATACACTAGTGACAATGAGGGACATCTGATGAACTGCAGAATCGATTTGCAGCCACGTAATATATGACTACAAGGTCTCATAACACCAAGCAAAACCTGCGGAAGACATTGACAGGTTTTAGTAAAGGTAAACAACGTTATGATAGTTTGAACAACATGACATGGAATGTTATAGGTGTGGACTTGAGAGGTGTGTCAACGGATAAGTAACGGTACTGTATGCATTTATAAATGCAACACCTTCGTATATGTTACATAAAAATGTATAATGTATACTTAGTTTAAAAATAGATTTTCACTAAACATTCAAACGCTTGAGCAAGCTAAAAGATTCAATTAAGATTTATCTCCAATTTCACTGTACAATAAAAGTAACAAAGTATCAAGACAATTCCAATTTTCTCTTACGTTGGAATGTTGTGCCTTTATTTATTGTCGTGAATTATCCGATACTTCTTTTACCGAGTTTACACTTATGACCTTTTTAATAATAAATTTGAAAAAAATTATATTCTTCCAAAGTTTTCAAAAGGAAACTGCTAGGTATTGACTTTCGAATTGACCATAGAAACTAGAGAATTATATATTTACTAAAAATAAAGAAAAGTGTAATAAATGATTTTGATTTAATGGTTAATAATAATAATTTTGAAATAAAAAAATTACCAAAATATATTGGAGGCGCCGGGTATCGATCCCGGTACCTCTCGCATGCTAAGCGAGCGCTCTACCATCTGAGCTACGCCCCCTGTATATCTCATTTATTCTTCAATATAGTATATAAATTGTCTTTAGTTGTCAATTCAAAATTTTAATTTTTTTAATTCTTTATTTTTTACTATTTACACACCTATTTGCAGTAATTTACATTATATTTTTATGTAACTATTTTTCAAGAATCTTTAATGAATAATGGTTATTCTTACTATTATTATTGAAATACATTTGATATAATTTAAAGATATCAATATTTACTTATTATTAAGTACAAATAAAACATTTTTGTATATGTTGTTGAAAAAAATAATATAATAAAAATATATAAACAGAAATTTTAATAAAAAAATTGTCGGGTTCGTCCGGGATTTGAACCCGGGACCTCTCGCACCCTAAGCGAGAATCATACCCCTAGACCAACGAACCACATAGATGAAAAGAGCTTCAGTAATAAAGTGATGTTACCGACTGATGATTGTAGAGATAATATTTAGTCCTTTCTAGAAAAACTAATAGGCAATATTGATAAAAGTATATAAATTCATATTCTACGCGGAATTACGGATTTGTCAGAACACAAATTGAAAATTAAATGTAATTTTTAAAAATGTTTAAAATTTATAATGATTGTTATCCTTGATATATTTTTATACTTCGTATCAGTATGCAGAGTGGTATATAATTACGAAACAGAGCTTTTCGAAAAATGATAAAAAAATTTCTGGAAACATCATATGATCAGATTTTATAGAGCTTATTTAATATGATTTAACTATAACATTTATGCATTGGAAAATCTAAATTGTAATCTCTCTCAAAAGCTTGGAAAACAAAAGCGTATAATAGAAATAATAGAATAGATCATAATAGAATAAATCATAAGTATTACATATATATTTATTGCAATATTTTTGACATGAAATAGTAACTATTCTTTGTTAACTAATTTTAATTATTCCAATACCCCTGAACGGATTGCAAAAATGAATAATAATATTTTCATCTTGAAAGGATATAAATTTAAATCCTTCATTCTTCCGATAAATGGTGGGCCAATGTATATAAGTTTAATTTTATAAGCGTCTACAACCAAATTAGTTACTTTTTGAAATTTGGCAGTCCGGTTTTGTGGATGTATCGATTATAAAAGTCCTACAAGAAAAAATGGTCAATCGGCTCGTTGGTCTAGGGGTATGATTCTCGCTTCGGGTGCGAGAGGTCCCGGGTTCAAATCCCGGACGAGCCCAGTTGGCAAAATATTTTTGACATTGATATTTTCCGAAATGTGCAATCCAATTGCAGATTTTCTAATACAGAACATATTTTTAACTATATTCACATTGTTCCCCAATAGTTTTGATAGATTTTTACAGAAATATTAGTTTATCTTTTGTGCATTAGAAAATCATTATTACAAGGAAATTTATATTATCCCATTTCCAAGGATATAATTATTAACATATGGGTTTAACTTTTTTGCAAATCATAATACCGTATTTATGTGGCCATGAAATTCAAGGTCACTTCTTATAGCTCAAGAATCGAAGTTTTTCGGAGTGTGTCTGAGTGTTAGTGATTTTTTTAAAAATTCTGACCCATGCACTTAATTTAAAATAATTGCAATCGCTACCACTTTTAGACTATTTTACAGAGTTTTAAAATTGTATTACAAAAATGCGTTTTTTGTGAAAAATTTAATAATTTCAATCAACCCTGTGATTCAATCAGCCATGTAGAATAATCTGGAACGACTTATCCGTAGAATAAAATACGCTCGTCAACAAAATTAAATAACAATAGGTATTAATCACATCTATTCTTAAGTCAGTCAATGAAATGTCTATGTTCAAATCCTAAATCAGGCGCCAGTTGATGTCCGGTCATTATCTTAATTTGCATTTACTTTTATTGATAACTCCATTAATCTGATCTTTATTGTTTTTATTTATTGTTCAGGAAGGTTCTCTAAGTTACAGTATGTCAATGTTGGCATCTTTACCAATTTTGGCATTTTAAGCCAATTTTCAAAAAATTCTAATTTGTCAGAGAAGCATTTGTCGCTAAAAACATAAAAGAGACTGTTATTCTTGAATAAGTTGAATTATATAGATAAGTAACTTTCAAACCCGTAGATATAGGTCACATTAATCTCCTAAGTCATCAATGTCTTCATGTTTAGTTTTAAGAACGTTCGATCTTGTGTCTAAGCATGTAAAAGCACCAATGATGTCTACAATAAATGTAACAAATTTCTATTTCCCTCATCCGTAATAACTTAAACTGCACTTACTACACTTATACGACTCATACAAACTTGTCCAGTTTGGCGCTAAATTAAATCGATCACTGCACTGTTTCACAACAATAACATTAAAGACTTTCGATAAAAGTTGTTTTTCTGCCTAAAAATAGCTATCATATGAGCATTTATATTATAAAATATGTTTCTCAAAATTGATCCACATTTCCAGTTAAAAGTAAAATTTGATTCCCGAATTAAGACCTTCGAACACACTTTTATAACGTGTAAGACATCTTCATAAATTTTTCTGTGTTGATACCAATGATAAAATATTTGCAAAACTGCGCATTAAGGGGATCAAACGATAACATCTAGCTGAGTGTAACATCTTGCACTTTGAGTACGCCGATAGTACATGATCTTTGAAGCTTAAAATAATCCATACAATATTTCTGAGCATGGTAATTGACCACTGTTTTAAGTCTTCATTTTTTGCATTTTTAGTCCATTGCCACGTAGTCATTCAATTTTTTCAATCTAGGCGAAAAATCTCAGTTTTGGGTAGCACCTTGGATTCAATGGCTAGTTTTTCAAATTAATGTGTCTTTAATTTTTTTTAGGTTATACGAGATACATAAATAACTTGATAATAGTAAATCACAGATAAATACATTTAATAATAACATGAAGAATTATATAAAAAAAATAACTCAAGAAATCGGAAGTGTTACTTTAAACGGAGATTTTAAAGACCTACTTATATGCTTTCAAAATTTAGTCACAAGTTAAGGGGGGAGCCTCCTTTGGAGACATTAAAAATCAATTTGTTTGCTTAAAAGTCTTCCAAAACAATCAACGAATATGTTCTGAATGTTTCAAATGCCTGTTCGAAATACTTTCAGAGATAAATCATAAATAGTGATCCACCATTAAACAGGTCTGATGGCTGAGACAGGCGTGCATTCCTCCTCTCGATTAATTATCTAATTAGGACAATTAGATAATAAATGTTGGGGTGTAATTGCCCTTTAAAATATTATTTCTACATCATGGAAGATGTATATTCAATTACAATAGAGATTAAGGTCCATATTATAACAGTATTCAATACTTTGCATTTACCAACTACATGCCGGGCGACTTGGATCCATCTTGTACAAAAGGTGCCTCAGTTAAATGCTTCTCAATAACGAAATTTTGAACATTTATAACTAAAAATAATATGTTTTTATAATAAGAAATTAAATAACTTTTAGCTTTCATTAATTATTTTACTAAATTTTCAGAAAAATTTGATTGTCTGTCGAAAAATTTCTCTTTTGCAGAGAGTTGTATCCTGCCAAAAGGTATATCTTTGAATTTTTTGGTATAATACGGAATCTGGTTGGAAGTCTCATTTGACATTTGTCTCAGAAGACTCCAAACTTCAACATAATTTTCCTCAAAATTAATTTTTTATTAATCGAAGTGCTTGGCCGTAAGATCTGAAAGGAGTCAATGGATAGATTCATTGCGAACTTGGTAGTAATACTCTTAGCTACATTCTTTTTAATATGAATGTAGGGATTTTGAATTGAGCGAACAGAAATAATTTAACATTATACAATGTGTCAATTTTTTTGAATAATTGGTTTAAAACTAAAATATAGAAATATTCTTACACCCATATTGAAAGGATAACGTCACAGAGTACAACTAACAATTAAAAGCTCAATTTATTCATCGGTTGACATTGAATCCTGCGGTAAGTAAATTTTCTATTCCCCATTGTAACTAGCAGGATTTATAGAAGAGCTAGAACATTCAAATTCGAGTGAAAACTTCTATCTTCAACTTTAATTTTCTGTTATTAGATTAAATATAAATTATAACTGCATTGTTATAAACATTTTAAATTTTAAATTTAGTCCTTTGTATTTTCAAACCGTATTTCCCGCCTAAAGAGAAAGCTAGATTGTAGCGATCGAATATACGCCTTTGAGAGTAAAAGTAGAGATTATGCCTTATTGTAGATTTACAATATGTAGCCATAGTTTAAAACTGTCTTTATAATAATTGGATCCGATCTCTGCATTTGTTTTCGATTGATTTTTTATAAAGGTACGATGCAATTTATTGATATTTTTTAGCAAATTCCGTAATAAAGTTAGTTGTTCTATTATTGTTCATTAACAACTTTAAGGTTTTTTTAAAGTTCGCTGGCCCATTTGTTGCATTTTATTTCAATATTTGCTGAAGGTTTGATTTAAAATTTGTCCATTTCTTTCTTTTGTATATATAGGGATTAGTTGCGATGCTATTTCAAATCAAATCAAATCAAATCATGTCAAATCAAAACACATGTGTTTTGATTTGACCGTGATACCGCGGAATCAACAACATCGTTAATTGCAATTAATTCAATGATTAAGATATAAACAATTTATTTATATTCTTGTTTTGTATTTAAGTTATAGTGAGTAATAGTTATTCATTAAAAAAACTAAACTAATTATACCATTGAATATAATTGGTTTTGTTTTTTTTTGCCTGATGATTTGTAAAAACGTCAAACTCTTTTGTTAATTTCAATATTTGTAAGAAATAAAGATTTCAATATTTTAAAACTACGATAGCTACTTTTGCAATAATCTGTAAGGGATCCAGGACTCATAGGTAAATAATTGGGTCTTAGTTTTGTTTGTAAGTTAGCCTAAATCATTAAGTTCGATATCCTTTGACTTCTGTCTAAACCCTCATTTGTATTCTAGATAAAAATAAATATACTAATACGATCAACAATTATAATCATTTACGAGAACGTTATTGATACACATATTTTACCAAAGGATGGAAATTCCCATTCATCCAAGGTTGCGTAATTATATTTCCAAATTTTACAAAAAATAATTGTAATAATTGTGAATAGAGAAAATAAAATGAAAAACATCTAAAATCTTGAGAAGTATAATCCTGTGACGGATTTATAGTCACTAATACGTAGGTACGTATATAGGTATAACTGAGTACAAAAAATATGTAAAAATCTAAGATACCTGTATATAAATTTTCATGGTGTTAGGTACAGCCAAAATCAAATGACTTATAAATTTATTGTGACAAATATATATAACTGGAAAATATTTTATTTGAATAATTTAAAAAAATGCTTCTCTAACAAACTAAAAATGCTTGAAAGCAGGTCTAATATACAAATAATGGCTAAAACTATATTCGACTCTATTATGAGAGAACTGTTCCAAAAAAAAATTCATGATAGTAGTATATAGGACCAAAGATTTTCCGTCACGTTATGAATGTTGGAAGGAGGGAACGTGGACAATCAAGTGCGGTTGGCGTGAGGTACTAGGTCAGGGTAAAAAAATGCGCGGAAACCAGTATATGGGTTATAAGTACGATCATCGAGCAGAGGTTCGCGATTTACACTCGTTACCATAGCCATACCGACGCCATAGACACAGGTTGGCGCGTATTAGTACTACCTCTTCCCAGTTGTGACAGCGGACAAAGTCCGCTGAGAACGAAGGTAACGGGGCTCCTTATGCCTAAGCATCAATGTGTAGAAGGTGGAAGTTGAAGTTTCCCTACAGAGATAAGACCTTAGGCGCCTATCCGGTCGGACGGATGCCACGGAGTGCCACGCTCGTGACGACTTCGACGACTGATTGCGCGGACTGTTGGTAACAGAGTTCCTGCGCCAATAGCTCTCACTAGCTGTTGTCAGTAGCGGGCCCTTCGTGAGTGTTCACAACGACTGCCGAATTCCCGTAAGCTGGAGTCCGGAGATAAGGCACGTAATCTCACGCGTGCATTCAATTAATTGGCAATTATTAAAAAAACACGTTTGGCCGGTCAATCAGTAACTTATATATATAAATTATAATCACCAGTGAACAATGTTTATAAATGCAGCTTAGATTATAAAAATTATTGCAATGAATGTTTCAGAATATCAGTGATATGAACAAATTTGTGAATGAAAGAAATGAAATTTGCAATGTAAGATTTGCAAAACGCGTTTTGATTTAAGGCAACAACTTGCGCTACTTACTTGAATGGGGAAATATAGCTCATTTTTGTATGTAACATTTATAGCTGTTAAAGTATCGTGTACAAGCCGGATTCGTTATTTTTAAAATGCTTTTATATTTGTTGTTCGTGTAAATGAGAAACAAGCGCATTTTTGGATGATCTACAACTTTTATATTTAACGTTTTTATACAGAATGCTTAGAATTTTACTCATCACATAAACGTCAGTTTTAGTCATTTTTAATACAATGGTAAGTCGTTCCTTTGTACGTCTTTTTAATCAGACCGAATGTCAATAGGTTACGTTGTTAGGATGAAGAGAATGTTTTAAAAAAATGTTTAAAATCGGTTATAATCTCATCGAAATAATCGTGTCACAAAAAATATGTTTATTTTTCATGGAAAAAACTCAACATTTTTTAACGATAAAAAGTATAAAAAAAAACACTTTTTTGATATTTACGAAGATATTGCATTTCAGGGTTTTCGATGAAAAACAATAATGCTCTTCGGTTTGACGATCGTGCCTAAACTAAAGGAGAGATAATAATGATAAGAGATTACATTGGCTAATGTAGACATAAGAATTAAAAATGTGCGAACAAATGGTAAAATTATAATTTGAATTTATTTTCATTATTGCATAACGTTTTCAATGAATTCAAGTTTAAAAGTATGGATACTATCTATTTCACAATCATTGCTTATTACTATGCCGTATGAATATAAAAATTATAAAATCAATTATTTTTACTGTACATGAACTGTATGATAAAATAATTTTGAAATTGTCTATTGATTAATATTTGAATATTTTGTATTGAATTAATAACTTTACGATAATAATAAAGTATTTACTGCTGGTAATATTGCTGCCTACTATTTTATTGATTACACGTATCAAACCTAACCGAAAGAGAGTTTTGGTACTTGTAATACAGATGTCGTAAACTGCTAATGTATGAGATTTTATATTGTACATGCTACCAATTGAGTAAGTTAATTTAAAAAAATATAAAGAGGTATAAATTATGAAGCGATTAAAAAGTTATTATAACATATGGAGTGTCTTTCAGAGTCAAAGTTATGAAATATTTAAACAATAATAGTTACGAATACTAATCAGTCCTATTAACAGAGTAATGTCAACTTAAACTGCCATCTAGATCGATATTTAAAGGAATAAAAAGACTTGAATAGAAAACAACACAATGTAACCTGCGTTTAAGATTAAAAAAGGTCCTTGATCATCACTTAGTAATGCTTTTGTGCATTGACCCGGAAGAATCTTTTTTAATTTCTTATAAAAACATGTATTATTTAATCGATTGAAAAGTTTAATCGTGCTATTTTTCCTGTTGTATTACCCTTTATTATAATACTACAAGAGATTATATGTTTCGATTGTATTTCGATCCATCACGTAATTACAAGGAACATTCAATTGTTTTTGTACATAAAATATCTTATGTCTTGCAGAGAGATAACATATACTTGAAATGTATAAGATTCCATAAATATATTTTTAGAATTAAATTTAACAAAACAATGTCCTCTAGTGGATAACATTTTTAATTATGCTGCATCTGCCCTGTTAAAATTACGTTCTTTTTATAATTTCAAGATCGCACCAAGCAAAGTAGCGTTAGACAATGCGAAAATGTTATCCTTGATACTTCGGAATATCCAGCGAACGAAAAAACGACCGAATACATAACACTACGTCTCTCTTGAATGTATAAAAGAGAAGGGGTTGACTGCTTCCTAGACAGTAGAGTGATTGCCATTGTGCGCGGAAGACCTCTTCTAATATTGTAACGACAAATTGTATGTATTTTTTAAAATTATTATTATTAGTATAGATATCTATATGTTCAACTGTTTTTTGATGAATATTTTTGAAGCCGCGTTTCAAAACTTAAATTCATTTTACTAACAATAGTCTGGCTTCGTCTACTACTATCCATGCAATTTTTTTACAACAGATATTATAGATCAATATGCCTCTTAGATGGTTGAAATAGTTAAATCTATAGTTAAGAATAAAAATGTTGAACATATAATAAGTTTGCTTTTAAATTTGTTAATAAAAAGTAAATAAATTTTGAAAGTAAACTTAATATGGAAAGGAGTAAAGAACTCATCTTCTTGGACCGCGACCGACATTATTTTTTGTACGTAATCATGGAGAAAGTAGGTGAAAGTCTAACTATAAAAGTTTCTTCTTACCTCGAGAGTACAGTCAGTTCTCTGCTGGACTTCGAAGCTATGCCAAGAAACAGTGGGATTTTTTAACTTTACTATCAAATAGACTGAAAAATAAACAAATGAAACTTTATGATAAAAGTGCAATATTATCTATATATTCAGAATCATGGATGATAAAGAATTTCGCGAGTTTGGAAAAGCTGCTATAGATTATATAGCCGATTACAAAGAGAGTGTGCGTGAACGCAATGTATTGCCAATTGTCAAACCTGGTTATCTCAAAGACCTATTACCGAAAGAAGCTCCTGAAAAGGCAGAAAGTTGGCGCAAAGTTCTTGAAGATATAGAAAAAAATATCATGCCAGGGGTAAGTTTTGATAGTAAATTGATTATTATTAATTGGAAAAGTTTAATAACGACAAATTGACTAAATTTTTATAAAAAAAAAGATTACGCATTGGCATTCCCCGCACTTCCATGCGTACTATCCTACAGCTAATTCCTATCCAGCTATTGTTGGTGAAATTATTAGCGCTGGTATTGGCTGTGTTGGATTTTCATGGATAACATCACCAGCTTGTACCGAATTAGAAATGATTACAATGGATTGGTTAGGAAAATTACTGGGCCTCCCAGAAGAATTTTTTAATTCCAGTTCTGGACCAGGTGGTGGCGTATTGCAAGTTAGTTTCTTACACTGTATTTTATATTAGATCTTATCCGCAACCGTTAAAAACTTTACTAAATATGCATTAGCAATTGTAATAAACATTTAATTTATGACTCAATTTATCTGCTTAAGAATTAATGTTAACGTTAACGTGAAATATAGCTAAGGTGATCTAATAGTATTTTGATAACTGCATTGTAAAAAAAGATTATTAAGACTATATTCTGGCAGAATAACTCTTGATCTTTAAAACAAAGGAAATATTACATTGATTCAATAGTATTTATTATCAATTTCAAGGATAACGTTTGTTTTTAATTGAAAAAATCTTCTAGCTAGTAATTAGTATGCACTAGTCTTCCTATTAGAAATGTAATTAGACAATGCAATCATTTGATTGCGCAATCAAAGTATAATAATCGTGCAGTAATATATCATTAAAATTGACAAAGACAAAGTTTAATGAAGTACGTGCTACATATGGAAAACCATTTGGTCTAATGATTTGTTCGCATAAAATAAAGTTTTCTTTCGAATGACGAGCGTGAATGAAATTTACCAAAGTATAGTGTATTATAATGTATTTATCAAACAGGGATCTGCAAGTGAATCAACACTTGTTGGATTATTAGCTGCTAGAGAGACAACAGTCAATCGGCTTAAGAAGGAACATCCTGATTGGGACGAAACGATCATTAGATCGAAATTGATAGCATACACATCAGGTATGTTTTTTTTTCTTCTAATTGCAAATTTGTTTTTATACATGGAGACTGAATTGCATTGAGAAAATATTTAAATTCAAACTTGGTAATGATAAATAATTTACGTTATTGCATATACTACACATATGCATCCTTTTTCTGGTACGAAAAAAATACTGCATTCATGAATTGATTAAAACGATACATGCATAATCAAATTCTAATCGACTACTGATTAAGATTTTGAATTTGGAGTATAATTGTTACCTAACATTAACATGCCAACATTATTAATGACTAATATGTTTTTCAATTATTTCAAAGAATGAAAAAACTCATTAAATTATAAACTGTTAACGAATGTAGATCAGTCGAATTCGAGTGTAGAAAAAAGTGGTCTGCTTGGCGCGATGAAAATGAGACTTTTGCCGTCTGATGAAAAATGTAGATTAAGAGGGTCCGCGCTTTTGGAAGCTGTAAAGAAAGATATAGAAAAAGGATTCATTCCATGCTACGTCGTGGGTACATTGGGAACTACTGCTACCTGTGCTTTTGACAACCTTGACGAACTTGGCCCCATTTGCAACGAATATAAAATTTGGTTTCATATTGATGCAGCTTATGCAGGTAAGAAGGATCAACGGTATCAAAGTGCCATGGCATAAAGTTCTACTTCTTCTTCTTCTTTTTTATTATTTATTTTTTTTTTTTTTCATTTTTTTGACAGTTTTTGATTTTATTTCTAGGAGCTGCGTTTGTTTGCCCTGAATACCGGTACTTGATGTCGGGAATACAATATGCAGATTCTTTTAATTTTAATCCACACAAGTGGCTTCTAGTTAATTTTGATTGTTCAGCGATGTGGTGAGATATTTTACTATTATCTCAAAACGATCTTTTTGAAAAAACTGTTAGAATGCTTATTATAATTTTTTTTAGGATAAGAGATTCTCGCCTTCTGACCCGTGCATTCAACGTAGATCGGGTGTATTTAGAGAACAATAAACAAGGACAAGCTCATGATTATCGGGTAAATATTTATCTTCATATTTACAATTAATATAACTCGGTGTAATTATAAATTTGACACCTTAATTGTAGCATTGGCAAATACCGCTTGGTCGACGTTTCCGCTCCCTTAAATTATGGTTCGTTATGCGTTTATACGGCGTAGAAGGCCTGCAGTATCATATACGCCATACGATAGAATTAGCACGAAGATTTGAAGTACTTGTTAACAGAGACGACAGATTTGAAATACCGATTGAGCCGCAAATGGGACTTGTTTGTTTCAGACTCAAGGTTAGTCTCAGTATTATTAAATATAAAAAATTAAAAAAAATTTCACGCTATTATAATACTATTTTTTAAGGGCGACGATGAACTTACAAAACAGCTTCTCGATCGGCTTATGGAGAGTAGAAAGATTTATGTTATTCCTGGAACATATCACAATCAGTATCTAATTCGATTTGGAATTTGCAGTCGCGTTACAATGCACGAAGACATTGATTACGCTTGGAATGAAATAGTTTTGCAGGCTTCCAAAGTTGTTCAGCAGCAATCAAAATCTGCAGTTCCTAATGGAGCAAACGCAGTAACTAAATCAACAAAGAAAGGTAATGAAATAGTATCACGAATCAAAGATCGCGAAATGGAAAATAAGATGCAAGACTCTACGTTTATGATAAAATAGAGCTTTATATTACAATTATATCAAATTAATTTAACGTATATTATTTTTAAATGCTATATATTATTTTATCTATTGTAAATTTATTGTTAGGCATATAACGTTCTCGGTAATAGTTTTCAAGAGTATGTACAAAGTTACGAATTACAATTTTAATTATAATCGTTTAAATAAATTATATACATTATTTAATTGTCCTGTAAATAAAATTCGTTTTCAAAGGAATGTATACCATTTATTTCATTATTCCACGATCATCGTTCATTACGGGTTGAAAATTTAAATAGACAATTATGCTACTTACCATTTATTATGAATAATGACTCATCAATAAATACATTTTATGAGCTACACAGTTATAAATTATCGGAGATTATGAGCTATGTAATGAAATGAGTACGTTAAATAATCATAATTATTGGTTAAAATTTTTGTCTCGCGATTAAACATTAAATTAGTCAGTAGGCATATGTGGTGATAAAAAATTGATACTAATCGAGTGGGACTCTTAGTATAAAATGCAAGGTATTCTAATGAGATATTATCTAAATATCGTCCTGGTATCCTAGCGAATGTATTGGACTATGATTTAACCAGCTTATTTCAAAATCAGGTTTTGAGCTTTGTTTATTATTTGATAAATAGCTTCAAATGCTGCTCATAAGAACTTGTTTACTTAATAACCAAAATAATATCAATATAATTTGTAGATCAATTACTTCCATTTTTTATTTATGAACAACCAATGATTAAAATCAAATTAGTCCTGTAGTCGTGTTATGTAATAATGCTATGTAATAACATAACACGACGCGTTATAAACGAATTTCGATGGTTTTCGGTAAAATACTCAACACTAGAAAATTTAATCCAGTCACATAATGTATTATAACTACATGTTCAAACAATCTAATATAATAATACTTTATTAGTTTTTATTTGTTCTATGTTATTTCTATGCGTCACTCATTTAAATGAGATTACTTACTATAGACAAAAAATGTAATAATTTGCATAGACGAAAAATGCAAAGAGAAAGTGTGACTAATGTATTTCCCTAAATACTTGTGTATATTTTGAGATGAATATAAGTTCATAAATTAATTAATTAACATTAACCGTGAAAACTGAAGTTCAAAATCAACTTATTACCGACATCTGAGAGTCAATTGATAATCCTCTGAAGATAGCATTTCATTTAGCGCCAAATTCATACCATTTAAATGTTGACAGGTATTGTATATAATTTTTTGTTCTATCTAAATCAACAATAGAATAACGTTTATTAAAGCGCCACGAAATGACACATTTTATGGAATTTAGTCACTATACACATTTTTAAAATTTGTGCTAGTATACAGATGCATAAAGAGTTACATACAAAAATTAACCTGACCTATAATTTCTGTCGTATGAGATGCTCCTAGTGAGATCTCGATCTTCCATCAAAGTCGCCAAAAGCAACCTCAAAAGGTAAACAATCAAGTTAACGTATTTAAAGCTTAAATTATGCATCAAGTATATTATATATATGTATATATATAATATTATTATATTTGTCGCGAAAAAACACTAAAAACTTTGAGAGTAGATAAAAAATCACAGAATTATTAACGACTATAAGCACTTTGGTTCAGATGGTTTGCATCGACAGTGACATGCCAAAACAGCGGCTCTGGAAAAGAAGTTCCGCCGTGTTCCAAAATAGCAAAATTCGATACTTGTCAATTGGACCCCTGTATGTTGGATCCATGTATCCCCGAACCAACTGTGGTAATCATCGGAGCCGGAATGGCCGGTCTTTCTGCGGCACACCGACTTACACAATGTGGCCTGAAAAATTTCACAGTTCTCGAAGCCACTGATAGGTATGCTAATGTATATTTCAAAACTGCGATTAACGAGATGCGTATAATAAATGCGTATAACAAATCTCTATTACGGTCATCAGACCAGGAGGACGTATCCATTCCTGTTGGCTCGGCGATGTTGTCGCTGAAATGGGAGCCACATGGATCGAAGGTGGATGCGTGGCTAATCCAGTATTTACGTTGGCTGCTCAGGAATCGCTTTTGAAGCCACCTCTATTCAGACCTGATCCGAGCAAGGGTCTTTTTTGTACCAGCGAAGGTCGAGCGATCGATTTGCCAGTAAGCATAACTGCTTATCATACGTTCAGACAGATAGAGCAACAAGCAGCAGCGCTTTTCTCCCTTGGTTGTGGTCGTACACATGGAAATTTACTAAATTTCATGGGCGTGAGGATTCAGCAAGAACTACACAATTTTCCCGAAGAGCAGAGGTGAGAATTCCTTCGATAATTTATATTTCCGAGGCTGTGAAAGAGCTCGCTCAATATATTCAAAAATATTCGATACACCAACAGCACATCTCTTACTAATGTTGACTGAAGCAATTTCACGTATCTTTACAACTTTCTCTCATCGCTCGTTCGTACTGCAAGATAAACACGATCGATAAAAATACCGATTTTTAAGAATAAGAAAAAAACCTGTTTCCATATACTCTCTTCTCTTTTCGACCTCATGGCCTAGATAATTAAATGTTTATTCAAATATTTTTTTATAGGTATGACGCTGCCCGAGTGATGTATGGCTTGACCAACTGCGTTCGTTGTCGTTGTGGCGACGACCTGTCCCTAGTGTCAGCCGATCAATTTGGTAGCTACGTCGAAATTCCAGGCGGCAATGTACGAGTACCCCTGGGTTATGTGGGGATGTTAGCACCTCTGCTTCGCGATCTACCGAGTTGTGCTCTCAAGTACTGTAAGCCGGTGAGCTGTATACGTTGGGGTGCCGTTAACGATTCCTGTCCACGTGCTCTCATCAAATGCTGCGACGGCGATGAACTGTTCGCCGATTACGTCATCGTAACTATTCCGCTTGGCGTTCTCAAAAATCATCACGAGAAATTATTCTGTCCAGCACTGCCAGCCGAGAAGGTTGAGGCTATTACTAAGCTTGGCTACGGATCTGTCGACAAAATCTTCTTGGAGTACGAAAGACCATTCTGGGTCTGGAGCGAGGGTGGCATACGATTCGCTTGGTCAGCTGATGAACTGGCCGATCGATGCGATTGGGTCAAAGGTTTGATATTGAATACACTGTCTAACATAAAACTCATTTAAGCTCAAACTCGTAAAGCATATCGAGAAACTTATTTTATTGATTTCGGCACGAATTAAATATTCGTGCAGGAATTTCCATGATCGAGGAGCTTGCGGGTTCACAGCACGTCCTCTGCGCTTGGGTATGCGGTCGTGAGGCGGCTGATATGGAGCTTTGCTCGGATGAGGAAGTTGTTGATTCAATGACTCGACTATTGAGGCAATTCACAGGAGACCCAACTTTGCCCTATCCAACGAACTTGCTGCGTAGCAAATGGTGCATGGATCAGTACTTTTCAGGATCTTACAGCTATATGGCTATGGGAAGTACGGTTGGGCATCAATGTGATTTGGCTAGTCCTTTACCAGGTATTAATATTTTTGCTTACGCAAGATCAAGTAAATAATTACTAATAATACACGTAAATTGTACTACTCGATTGTAACTACATTTATACAGGCTCGTGCGAACCTGTGGCGCCGATTTTATTGTTCGCTGGCGAGGCAACGATACCGGGACATTATAGCACCGTTCACGGTGCTAGATTAAGTGGAATTCGCGAAGCTGATCGAATAATTCAGCTAACAAAACGATTCAGTGGTCCACCGAAAAAATTACCTGCCTCTAATCCACCGTGTACGAAAAAATGATCAGATATTTTAATGTGCGTGAGACGTTGAGATTCTCTACCATTATTGTTTCAGTGAATATTTTGGAACGTGTACAGATATTTTGTAGAAAATAAAATTATAATTTATTTGTTTATTTGGGCATTAGTAATTCAAAATAATTCTTCTATTATTTTTACTTCATAGCTTTATTGTACATTATACACATATTGCTTCGCTGCTTATTGAAAGTTAATTTAATATCCATTGATTTCCACAGTTCAGCAGTTTAATAACATTTATCTTAACAAGCTAATCGATAAATTTATTGGTCGTACCTTACATCAAAGTATATATAATTTTGCAATTATAATTTGCTGTATACAGGTAACTTAGACAATTGAAGCTTGAATATCTCGCGAGGAAAGCCCCCAATCCAGAAATTACCCAATAGCAAAATAGTTGGATTCGAAGGGGCCATCATATCGTAACCTTTAATTTTACCTTGACCTTGATGTTCTTGGGTCATTTCTGGATTAGAAGATATTCAGCTGTTAAGTTAAAATGGAACATCTTGTATACCAAAAGAGAAGAAGCAAAACGCTTGGATTACGTAAGTAATTTGCGAAAGCGTATTATATGATCGTTAATATATGTGTACATATTGTCTTATCTTAAATAAGTTTCATAAATACTTTTCTCAAAATATCTGTTATTTGTTACATATAACAACAATTTCATTGATTTGTTCAGAACCACGCTAGATATTGAATGTTGTATTTTTAAAAACTTCTAATTATTTAAACATATGCTATGTTGAGTGTATATCTCATACATATATAAATACATCTACACAGTAAAATATTTGCACAACGTGAAATATAAATGAAATTATCTGAAAAGATTTAAAAAATAAAAGAACAGATAAAGTAATAATGATTGCAACAGGTATACTCCTTATTATTTTTTGTATATATTCCCATTGGTCCCATTAATAACACTTGATTGTTTCGTAACTGCCCATATAGTCAGCGCGTACTTTCGGACTGAGTAAGTTCTAAATTCTAAATCTATTATTGTCCCAGCTGCAGCACGATCGTAGGCGCAAGAATTTCCATTTTCTTCTTGGCCTGTGTACGGATTATTTAGAAAGGAAATTTGTTATTTTTTTGTTTTCTGTTTCGAAGTTCAGCGAGTAACAAGCAACTGAGACCTACGCAGTAGCTATACAAGTGTAAACGTAGGACTTTCGATATACATTACAGAAACGATGTTATTTAGCCTGCGATTACACGCCTGCGATTACATCGATTTTTGTCTCGGATGATCTGGCGAAAATACGATTTCAGCTTTCAACACACATATATAATCCAAGAATACAATTTGACTACTATATATATATATATATATGTTTTGTATGCATGTGTGTAGTTTAACAAGTGCTTTATTATTCAAAACGCTTGTTTTTCGCGGAATTTCATTATAGACTAGTAAATAAAGACACTATCTGTCTGGTAAACGATTGTACAGATTTTCCAAAAAAATGTCCAGCACAAGTTTATTTTTAAATATTCATTATCGACGAGACCAATCTTTCATTATTCAACAACATTTCGTTTATACGCGACACTTGAAAAACTACACTTTCATCACGATTATTTCGGAGTAAAACTACATAGAATTACAAGATAAACATTGCCCAATATGGAAATTGTCACTGTCGACAGAACTTACGGCATTGGGTACGAGACAAAGGATTTATTCATATATATATATATATATAAATATATATATTACGGGATTGAGATCAGCAGCGTCGACGGTGATAAAATTGTCTAAGATTGATTGCAGGTGACTGGCGTAAGGGTCTTATAGCTGCGAGTCATACGGGCGCGCCATCACTTGGACAGAGACTGTTCCTCGAGAAGCTCGTCGGTGCGCAGTTTAATCTCTTGCCACGAGTACTGGATATCCTTGCTCTCACTGTAACGCGAGCAGATAGCAACTCGAAGGAAAAATACATCTTTGATCTTGGACGGTACCAAGTGAATATTTCCAGCACCGTTTATTCGTTTTAATAGCTGTTCGTTTAATTCATTCGAGCCCTTTGTATTCGAGAAAAAAAGCACAAATATTAGGAATTGAATATTTTTGTTTTTACTTTGTAGAAAAGTCGAAATTTTATTTTTACCTTGAGTCTGAAGCAAACAAGGCCAAGGACGACTTCCTCGATGATTTCAAAACGTGGGTCCGCTAAAACCAGTGCTTCGAGTTCATGGGCCTGATTTACGTGGTTTCTTATGAATTTCTGTAGATTGTCTATTCCGTAGAGACGAAGGACGAACCACAACTTTAATGATCTGAATCTTCTACCCAGGGGAATTTGCCAGTGCTGGAAGTGGGTTTGTAATAATGTTAATATCGCTATAACTTTAAACTAGTTAAAGTTTATTCAATAATACCCCGTACTCTGTAGTCTGGAGCCATTCCTTGCATGTCATGTTTGAGGTATAGAGGGTCAACGTTGAATGCGTTGACTACGTAGGTAGGATTTTTTAACCACAAGGGGGAACAATCGAAATTCACCAACATCCATTTGTGTGGATTGAAATTGAAGGAGTCTGCTCGTTCTATTCCGTTCATGAGGTAACGAAATTCCGGACATATAAATGCAGAGCCTACGGCGTGGTTTGTCGTGGTATTATGTATATGTATGTCATCTTTTGAAGTAATATTAAAAAGAAAAATTATGAAAATTCAAATAGACTGACCAGCATAGGCAGCGTCGACGTGAAGCCAGACTTCTTCGCTATTGCAAATTGGTCCCAATTCATCGAGACGATCGAAAGTACAAGAGGAAGTGGTTCCTAAAGTAGCAACAACCTATAATAATTATTAAAAAGAAACGTTAATAATGAATAAAAAAGAACTTTCTTTGTACGTTTAATTATAAGTTTAGCTCTTACATAAAATGGAATAAGACCCTTTTCCTTATCCTCGCGAATAGCTTCCGCAAGTGTTTCTCCACGAAGTTGGTGCTTCGAGTCAGTTTCAAGAAGTCTAAACTGTACTCCACCTAAAAGACCCGCGCGTTCAACAGAACTGTGCGCTTGAGCTGCAATAAAAAGCATAGACCTGTTAAGTACAGAAATTAGCTGCGAACCACATCTCAAGAATAAATCCTCCTCCTAAGCCACGATTCGTTCCTAAGGGTCTACAAGAATGAAAAAGAGAAAGCTCAACGTATCCCTCTAAAAGCAAAGATAGAGAGAAAAAAGAAAAGTAACGTTGAACAAAGGCAGCCTGTTGCCATCCATCAAACATTATCAGAAAAATGAAGGATAAACGAGGTGAGTCCTAGCTTGTTGAAAATCAGCAGACGTATACAGGCTGACGCGGGAGTGCAAAGCATAACTTTTCCGATTCATCGTGCGAACTATATAGGGGCTGCTATGCGCAGTGGGTCTCGAGTAACTCGAGAGGTTATTACGCGTTGCCATGGCGATAAAGTGCTGCTTGATGAAGTGCTTCAACATCACGCCAGCGCCAACCTACTCTCCCTCAGTCCCTTTATCCTCTGTATCTCTCTCTCTCTCTCTCTCTCTCCCTGCACATTTTTTCCGGCTACAGCGAACTACTACCTAACTTTCATAGCGTACCGGTCGTTTTACGACACCGAACGCGTACGAGTTTTTAAAAGTTTAGTGAGAAAGAGAGAGAAAGAGGGAACGTTACATGTTGAAACCCGTGGCAATTGTTAGTGATCCTTACGCAACGTATATTCGATTTGTCCTTTATTATTGTTTTATCAAGTTAATGAAATTTGTAATGCTAGTGTGTTGTGCTGCAAGAACAGCTATAGGCTACATGTATGCTAATGAAGTATTCTATCTATAGGTCTAAAATTACTAAACATTTATTGTTTAATAGTGAATATTCGACATTTGAATACATTAAAACAACTCGTTGAAAGAAAAAATAGTATACATTCTGTACGTACTTTAACTATTTAAAGAATACTCTTAAAATAATGAATTTTAATCACTTTAAATAGTGTAATTTTAGAATTGTTTCAAATACAAATATTATATTACAAATACAAATATTACGTATATAATATATAATATTGTCATAGATCAGATAATTTTAAAACATCATAATGTATGTAATATATAATCATATATTAATTATTTATCATATTTTATACATATTTTCTTCACTATTCTTAATGATGAATTTTCCACTATTTCAAATTTAGTGAGTGTTGAGCTTTACTGTCATAAAATGTTATCTTGCGAAGATAAATTTTGTAGGAATATTTTTAGAATTTCGAGAGGTTCAAATTGCATCCATGTGCAAGCGCATATCGATTTCCGGATATTACTCTAATAAAAAGCCAATAAACGTGTTTTCACTTTTATTCTATGACAGTTCAAACATTCTGAATTTTATATCAATTCATTTATCAAGTTCGCGAGTAGAAGGCATCAAACTAATAATTATCGTTTTTTTTCAAATTTTTAATTTAATATAAAAAATCTACTCACTTGAACCATAAGCCACTAGCTTTCCAACAATTTCAGAGTGAGTCCAGGCAGTGTATTGCTTTTTGACTTCCAGAAGTTTTTTCATTTTCGCTCCCAAAAGTGCTACCAGAGTTGCTTCACTTGCGGTTCCCTTAAAACATCGTTAAATAAATGAAAATAAAAACTCATAAAAATAATTTATTTTTAATCTTTATGTTTATGATATGAAAATGAAAATTACCTGTATGACACCTCCACCTTTACCTCCACTGCAAGCTAGAAATTCCTTGGGTAAATCCAACATTTTTCCTAGCCAATCAAGCATTACTACTTCTAGTTCTGTGCAGGCTGGACTAGCAATCTGAAATATTATAGTTTATCGACATCTTTATTAGAAGTTATGCACATTTGTGGGTTAAAATCAAGTTTAAAACTTATTTTATGTACCCATGTAAATCCAATTTGAGCCAATGCACCGGAAAGCATGTCAGCTACGATAGCAGGATAGGATTGAGCAGTAGGAAAGTACGCATGGAATTTCGGACTGTTCCAATGGGTTACCTGAAAGAATGAAAACATTATTGTTTAAAATTGATACAATATAATAATGCCGCATAGTAAATCGATACGTTTTTAATCACTACTTACACCAGGCATTATAACTCTCTCCAGATCATTCATAACGCTTTTCCAGTCTTCAGCATGTTGAGGTGCTTCCTCTGGCACAAGTGGCCTTAAATAACCGGGCTCTATTTTTGGTAAAACTCGCCTAAAATCAAAACCATTCAAATTATTCATATTATTTAGTACTAAATATTATTTAAACCTTTTAAGATTGCATTTATTATAATGTATTTTGATAGACGATTTTAACAAAAGTTTATCTGTTTTTCACAAAAGCTGCTCTATTTTGCGTATCTAATCCGAAAATATTTTTTCAGAACAACCGAGATATCAAATTCAATTACTGAATTAGAGCAAGAATGTGCAATCGTTCAGTAGCTGTATTCAGTATAAGTTTAATTTTCAATAGATTTTCTTCATATACAAAGCCAAAGCTATGTTAATATATTTATTACTGTTGTTTGGGCGAAGGACAGTACTGAGTAAATATTTCAATTTTAGTTTAGTTTAAGCTTGGAATATAAGTTTTTTCAATCGTTGTTTTTTATTAACTTATCTCTATCATATATATGAAGTAAATACTTTATATTTATTTTGTCGACTTATCATTCAGTTAAATAAATAAAAAAATGTCAGTCAGAATGCCCAGTAATAATAAGTCGCATCAGGTTGTCGTCAATATTAAATTTGTAATCATAATTCGATACTATACTAAAAACAGTGATTAATTTTCTCCTAGCTCAACTGAAAACCTCGAAAGTAAAACCTAGAAACTGTATGATTATTTATGGCAGTTCGATTATGTGTCCACATTATATATCCATAATATGGAGTATTGTCAAGGTTGATTTTCCTTTCCCTCCGTGAATGTTTCACCTTCGATCAGTCGAAGCGATTACACCTGAGCGAGTCTGTCTGTCAGTTTGTTACCCGGTAGTTAACGTAGCTTTTACATACACTTGCTTTATCCGCGTATGCATAAATGTGCGTAGGCTACACATACGTACACGTGCACGCACATATATGTGAACCTTGATCCCAAATACTTATATACTATACATTCATTAGCGGATGCTCGTGTGTGTTGTTAAGGCGCGTAAGTAACTCGCTATAAATGCCTACGTCTTTTTACGAGGCCACACTTTGCTTACCTTTCTCTAATGTTCTCTTGATAGTTCACGATGAAATCGGTCATCGCATTGGCGAAGTCCTTAAAGGCATTAGGGTCGGCCATTGTTATGCTCTGCAATAAATGAAAATACCCTATTATCCACTGTATACAAGTGATTAGTTGTAGTTTTGTTGTGCTTAGAGTAACATTAGTAACAGAATGATTCAATGAGCACCGAATTAATGTAGTTTACAATTAGTATTAACTCTAAAGTTCATTGAATTACAATGACAATTATTGAACTAAATAGAACACTAGTGATTGCAAGATAAGGTAGTTGTAAATATCTCGCCCTTGATGAGTAAATAAATGGAAAACACTTTATTCATCATCTCAACTACAATCAACTTCGTACTTTGTTCTTCGGTTTAACGTACAATTAAAACATTTCTCGTCGCTTATATCTTTTTATAAGTACCCAACGATAATCGAGGTCAGATAATTCTGCTTAATTGTTACTAATTGTTTTAATATTGCATCGTGGATTGTAATTCAAAAATATTGCATTGACCTTTTTCAATTATTCACTAGAACTGTAAAACATAAGCTTGTATGACAAGGTATCTTTGCTATAGGACGTGCAAGCAGTAAGTAGATTTAAACTCACTTTCGATCGACAGAGACACGTTTGAAAATTCTTGAATAGAACGTTTACTTACTGAGATTGCATTGCAGTAATTAAACTGCGTAAATTTACAAAACAAATTACGCTCTATAGCTTATAGTAATTTCAGGAGTGAAATGATAGAAAAAAATCACGTATAAACGCTTTTTCACTACTATTTGTAATAAATTATATGCACTTAAGAATGAGATTATTTTAATTAATCCGAAGCAAACTGCACTAAAAAGCAGAACTAAAATTTTCCGAAGTTTTTCTTGGTGCATATATAAACTTGCTATGTGACAAATAAATATCATATTCAAACCACATTAAACGATATATCATTCTCCGTAACAAGTGCACCAGATTTGTTTTTCATTCTCGTATACGTGCAACTATTAACCAACGATAGAAGCGTGAGAAAAAGTTAACCGCAGAATGTCGAGTACGAAAAACGACTGTAATTGAGCCCTGTGTAGAATTTCTTTCTGCTCTTTGAGAGAGATAGAGAATATATAGAAATAGAATTCAAGCAGTTCTTAGTCGTAGCCACTAGTGACCATGACTCATTTTTCAGAAAGCGGACTTTTTGATCGTCACTTGCACAAGTTTATTATATTATCTTAACTAACGTATATGACAGCGTTCAATGTGCGTTTATACCTATATATATATATATATATACTGAAAAAACTTGCAGGAAAATTTAGTAATATCGTAGTTAAAATTACTATATTATGTATTAAGAGTGGGATATACTCAATTTCTCCTGGATTTTATTATATTTATAATAAAAATTAGTATTTACATAATATCTTTACTATGAGATTAAAATTATTTACAATCCAAGTGTATTGAAAAAATGTAACTGAGTGAATGAAAAGTTGCTATTTGAGATGGCAGAAATTCAGAATTCTAAAATCCACTTTAAACTTTAGTACATAGAATAGCAATTTTGACTAAAACATGTAGTAACATTGATCTGCCGATAAAGTAGAAATTCTTCTTTTTTTAATTGTTATACTATAGCTGTCAACTTTTCTAGGTTATATAGCAAAATCCCTACACTAAACAAAAACGAGTTGCTCAGCGTTCTTTTCTTTTTTGACGGCTATATGCAAAGCCGCCATTCATAGTCCACAAAATATATAAAAATATGCAATATGTATAAACAAATTGTAATGCAAACAATTATTATTAACGGCTAGTTTAGGTAGAGTTAAGCAAGTTAATACATTAAATTGCTGTTTCCGACTATCTGTAATAGGTACGATAAAATGATAAATATTGAAAGCCACTGAACAAGCGTCCGCATTTCTATTTTAATATACCTATAAATCTGCATATAAAAATTATTTGTATTCAAAAAAAATTTTTATAAAAATTACTTACGCTAGTAATAAAATAACAAATTTTCCTATGCATTCAGTATATCCCCCGTTCCTGTATAGTACAGTAATTTTAGCTACGTTTTTAGTAAATTTTCCTACAGCGAGTTTTTCAGTGTACATGAAAACGCTATGTATCAAAATATTGACTTTCTACTGAAGTGAATATTGTAGTGGTAATAGTACCAACACTTTATTGTATTTTTATTCTTGTAGTAATACACTACACAAAAATCGTTCAGCGACTCTGATGACGAGCATTATCTATTCTCACAATTTACTGTAAAATATTTTCATTACAATAAAAATATCTTTTAAAAAATTTTACGTTTTTTACATAGAATTTCATAGAATTTGCACGTTTTTCCGGTAGAATATCAATCCATCCCGTTTATCGGAACAATTTTCCAGTTGGTATTTAGAGACATGGCCCAGAATCCCAAAACTTACTTGATACCCACTTTAATTTTAATAGATAACTATTTTCAACAGATAATGTAATACGCGCTACAGGTGGCACCGGATGCAGATTGCGCAGTCATTATATCTACTTTTGTATGCAAATTATGTAGTCGTTGCGATTACAGGGTTGTGGAAACTGTTTGTAAAGGACGATGAGATTTTTTTTAAAGATTTATTGCTAATTTTATGTTTAACGGATATGCGATCGAATAGATATTTAACGTTAATTTACAATAATGATCATCAATCGCAGAATTAAATATATTGTAAATAAGGATGCATTCCGTTTTAAATAGGCCGAGAAAATCATCGTGCGTAGCGAAACGGAGAAAAAAATTCGTTGAGATTTGCGCAAGACAACTGAAGTTGGAAGTGTTTGCTATAAAAAAAATAAATAAATATTTACAATTTATAGCGCAATACGTTGTAGAATATATATTATGACTTTTTTTCACAACCGCGTGCCATACCGCATTAAGAAAATTGTGCGAAGAGTCATGCATCCATCTGCTGTAGTTTTAAAAGTATTTATTTTTACAGTCCATTAATTAACCTCATTTGCCTTATGACCTATTGAGTATACTCCTTACAGATTTGTTTAAAAGAAAAAGTTTTTTAACGAGAAAATCAATTTGATGTAATGCATTAGCAGTTGGTTCTGTAAATGAATTATTCTTCGATTAATTATACCAATCGACTTGAAACATTTCCAAGACAATGATTCGTCTACCGCGAAACGATTTCAACGTAAATTAACCGAAAGCAAAAAACCTAGGATCATCAGAAATCCGTGAAGAATCATAAAATCTGTCAAAGACACGTAGCTGGAGAAATCAAGTGTCGATGTGTTACAACTATGCAGTAGCAGTGAAACGATGAGTAACGTTATAAAATCATGTTATTGTCGACGTATAGCATGACACTTTGGAGCTAAAGAGGATTGAAATCCATTACCACATATGTATATATACTAGCGGGTGCATAACTGCATATGTATGTCCACGTATGGCACGTCCAGATTGCATACAAGCAATTGTATACAGCATAACCGCTTGATAAATCCCCACAACTTTTTGCTCGACTTTCATGAATCTTGTACGAAACAATCAAGGCCACGCGTTCACTTATTTAACACTTCGAAGCGTGAGCGATATAGCTCGTAGTGACACTCGCATTAACCTTGAGAATATTTCTTTATCCATTTATTCTTCTTTAACTTTCTAATACGCGAGGAGGGGCTTTGCGTAAACATGTCTATATCATCGGTGTAATCACCGTTCAGATCCACTACGAGAATGGCAAATTATTCTTCAGTAAAAAGCGATCTTGTGTGTGAATGTTTGCAATATATGCAATTGTATGCAATGTGGAAATGTGTATGTATATACATATATAGAGTATTAAAGTACAAGCAATTGATAATGGATTTCAATCCTCTTTAGATCGAAAATGTCATGCTATTCGTCGACTATAAAATGATTTTATAACGTTACCCATCGTTTCACAGCTACTGCATATATGCAGCAAGTCGGCACTTGATTTCTCCAGCTGTACGTGTATATGTTTGAGAGGTTTTATCATTATATATATATATCGAAGAGCTTATAAAATGGCTTACACAACAATGGTTAACATAAAAGAATTAACGTTGTGACTGTGACGAATAAATTAGTATTAATCAGGGCAATGACTTTTAATACGTAAATAATCTACTTACGCAATATTTGAAACAACTCTTCTACTACTCTAGAACAGTATCACTCTGATGCGTCTTTGTGTTCGTAATAAGAGCAACGTACCAAACTTGAAAATTGCTGCTTCTTCTACCGGTCGTCACACCGTGAGCACTATGTCAATAAATAGCACACAGAAAAAGTCGAACAGATGGAAAAATAAAAGCGGTCCTTGCCCTCTCTCTCTCTCTATTCTATCTATAAGTCAACTTATTTGTTTCTCACACGGTCTATACTGAATGGATATATATATATATATATATATATATATGTACTTTGCACGTCGTATGTGACCGTTGCGTCGTGGATCGCGGTCCGCGAGTTAGTGGCGCTAGCCCCGGCTCCGCACAGATTTATGTCGGTACACCCCACCCTTGCGGCGGCGTCGCAAGCGCTGCACTATCAAAATGAGATCCCACTCCCGATAAAAGCGCTATAGCCAAAACGCGTGCCGCTGCCTGCGCGATTAATAAAATAAAACGCGCATGTATGATTTCCTGTATCAGCTGGTTGGGAAAGTAAAGAATGTTTATTCAACAATGCTTTGTTTTTGACATTTGGATGAACGCTCAAAAGAATTTTATATTTTATTGTTTTTACGAAATTTAATTACGTGTATATTTTTTAAGATAATTTTTACTATATTTTAACACGTGTTACATTCAGTTTTATCATTTTTTTTTGTATATATTCAGTACCGTAAGATGAAATCCGAATGATTTATTCAACAGATCCGTATACGAGTACTGGCCCAGGACTGAACTATTAGTCAATTCCTGTCAGGGTTATTATTATCTCTTTGTATGTACTCCCTTCGGACTTTATTCGGTAGAATAAAAAACGCGGGAAAAGTAAAACGAAACATAGCAAACGTAGCTTCGAGCAAAATATATTCGCTTAATGACTGTGCGTATTGGCTTAGTCAGTTGAAACCACTGTCGAGGACATATTTTTAACGACTAACATTTGTTGCACACTCTTTAAAGTAGAAGTACACAACGTAGACGGAAAAAGTTCGCAGATGAATTTTCTCTCTACAAAAAATCGCATTACTATCTTCGCTGAAGGATCCACAGTATACGGGCTTAATGGAGTTAACAAGAGTATTTTCTATGTCGGCGGATGATGACGCAAGGTAGGAAGTTAAATGCGAACCCGGGCAAAGCGAATCAGAACGGAGAAGCGGTTAAGCTTCTGCAAAGCTTTATTTGTTAAAGAGAGACAATTTGGTCCGAATTTATATTGCGTTGCAAAATTTACGCGCAATTGTGTTAGGTTATTTACTTAATTAATTGTTATTGTCTAGAAACTGCGACTAATTAAAAATTGCAGTATGATTAATCTCTCTAGCGTTTGTAAGTTTTTTCAACAAAATAATTATGCAAATCATTAAGAATGTGAACTATTGAATAAAAAATTAATTTTTGAATAGTTAGTTACGATAGCCTAGGCGGAATTTAAGTGCTCTAAATACGATTTCAAGAAGAACAAGATGCTCTAAGGAGCAGCTTTTCATTTCCTACTAAAGCGGATGAGAGTAAAGGTCTCCGCAGATTTTCCATTTCTGTCAAGAGGTTCTAGCCTCTCGTGAATTCACTTCTGATGGGTTTTATCTTCTATTTTTATTAGTCTCTTCGCAAGATTTTTCATTTTCATTTTTGAAGTCCTGCATCTCGAGTGAGCATGGAGAAAATCATAGCGAATATTTCACAAATAAATTTCACATAATCTTCTCCATTCTTTTTCATATAAAAATTTCGTCTTCAATTGTAGATAAACTGAAATCCCGAGAGATCGAAAATTCTGTCCCACTTTCTTTCTGTAGTCACGACGAGACTAAGTATTTTCTTTTTTGCGCTTGTTTTTTCTAATCTTTTTCTTTCTATAACTTCGTTGTCATGGCTACGAGAGAATCAGTAAGGTAATCGGCACGTTCTCTTCGACAATCGTTCCTGCAGCGACTCATCCTGGAAATTGTTTGACTTTGTTTTTTATTTATTCAAGCTGCCCAATGTCTGGCCTGAGCTAGATACTGTGACCTACTTGCAGGCGTCTTTGAAGGGACTTTAAAGGACTTTGATTATTGCATGAGGACGATGCGCTTGTCATTAGTACGGGAGGAGTTGCGATAAAGGACGTCGCTGAGACAATTTCCTGGTGGTACTCACGGCTCGCTGGCCCCTTTGTGGCTTGTCAACTTTGCGCGAATATATAGAAATTCATGCTTGACCAAATGTTGACTTTTCTTGTTAATTTCCATGGGGGTACTATTTTAGAGTGTGCGGAAGATGGTCGATTATAGAAAGTGCATGTTCAGATAATGGCTTTTTCTTTTGAAATATCTGAGACGATAGCAGAAAGGTCGAATTTCAAAATGATATTTGAATGTAATATTAAATTCTTGAAATTTTAGATTGTTCCATTATCCTCTGTGTGCGAGTGAATGGTGGAAATTACAGCATTAACTCTAATGGAAAGATTTTTAGAATTATAGTAAACTTTAAGAGCGAACATTTTTCAAGTTGAAATTTAGAGTAATTTTTCACTGGTACTTTAAGGCAAAAGTCGTATCAAAATATCATCTAAGTTTATATTATTTCATAAATCACTCCATGTCTAAGTAATATAACGGTCATGGGTTTGAGTGCATTTAAAATATCGCCATTGCATGTACTATTACTTAGAATTTCCATTATCTGAGTGAACATCGAGAGTCAGTAATTTTTTATTCCGGATCTTTGATTGAAAGTAAACTTTATTCTTGTAGATGAAAATCATTAGAATTGGTGTAACACAAAAAGTTAGCTGTTATTTTCTTTACGAAAAGTAATTCATCTTTCAATACTTCTCATTATCACATTTATTTACACATACAATTTTGCTTTTAATTTTTTAATAAAATTCAAACTACGCATTCGTTTGGAAGAAACTCTGGTAAAATACATTTTTATTATCATTATTAAATATATAAAATTTGATAATTATTAACTTATAAATATATTATTCGATTGTAAAAATTATGTCAATCTCTCTGCAGTTTTCTACTCTAATATAAATGTTGTGATTACTTAGATTTGAGAGAAATGGAATAGAGTCTTAGGTATTCGTGTGTTATAAGTGAATATAAAGAGGCGTATTTAACTACGGTCTGGAGTTCTACACAGTGCAGTTAAACAATTCTCATATATATAATAAAATGTTATTCTCTTTCATTGTCTTGAAATTTTTTTAGATATAAAAAAACACAAATTCATGCGCTTCAAATCTATTTAAATTCCAGTCCACATGTTCCTCAAAAGCAGCGAAATAAATAAACAAAAAAAAAAATACAATACGAGTGCATTATTCAACGTATCTCTTTCCGCCAACATAAGATGTTGGATTCCATTTGTAAATGCGATGCATAATGTATAAACCAAGTTAGATAGCGAATGACTCCCTACATCGAATACGAGCATCGGGGTAGTAGGTAACACCTTAACACATGAGTGCCTGGTCGTATACTCAATCTTCCGTCATTATTCTCCCTCTTTTTCCTTCTGGCTATCGCCAGATTTACGGCCATACGTTTATATGCAATCGTAACGACGAACTTGGCTTTTCGACTTGATTTTCTATTATCGTTCCGTAAAACAGAGTCAAGGACGAAAAGAAGCTTTTATAGTAGTTCGTCTGTATAATTACGCTACGTCATATACGAAATAAAATAAACGAGATTTTTGTTTTCAATAGTTCCTTCCGTATTTCTATATTCCAAATTCGAGAAGAACAATTGCACTTTTCACGCGAAGATAGTCATTTTCTTCCACGCGAGATTGATTGTCTATTTTGGCTGCAGCATCGATTTAATTATTTAATTATTTTATTTAACGAAAAGAGAAAAATTTAGTCGATTAAAATAAAAAAAATAGAAGAAAATAGTACCCTGGATGCACGAGAAAAGTAAATAAGCCAGCTTACAAAAGTGTCGAAAGGGAGCAAGGAAAATCCATTAACCCCTTGCTAAGACTTGACAAGAAACAATTGATTACCCAGCAGTAACTCAGAGGATGGTTTCTAAGCAAACTGTTCGCGCTAATTCCACCATCACGCTCCTGCTTTCAATCAAACGAAATTTCAACGAAATTATCAAAATAAAGAAAAATCACGCAACGTTTATCTCGCGTGTTTGAAAAATTATTACGTTAACGAGTCGACGGAAGATATAGACAAACATGCCCGACTCTATAACCTGCATGGTCTGACGTCAAAATTGAGGTTGGTTTCTTTTCAGAGAAATTGTTTGCTTTTTTGATATAACGTTAAATAAAAATTTACAAATTTCTGTAGGAAAACTCGCGAAGTCTCGTTTATTAGAGATGGACTGTTTTTGTTCGGTGTTAGAATTCTTAGAGTCTATAAATTATCACTGGCTCATCATCGTCGCCTCTGGTATGTACACGCATTTGCGTGAAGTCTGCTTGGTAGGTTTATGCTCCGATGTGATTAAGGATCTACCATTTGATCCTTCGTATGCATCCCTCATCTTCGTATTTTCCACACTTTGTCTTCTGGCCGAATACAAACTTTGGCCGAGATCGTTGAAGGAGCCACCAATTCAGCTAATGATCATTTACGAAGTAAGTTATTTTTTTCATACCCTTATGTTAAATCTGTTATTAACATGTTTTTTCGTGATTCTCAGATGCTCGTATCGGCGTTGATAACAGATTTGGCAACGAGACTAATTTGGATACCCCTGATGCACATTACATGGTGTATGACGCAAGAGTCGAGTAAAGCGGTAAGAAACTCGATTATAGAAAAAAGTTCATATGATATATATAAAAATGTTTGTAATATTAGTTACTGTGGATCAATGGACAATTGGACCTTGGCAAATATTCTCATGTAACTTTGGCTGCCGGTTACATGTGTAGCAAAACGGCAGCTACTCACGCGGCGTTTTGCATATCCGTATTAAGTTTTCTTTGGATGCTCGATGCAACGGAAACGATCGATTCTCTTATTCTCGATCTCTGGGCTAAGTATTAAGTAAAAATCAATGAGCACATTCTTGATTGTTATCTCATAATTTTTTTCATTCACGTTGTATTATTTTGCAGTGAGGATTTGCAATTTTTGGCATACGTTAAGAAAAATAAAAGGATCAAGTTTCGAAATCCAGAAATTACCGATTGGTTTATCTACAGTTTGTCGAATGTTGAATGAAATTCTGCTGTTCGTGAATTTGTTGGTTCACTTACGTTTTATGAATTGAGTAGTGTAAATTTTGTGTCACGTTAATCATAACTCTGTGCTCTGTCGGTTAATTACGCAAACTCTTTTAATAGTACTTTTATTTCGTAAACTATTTTTAGTCTTCTAATACAAATTTGTATTTATTACATATAAAAAGGTTGATAATTCCAAGATTTATTTACAATGATTGAGCATTTACTGTAATAGCGAGTCATTAAATAAAAATATTCCCAAGAATTTTACTGCTTCTATTATGATTATTATACCAAGACGTGCATTCTAATGCATTGAATATTTTCGTACAGAATAAAAACCTGACGAATTTTTCAATCATCCACGACCTTCGTTGTCAATTGGTAATTATTTATATACAGTAAACTTCACAGAATACTCGATGCCGATTCGTTGTACGTCTGTTTGAAAAATACAGCCTGATGAATTACATAAATTTCTATCGAAGTGTCTATTAATGTAGAAAATGATGCAGTTAATGAATACGATATGGGCTCTGATACTCAATTGCTTGGGAATCTCAGTTTTCAGAACATGTTTCTCAGATGCTATGGAAGACGATTACGGAGATTATTTACTCTCCGGACCTCCTATAACCTCTATGACTTTTGCCTTCGGAGTATACACAATAATATCCCACCTAAACTTTTATCCATCATCGTTTCGTCAACTGATTGCTCCACTCTTGGGTATTTACGAAGTAAGTAATTAATTCTTTCTGATCGTCGGGTTATAATAATTTTATTTACACCATTTAATTGTCGCTTTCAGTTTCTTGTGACAGCATTTATATTGGATTTTTCCTTGGCCTGTCTCTGGACACCCATCGACATCCATATATATACGACCTTTACAACATTGCTGTACGAGGTAATTGAACAAATTGTATAAAAAAGTACATGCTAAATCTGAAATCGTGATACCTTGATATTTTTAAGTATATATTAAAGCTGCGAATATTCACTGTTTTAATAAGTGAAAATAATGCACTAAATGAAAAACTGCATATTCACTACACGGAATAGCCAAAGTAGAAATCATCGATGTATGAGTTATTCTCTGACAGATTGACCGACCAAATATTTTTTTTAAACAAAATTAAACTTTAGTTTGGCACTGAACCTGCCTTCATGAATATTATTAGATTTTTTACATCAAGATCTTCATAGTTTCAGTATGTCAAAGTTGTCATTTTCACCAATTTTGGTATTTTAAGCCAATTTTCAAAAAATTCTCACTTGAAAGGGAAGCATCACTAAAAAGAAAAAAGGCACTCTTGTTGTGAAATAAGTAAAATTGTACAAATAAAATACTAATAAATCTGTAAATGTAAGTGATAGTAATCTCCTAAGTCATCGAAGTCTTGAAATTCAGTTTGAGAAGGTTCGATCATGAGTTTTAACATGAAAAAATTCATGAATATGCCTTTGATGAATATATAAGTGCCCATAAAGCTTAGAAGATGGGAATGAAGCTCTATTTCTAACTAGAAATAAAGTTATGTAGCAATTTCCCTAATATTATAAACATTGTAAATATATATAAATATTGTAAAATAGTAGCCCTGATGAAAAAAATCTAAAAAATTAATTAATACAGTGCCAAACTACAGTTTAATATTGTCTAAAAAAAAATTTGTTTCTTCGGTATTTCTGTCAGAAAATGACTCATGCATTTCGAATTGAAAATAACAAAAATATTTAGAACTTTTGTCTGTAAAAGTGTATTGTACTTATCTAACAATAATATTTGGAAATACTACAATTAATATTATTATTCACTTCCAATAAATATTGATTTGTCAATGCATTTGACACGAGCAACAGATTGCTGAATAACAAGAGGAACTTTAAAGAACATTCTTTGAATGTGATATTAATATTTGTATTTATATAAAATGTAAATACTTTATAACTAAAGTGTATCAACGAACAGTTAGTACAAATAATACAAATGAATTTGTTTAGAAACTATTTCATTTAAATGATTTTCGTACGTTAATTATACGTGAATCTTCATAATAAAGAGATTTTTAATTGGAATATTGACAATACTGCACTGACATTTACTCCACGAACATATACTTAACAAAATAGTGAATATGAAAATCTTTAAAAATATGCCATATAAACAGTACTATTTGTACATATTGGCTTGTAAAGTGCAAAATTAATTGTTTGACTCTGCAACAGAGCAAAGTTAACTAATTAAGAAGTAAAAATGCTTTCATAATGTAAAATACTGCATTTTTACTATGTCATATCTCGAGAGTATAAGTTAAAATCTACGAACAAAAGTTAATACATTATACTTATCGTTTTAGATTTTTATTGCTTTTGGTTTCGAAAACGCAGCTATATGGCTGCTGCAAAACAAGGCTCCTAAGGCAATATTGTGCTGTATCTTATCAATGGGCTTTTTTATCATCGCACTGCACATTACGAAATCGATAGACTTTATGCGATTTTTGTAAGAAATTTAATTTTATTCATGCACTTTTGAGAATCTCAGACGAACGGAAATTATTTCAGCCATTCGGGAGCAAAGTTTTTTGTCGATCATGTCAATATTACAACGATCACAAAAATCGCTAGCAAATTACCGAAACTGATTCAACTACAGAGCAAAGAATGCAGGAATCGCAAAAATTTGCGCTTTCGGAGATGCCGTAAGAGTTACAAGGACTGATAAATAAAAATGAAATTCACTACAAAGAAAAATTATAATTTCGCTACGTTCGGACGTAAAGGTAATCGAAAAATTATGACAATAACATGTAACACGCACATGCTTATACAAAATGATATTTATAACACATTTTTTATATTAAAAAGAAGGCATTTTTTATTTCGTTTGGAACTGAAAATGATAAAGTACAAATGGCATTAATAATATAGTGATAATCATGTATCGTAATCAATCGTTAATAATGTTAATTAATTAATAATACATGTATCGGTTATACTGTACGTATAGATTATTATACGGTAATTGTACTAACGAGATGTGTTCAGTGGCAGCGCACATATACATATGTATTTATATATATAATTTATATTTCTCATCTATGTATCTGTATATTACAGCATCCGTGTAACGACGGCTACGATAAAACATTGGGTCGTACGACCTACCAACTACGCGGAGATATCGCGATCGGCACTGGGCATCCCGCGTAATTATCATTTGTTATACTCGAATTATTTATTTTTTTCTCTTCCTATCTCTCTCTCTCTCTCTCTCTTGCTCACTGTTAATTAGCAGGCTATATTAATTATTTTTTATACTTATTCCGGGCAGTGTGCAATATTTGACAGCATAGAAAAAGTAGATTTAGATATGTGTGTTTGAGCGTGAGTTTCATCTCGAATAATGACTGAACACTAATATTAGCAGTCCCTTTATATTCATGTGACCATATTCAGTACATAGGAAATATTATATAACTTATAAGTACACTTCAGTGTATATAATAATAAAAAATTTACTGTTTCTTATTTTTAATTATTTATTCATTAACTTTTTTGTCCGTCTTTTTTATTCAAACAAATCGTGGACTCTTTCCTGATTGAGATCATTTCGAACTTTAGAATTCCTAAAGATCATTGCATTGTATTATAAAAAATGGCATATTGCTATGATAAGATCTTTGATTTTTATATAGAAACCGTAATAATAATGGCTGCTTAATATAATACCGATAATAATAAACTATAAGAGTCTTAATATCGATAGTCTTGTATTTTTGTCGATTCGTTTTTCTTTCGTACGGTTTAATATCTATATCTTTGTATGTATTTCATTGAAAGTAGAATTTTTAATAGAGTGTCGGAATGCCAAGAGCCGAAGGCGGTAATTGAAAAAGATGTGACGTGTTAATGATTTGTTAATTTACATACACAACGGTGAGCCTTAATTAGAATATTTCTCTCATGCCACTGCACACACGCACGACACAATCCAGTTTCAACGATAAA
Organism: Apocrypta bakeri; assembly: GCA_018906985.1. Classification (NCBI taxonomy): domain Eukaryota; kingdom Metazoa; phylum Arthropoda; class Insecta; order Hymenoptera; family Pteromalidae; genus Apocrypta; species Apocrypta bakeri. The sequence goes on from JACCIA010000002.1 coordinate 23,568,270, forward strand.
CTCTCACTTCCCTAATGCCAGTCTGTGGAATACTGTCGCTGCTTCTTAATTTCTACTTTCTGTAGGGGGAGATAGATACGAGAATTCAAATTTCTTTATCTTATATGCAAGAAAGCGATTGGTAAAGTGCAGAAAAACATACAAATAAATGAATTCAATAACGAAATGAAAAATGCCAAAATATTTGACGGAAATTCACCAGGGGACGGACATCGAGAACCATACGTGAGAAATAAAATGAAAAAAATTAAGCTTGTAACAGATATTATTTAAAAAAATGATGTAATGGTATGTCATGGTATACAAGTTACGAAGAGTTACTGATATAAATACAATATTATAAACTTAAGTATAATTAATTTAAAATAATAATAAAAGTATATTATAAAGTCTCTTTCTCAAAGTCCGACTTATCGCTTAAAACGTAAGACTAGGTCAGTTAGATCGCGGGTATTATTTATTGGTACATTTTGTAAATAACTAAAATTACGCATATGTATATCCCTCGAAAAATTAATATCACAAATCGCAATAGTAAACGATACGAGTACGAAATAATCTGTAGGATAATTATACAGTTGACATAATATGCGTCATCGTGCTAACATCTTTGTGACGTCGTTGAGCTCAACGACTCCACGTCGCTAATTAATTAATCCCAATGTATATGTGAGACCCGTGTGTCGTTCCTCTCATCCTTCCTTCCTCACACGTTTAATTACATATCTCTCTTGATTCGCTTCGAATCATCATCATCATCATCATCATCCTTACCTCGTACATTAATTATATTTATATATTTATATATTTATATTTATAAGTTATTTCTGTGTGAGTTTTTTTCATCTTTTTTCCCCATTTAAGGATAAATCGTCGCGCGGACACCTAACAGGTAAATTGACTATTTTAATATTCCCGTTAAGAATTTTACAAATCATCAGTCGATTCGAGTGGAAAAAGTGTTTATAGTTCACACGCACCAGCGATGCGATATCGGGCTATTAGATATAGGTATAAGGTACGCGTGTTTCGGTTATCGACCCTCGAGCACAGCTACAAGCGAACGTTACCAGCACCTCGTCGTATACGCGTATACAGAGCGAATCTTTTAAAATTCCGACACAACCCTGACTCATTGCACGTTTGCCGACTGTGCTCGAGGCTCGACGTAATACAATCTACGAGTGTCGCGGCAAACTCACTCACAAAAATACTTTCTCACCCCGCGAGACTATTTATATATGTATATATATACGATAATAAATTTCTTAAGATTTCTTTTATTTTTTTTCGCCTAGATTATCAACAAATCTTCGCGCGCGCGCGCGTTTTCTTCCCCAAAAAAACACAGTGACATGCATGAAAGTCGCAATCTAGATGAGAAATGGAAAAGAAATTCGAAAGAAATTGAAATCGTATATACATTTGGCCTCTTGTGGTAGGAACGATATTTTCGTTAGTGGCGGCGGTGGACGAAGGTATTACGAAGCCGTGAAAAAACAAAATAACCGCAAGGTTTAAATGTAGGTAATAGGTAAATAAATATGCGCAAGTGTCGGTATGTGTACGTTGTTGTGTTTACGGGCTAAAGGAGGAGATGCTGAACGCAATACATTTATTAACGGGACAAAGAGTTATTTCTCGTCAAGTCGTGCGCGGCTATGAGCACGACCTAAGAAGAATTAAATAACCGCTGGCGCGAAGTTATTATAGAATAAAAATGATTCTATCTATGCAACGACGACTCTTTTTTTTCAATTTAAGCTTCATTCACTACGCTTATCAAACGAAATCGGACTATATATATTATATATATACTCGGAGTTGTCTCGTAAAACGCGACGTTTCTTCTACAATCTATATCTCATTTAATCTCTCTTCTTTGTCGCGGTTTTAAAGTAAAGCGCATCGCGACTTTTGACCTGTCTTTGAGGATGATCGTTCTCTTATAGAGCTACAACGAGACGTTTAACAATGATAATAATTAATATCTTGTTTAACAGGACTTTTCCGTGACACGCCTTGACTTCGCCTGTCAGTCATCACACTTTTTCTTTCTTTTCGCTTTTCGTCCAACTACTTATATTTCTGTAATTTTTTTCTTCACATTACGACTGGGTAAACATTTTTTCATCCTGGCTATGAGTTATTATTATTATTTTTTTTCCCCCATTTTATCGCTGTGTGTATTTTTGCTTAGCGTGCGCGTCCTGTGTATGAGGTAATTCTTTCGTGAATTATGTATCGTTTAACCCGGCTGCTTCTCATCACCACGACGGAGTCGACTAATTGATAATTCATAATAATATAATGACAATATAATGACGAATGGATAAACGATCTTATATTATTAATGTCAATGTATATATATATATATATATATATGTATATATATATATGTATATATATATTTGTTTATTTATTTATTTATATGTACGTATACTATCGGTAACGAAGGTAACCGCTTCCGGTCAAATTGATAATAATTCATATATATATATATATATATATATATACATATATGTATATATATAAACGAATCCATAGAAAAATTCCACGTTACGTTCGCATGCGAGAGACGACTACGTATACGCGCAACGCATCTATAATACAAATAGTTGTAATATCCATCTTTAATTCTTTTATGTTAATAGGTAATAAGATATTATTCCTTTTCGTTCATCTAATGTTTATTCTTCACGAAATTGAAAATCTCTCATTGTCTCGCTCAGCAGAGAGCACGTAGACACGCTCTTTCGTTTCTCTAAAGTTATTGCAAAATTCATTGCGCGCGACCTTACGCTCGTTCACGATTCGAGGTGAGCTCGCGAGGCGCAACGCTTGTCTACGTGTTTAATGTATACATATATATGTGTGTATACGTGTACGTGTGTATATCGTAAGCGACGCCTCTATTCGCTTAATAGTTACTTTCGCCTGGCAATGACGCCAACCATAAGCGTTAACCGCGTGTGCGGCTTTATCGTTCCTCTCTTATTTTTAGATCTATAAAGTTTTGTGTTCGTTTATGCTTCGTTTAGCGGAAGGATTAAAGAAAGAGCATCGGTTCTCTCTCATTTTTAGCGAGTTATTTCTCCTATCGAAATTTCGCATTTAGACCGCAGATCTCTTCCATTTCGACTTTTTTCTGGCGTTTAATCACTTATATTCTCCAAGTAAGAAAGAATAAAGCGGCGCTATTACTTAAAATCGTCACTCTACGAATATGGACCGATGATCGCGTACGATGACATTTTTGACAATTGGTCTAACACTAGGACTGGCTTTTTATTCCTCTTCTTCACTCTCGTGCTCAGTGGGACCGTACATATTGGCAAGTTTGTCGAATCGTGGACCCCAGTCTCCTAAGTATTCGTACTCGTGTTGCTCGTCGTCCGTACCTGCAAGTTATTCAAATTTTTTTATCAGATACAATTTTAAATTAGATATTCGAATAAGATTGTACTGATATAACTGCAATAGATCACTATTCGACACTTTATTGATAAAGTAGTAACACGAATATTTCGCAAATTTTGTGCTTGACTTGCAGATATTTTCGATCATTGATGCATAAGTTAACTGTACATCTGGAGAGTAATTATATATTCTATTGACATACCAGAGGCTAGAGATGATAACGAGCCTGCAGTACTTCCACCACCTTCGTATGCATAATTTCTTAGATCATCGAAAGGGGGTGCATTCGGATCACTATCGGCTCTTTTTTTGTGATCCTCGATGAAAATTCCTACATTTGGCTCTGGTCCTGTAGGATCTAAAAGTAAAAAAAAACACGAGTGTGACGTAAAAAGTCTTGAACAAAAATATGTCATTATTTATCTTGATATATATGCGTCACTCTGACAAATTGACCGAACAAAAAGCTTTTTTTAAACAATATTAAGCTTTAATTTGGCATTGTATCTACCTTCATGAACTTTTTAAGATTATTTTCATCATGATGGATTTATAAGTATAGTAAAATTTAATATTGTTTAAACAAAAATTTGTTTGATCGGTCAATCTGTCAGAGAATAACGCAAATATATATATAGTTAAATAATATATATATATATATATATACATATATATAGAATATAAAATAATTACAGGCTACTTTACACGGAGGTAATTTTCCACCCATCTCAGGAAGAGGTCCACCAATAGGAATTTGCAGCGGAGTTATGTCAAAAGCGGTCATATCATCTTCGCCGCCGCCTTCATCGTCGTAATTAATAATATTTTCTCTAACGTCATCATCGGGTCCTGGATACTTAATATGCGATTCCCGTCTTCTATTATATACTACGAATACTAATACAAGAACTGGAAGAAAATTTGGTATAATAAACAAACATAACAATTTGTGCTGAAATAATTCTAAAATAAAAATAACATGTCAATTACCAAGAATAACAAGAAGACAGACTAAAATAGCAGCAAGAGCACCCATGCTGAGTTTTAAAGGTTTGTCCTTCTTGGACAAGTTCGCAGTTCTCGCCCCAGAAACCGTCGGGGCAAATGCATCGGTAACGGAATCGTGGATCTTGATTGATACAACGTCCTCCGTTGAGGCAAGGATAGTCTATGCATTCGTTCTTATCCATACATCCTTTGTTATCGGGCGAGGGCACTCTTCCCTCCCCACATCTGTAAGAATCAACCGATGTAGAAAATTTAAGATATACTTGAAAATCAAATTCTTAAAATTACTATTTGGATACTCACGTGCAAACATATTCATTCCAAAGATCGATGCATTCGAATGGATCAGGACAAATAATATTAGCGCAAGGTTTGTTGGAAGGGCAGCCTCTGTCCAAATTTCTCGCCATTGTTGCTTGTCCCCATTGTGTTCCATTCATAGCCGGAGGTAACGGTAAATGTTTACCTTCGAGACGAATATCATCCAAACATCCTAATAATAAAAGGAAAAATTATCGTTGCATCAATTATGATAAGTAATTGAATGCAATAATGGTCAAAGGAGCAAAACAAAGTACCTTTCTGGTAGTCTGAATAAACTTCGAAACTTCGAACACCAGTGTACTCAGCTTTCCCACCAGCGTAAACACCTTCTTGTTTATCAACTAACAACCATTGATGTCCCTCAAAGGAGAACGTTTCATTGAATCTTCTACCCTCACCACCGTCAAGCTCGAGCGTCGCAGCGGAACCGTATCTCGACACTCTAACTGTGTGCCATTGTCCATCGTCAACCAGTATTGCAGTCAACCAGATATCACGTTCTTCAGTCCTCATGTTATTTAGATTATATCTGAATCGTAGTCGGCTATCCTTTATCTCGAGAATTGCGTATTCTCTGTTATGCTGGTCACTCACGCGGAATAGTTCACCGTGAACTTCCCTAGTACGGAACCTCAATTGGATCTGAGTAGAATATTTATCCGGTTCGAATGAAAGAGCATATTTCACGTAACTCTGGGGTTTAAAGGTTGTGGGTATCGTTGGCGTCATACAACCAGGTCCAATCCATCCAGGATTACATTGGCATCTGGCTTCGGAGAAGCTACCGACGCAAGTGCCGTGTTCCCAACAACGCGTTGTCGTTTCTTGATTGTTACATATTTCTTCGGTCTGAGGACATCCAGCTACGCTATTTCTTGATAAGCCTGGATGTGCTAGATCGTAAAGTTTACTGTTATGGAAAAGGTTTCTTATGCAACCGTCGAAGCCTTTGCCAACTGGCATGTACTTCCATTTGTATTGATCCGGTTCGAATTGCTCCACATATAAGCCACCGATTTGTAACGGAGCATTAACGTTCAGATACTCGTTGAAAGGTGGAATGGTTCCTTGGGCTTGGCAGCTGACATCGTTGAAATGAGGTATTGTACCATCGTCTTCTTCCGAGATTTCAGCGGATTTGCAAAAGTCGACGATGAGTTTGACCGTCTTAAAAAGTCAAAGAGTCGTAGATCGTTATTATTTTAATTTTACATTTTCATTGAAATTGGAAAACCTTATGACGAGAAAGTAGATTTACCTCTGTGTTCCAGAATATATCTAACCTATGCCATTCTCCGTCATCAAGAGTTTTCTTAGTTTTCACCTTCAGTTCCAGTGTACCAGAACCAAAATCTATGAGAAGTCTTGGGATACCTCGTTCCAGTTCCACCGAAATAAAATCTATGATAAACAGCAATTATAAATAAATCAATTTATTAGAAGAATCGAAATAAAAAATAATCGACAAGAGAGTCGAATGAAACAACTTACCGGAAACCATGATTTCATCAGATTCTGGAGGTACAATAGGTCCGTTGTACAGAAGTAAGCCATCAGCTTTTCTTGTTATGAACTCGAAACTCAAGTGACTATTATCGCACATTTCGAGTGCTGGATACCACGCCCATCCATTACCTCTGAAACTTCTTGCAGTTTGCTGACATCGAGGTCCATTGTAACCAGCAGGACATTGGCATCTGTAGAAATGGACATTATTATCTCTTGCTAAGTTTGTACGTAATATTTGAATATCATCTTTACGAAGTAAACTTACGTTAGACCAAATCGTCCTTCTACGCAACGACCACCATTGTGACATGGATTGTTTCTACACGATTCAGTCTTACTGAAATTTCTTGCTCCACACGTGCATTCCGCGATTATGTCAACTCGTACTCCAACGAGAGCAGTTTTATTTGCGTTTACCATGTATGGAATGCTATTAATATCCAAAGTATTCGTGCAGCTACCCTCGCAAACTTCGTTCTCGTAGAAACATTCATCGATTCCAACCATAGTGATGTTTATACCGACGTCTCGCTCGATCTAAAAATATTTCGTATTATAATTTAAAAGACTGATCATACTTGTTCATACAAAATTCCGGAAATAATTAGTAATCATACCTCTTCTCGGTGCATCAATACTATTCCATTTAATCGAACAGGTTTGTAGTATGGAGAACCATGCGCTGCAAATCTAACATCGGTTAGAGGAGGATGCTTTCTTCGTAGTTGTACACTGAATACATCCACATTTTCTCGTTCGATGCTAAGAAGTACCGCCAATTTTTCTCTGAATAAGTCCGCCTTACTTCTGGATATACTTTGAGTCTGAAACGTTATGCGAATTAAAACTCTGCTATTTACAATGAATGCTGCAATGTGAAGAAAAAGATTTTGCAATAACTTACTTTATAATTCCATACTCGGATAAAGTCTTCGTCAGTTATTCCTGATATACGAACCGAACCGGAGTTTAGAACTGCTTCGTGAGGAATACTTTTGACCGTGACCGTAACATTTGCCGGTACATCCGTTTGAGTGTGAGTTCTATCGTATACTTTAAATCGTAGATGATATTTTCCATCGTGTGTTCCAGGTTTCATAGATATCATACCAGTATCTTCGTTTAGTTTAAATTGATCATGTTCCAAACCATCCCAATAGAATTTCTTATCGGGTAAATCCCAATCATCCAAATCATACACGTATACTCTTCCTATTTCGGTTTCTGGAGATTGTCCCTAATAACACGAACGAATTCATTGCCTTAAAAGATCATACGAAAATAACTATCCGAGAAAAACTGAGATTTAGTTCTTACCGCGTAATTATACACAAATATATCCTTTGATCCCGGTTGCATTTTATTGTCGTTTGCATCTCCAATGATCACCGTTAAGGTACTGGTACCAGTCATGAAAGTACTTCCTGCGTCTTTGATGATAATGGGAATATGATATTCCTTTTGCTGTTCTCTGTCGAACGCTCGTAGTGATGAAACAATAGCCATTCCATCACCATTTGCACCCTCTGTTAATTGAAAACAACTCTTTCTTAGAGACAGGTTACAAATAAAAATTTGAATAAAAGAACAGCTTGTACTTACTGTTGTCACTTTCAACTTTGAAACTTGCTCGAATAACGTCATCAGCTTTAGGATCCATTCTGAATACAAACGGTGGTCCATTACTTTTCGAGCGATCGTCATCGTCGGTTGCCAGTATCTCCACTACTTTTCTCGGTGGTAAGAATTCAGGTAAAACAGGTCTATAGTCTTTTAAGAATGTTGGTGGATTATCATTGATATCTTGTACAATGACAGTTAATGTAGCTGTTGCCGTTTTAGGAGGTATACCATCATCAATGGCTAAAATTTTGACCTATGGAAAATATTGAGTAAATTATTAAATTCTAGAATAATCACATTAATCAATCATGTCGTTTAAAAGTTTGAACAGTCGCTTACTTGATGTCTCGGCGTTTCTTCGCGATCTAGACTTCTCTGGATAGATACTGTTCCATTTTCGAAGATATAGAACTGGCGCTTTCTATCTGAACTTCTGTCGATTGAATATGACACTTTACTCTTACCACCCTGATCTGGATCTGTCGCCTTGAACGTTTCTAAAGTCGTTCCAACGAGAGCATTTTCCGCTATTGACGTTTCAATATTGGCTTTTTCGAACTGAGGCTTGTTGTCGTTAATATCGCGTAATTTGACAACTACCCATGAATACGCGACGTGGTATTTGTCATTGTCGTTGTCTTCGCCCTGCAACAAAAATAATTAACATTCTTTAGAAACCCAAGCGCAGAAGATGCATTGTATATCAATTCGATCAAGTTTTATTCTACCAACCTTATCGTTTACTTGAATTCTAAACCTAAAGCCATTGCTCTGCAATTGGTCCTCGTAATCTAACTGCTGAACTATTTTGAGTGAACCCGTGCCATCGCTATTCCGTACCATGGTGAATTTATCAGCACCGTAGCCACTGTTTTCAATCACCTGAACAAATATACACATCCATCATAAACGAAATTGTACCAGAGACGTATTTGCAATAATAATGTCAAAGATTTGAATTATCTCTAATGCGAACCTTGTACTGGAATTTGTTAGTTTCATCCTCATCGTGAACAGTGACTGTGAGAATAGGCACGTCTGGAAGATCTGGACCATCAGTCTCGTCCACCTCAGTCAGCCACTCATCTTTTGTGAACTGGGGCGGCATATCGTTTATATCTTTCACTCGTATCGATGCCGTCCCCGTCCCTGGTAAAATAATGAGATGAGAAAATATCACTTTAACTATCTCTCGACTACTCAAGATCGATAATTCAATTCGCTCGAACGGACACAAGCGTCGTTTCGAACATGCTTTACCTTTTAACCCCCCTCCATCCATTGCAACGACTTGTATCGAATAATCCGGTGTGCGTTCCCGATCCAAACAGCAGACAGCCGTTTTGATGACTCCAGTTTCTGGTTCGATTGCAAAAATTGGCGATCCGGTTTCCTCGGCTATCACATTCTTCTCGATCGAATATAAGAGTTTGGCATTTGTACCTTCATGAGGGTCGTCGTAATCGACTGCTGTCATCGTCATTACAACCATTCCTGTACACGAATAAGGTCGTTATGAACGGATTAATTGAAGCGAGCATTGAAAATCTAGTGATCCTCGAAAATGACACGTGCAGCTCAAGATATATATACGTGATCGATAACATACCCTGCGTGCCGTTCTCAGTGACGTTGCCGAAGTAAACTCCCTGAGGGAATAGAGGCGCATTGTCATTGATATCCTTCAGATTGACTTGCACGTCAGCGTAACCGACTAGACCTTCTCCACCCTCATCTTGCGCAAATACCGTAAATCTCCACTGGGGCCGACCGTTCGGTTGATCCCTGTCCAGTGGCTGAAACATGCAGATACCACCTTATCATTCTCGGCACTGTTAGAGGTATCTTATTTTCTATAGGTATTTCAATATTTTGAAAATCTTAACACAAGCCGATTATGAAATTTATATAAAAATATTGACGAATATGTTTATATACTCTACCTTGAGTACATAGATTTCTCCGGATGTTCTATTAATATCAAACTTGCTGTTTGCTCGGTTATCCGGATCGATACCTTGTCCGGTCAAAAAATAAACGATGCTTTGAGGTCTATCCTGATCTCCATCGCTCGCAGTGACCTGAAACACATCGAAGATGTGTGAGCGGCAATCGGTAAACTTCCGATATTTACTTTCCAAGCAATAATGACCTATTCGCTTGATAAAGAGCCGAAGCTCTAGCTAATAACGTACCTGCACAACGCGCTTCGGTAGATTTCTGTCATCCTCTTCAGTGATTTGTGTTTTGTACGTTGGACGTTCAAAGACCGGTGGATTGTCATTAACATCTTTTACGTGAATCACGACAATCGTGTAATTTTCCTTTAAGTTGTCCGATGCTGTCAGCTTCAGCTCGTACTGCGATTAAATGAATCAAATTGCTCATTATTATTTCCTTCTACATTCGCGTTATCAGTTTGCTAATCAAGTTTATTTTTATTACAATTTGTGTCGATCAACTTGTTTTTCTTTAATCTAGATGTCCTGTTAGTACTTATCAGAAATATTGAAATTTACTGATCGACGTAATGACATGAAAAACGTGTTTACGAAGGAAAAATGTTTTATATTCAAAATTTAACACCTTCTATAAAAATCATCCAATAACTTACCCTTTTTCTCGTCTCATAATCCAGCGCTCCCGCTACGTAAATGGCTCCTGTCATATTTTTTACAGCGAAAGCTCCACCTATGTTACCGCTCGTGATCTCGTATCGAATACGCGAGGCTACAAAAGGATTTTCGTTAAAAAACTCAGTCGAAATAATAATAGGATACATTTTAGAACTTGTGTACTTTTTTTTAATAAAGCTAAAGCTATTTTTGTTAGACACATTTCGATAATTTTTATGTTTAATTTTCTTTACTTAATTAATGTTTTAATCTATTTATTGACAAATTTTTAGTTACTCACACTCATCGTGATCTTTGGCGGTGACAGTGAGGACGGTGTGTTGAATATCTTCATTTTCATCTACCTCGGCCTCATATAGGCCTTTGTCGAAATAGGGCGGGTTATCGTTTTTGTCGGCAATTCCAATACGAATGAATTTAGTAACTGCAACATAAAAGAAGTCGGCACATTACTTCGATACTTTTTTAAATCAAGGGATTCAGCAATGGTTTCAATAAAATATATATTAGTACCTATAATATATTCACAATATTTATTAAAATTATTATGTGATTCTTGAGCAATTTTAACAAACGACTACCTAAGTAGATTTGCAGACTAAGTAGATAACAGACCATAATATCGAGACTTGGGAATAGGACGATAACTGAATATTTATCAGAGACGAGTTATCTATCTAAGATACTTAAGATAAACAATCGATTAATTGCTCTCAAAGTAGCTGATACAAGCAATCGGATCTCGGCATCGGGTAAATGGAATTAATTACTACGACATTATATTATAAAATATTCCCAAATGACCTATTCTAAAATGTGGACATCGCTATAAAAGAAAAAATTAAAGAATAACCTCGAGCGTATTAAGTGGCAAGTCCTATTTATTTTTCGCGGTGATAACAAAAATTATCTAATGCCCAAAGCTCGTGTTGATTATATATGTGTAGCTTTCGTCAAGAAAAAATATCTTCGCGCGTTAATGTTCATAATGCGCAAATATTATACACAAGACAGTAATATAGTTTATGAAAACTGAGATATTCTTTATTTATATAATTTATTCTATAACTTAAAACAAATATTTTATCGCACGTAGCTTTCACATAGTTTCTATCAACATCAAATGCTTACTCTCTATTATTCAGTTTAACCATCTACATTTCATAGTTTCTGAATAGGTTCGTGCTAAATATGTGAAAATAAAATTACTCTAAAGCTACACTGGTGTAGGATATTCCAATTCTATTCAAACTTTTTAAACATTAAAGATGTAATAAAATTGCTGACATCATTTTAGCACAATGCTGATCTCATAATTAAAGTCCACAATTAAAGAACGATACCATTAATCTCGTACAAACTATTAAGGCATTGTTTTGTGAAATTCAAATGAATTCACGTATTTTAATTAAAAAATACATGTATGATGGTTACGAGGTTAGGTAACAAATGTTCCTTGTGTGTTTGAAACTCGCAACAAACTCGAAATTGAATTTTTTTCCACAAAAAAAAATTCCATCAAATTCCAAAAGTTTTGAAAGTTTTGTTGAACCGACGTAACGTTTAAAAAAACACAGAAATTCAAAGCGAATTCTAAAACGCGAAGTTCCGAAACTTCAGACTGAAGCCTTAACTATATTTCTCCTCTTCCAATATCAATGGCCATCCATTTTACAGTCAATGCACGAGAATTCGAGATGCACGTCGAATGAAAACGTCACAGAAACAAGCGGTTCACCTATAGCGATGGAAACAGTATTAAAGCTCTGTAGTATTGTCTTGCTACTGTCTAACTACTTGGGAGTTACGACTGACTGATACATTTATATAGCGCAAAGCTTGCACATAAAGGAATCACAGAATTGAAACGTATATTGTAATTATACAAGAAATGGAAATACGTTTTCATGGTCAAATATCGCGAAATAAAGGATAACACTGCATGGATCAATGAATAGAGCAATTTTATTGCTAACCATCGACACCTCTACCCTGAGCTTTCGACTATTATAACGGAACGTTTGTATTACAGCGGGATATAGGATAAGAAATCGATGGAGCATCCTTCTACTCTATTCTCCAATACTCGCCGAGTTTCCATCTCCGGTATCCTGTCTCTGTCGCTCATTCGATCGCTACACTCTTGTCATCACTAGCACCTGTTCTCACTGCCTATGTATCTCTGCGCTTTGTATCACTCCAGCCTTCCCTCCCCCTTTGACGACGATATCGGTCTCATCGTGCTTTCTGGAAATTACTAAAAAATTATTGAATTTGTGTACTGGATTTAATTTGATCCAAAGCAATGGACTTTTTAGATGATTTGTCTTGTTCTCGTATTTGTTCTGTGCATATAAATATGGTTGAAATAGAATTTTCTTTAGAAGAGACAATTTTTTTTCTTTGGTTTATATTCGGCTACATTTTTCCGAACTGAGTAAAGAGAAAGAAACGGACGGTAGCACAAATACAAAGTTATATGTATACTGAGGAAATATGCAGGAAGAAATGACTGAGATTTTTTATATCGAAAGTTTCATGTCTTTTGTAAATTTTTTTTGCTCATGCTGAAATACGCATCATTGACAAGAAATATATATATATATGAAATTTATAGACACACAAAACAACACATCCTATCGGAAAGTTGACTCAATGCAAATGAAATAAAAGTGAATTGGCACGTACACCTTGCTGTCAAGTTAGCGTTGCGCAAGGACTTTCTGCAACAATTTTCCACGTCAATGTATACGGTTGACAGATTTTCCAAACTAAAACTTTGCGATAGAAAATGAAAAAATTTGAAGCGACGTGGTCTTTTTCAAATTGCTATGTTTTATTTGATTGAATGCTTGTTATCGCGAATTTTCGAAACTCTCGTTACTATTTTGAAAGCATAAATAAAAAATATTCTCCAGCTCGGTTTATCTCGCTGATTGGTATGTTTTGAAATAATTTGCGTTCAGTACTCGTATTATATATTATTATGTAAGGTATTATAAAAAATATGTCGATTTGCAATTGTACTATATTTACGTAAATGGAAATGCAGTTTTAATGAAGACCCACCAATACTGTGTAAATATAATAATAACGAGCGCTTCTAATGTACACAGAATATATGATCAATTAATATATATGATCAATCTAAATAAACGCTTTTTAATAGGTTGAATTTAACTTTTAAATTTCGGTGTGCATAAAGGAATGCTATAATACTTTTCCGATATTGCTGTTAAGGAACAAAGAGACAAATCAGTTGTTTGCTTCGATAGCAATATTTTTTCGTCTAACATAGCTTTGACTATGTTGTTTTTTCTCTCATCCACATAACACTCGATATTATATTCTTCCCACTGGACATAGTTCCACCCATGTCAAACTCAGGCTTTTGTCACCTTATCCAGAGCTTTCGTATTTCACAACTTTCCGTCTATACATTCTCTCTCTCTCTCTCTCTCTCTCTCTCTCTCTGTCTCTCTCTGTCTTTCTCCCTTTCTCTCATTTTCGTCATGTCATCTATATAAATATACTCAGTCTTTCCATCGTCAAAGTTTATTCGTGCTGTACACCTTTAACTCCTGAGATGTCTACGTTCTACCGGTACCTCATTCGTTCAATCTATTTCCGCGACGCGGACTCAACAGCTCTCAAAGTTCGCTTCTGCAGCTGTGTTGGATGTAGGAGGGAAAGAGCCTTTTGGAAGACCGCGACAATGACGACGTCGACAAGACAGCAGAATTCGGCTCTTAGCTGCAGACCCTGCGGCACATCGCATCGGGCTATTTGGCTCGTGCAAAGTACAGATGGTCTTTTCTTCGCTCGTGATTTTCCCCTTCCTCTTTCTTTTTTTTGTCGCGAGTCTCTTATACTCTGGTATCTGGGTCAATCGTTGATGAGGCCATCTCTCGGTCTTCTCCTTCGTGCCATAGGATAATCCTTATTTTCTAGTTCCGAGTCTCGTTTTCCCAGCAATCCGAAGGAAAACCCTTACATCAGAACACGATTTTCTTTTACAGCAGTCAGTGCGCTCAGAGTTTCTATCGTTTTGCATTCGAAGTTGTGCTTTCTATGGCTATCTTATAAATATTCGCTAGTGAATCCTCTTGCGAGAAATCCTTAAATTTTTTTTTCAAATTAACAGAAGCTAGTGTTAGGTCTTTTTTACGGGTGCGCTCCCATTTTGGCTGGAAATTAGAACTCGCGCTCTCGAACTCGAGTGCGAGCCTTTGCTCCCAAAGAGGGGTATAACGCGATTTAGTAATGAAGCCCGTGTCGTTAAAGAACTTTTAATTCGCGGTTTTCTTTGATAGTCCTTTTTTTGTCGGAAAGCGCAGTCGAGAGCTTTATTTTTATCGCCGTTAGACCGTACAAACTCATTTGAACTTTCTGATTTAATTTAAGTAACATATTTCACGAAATCAACGTTCTAATGCGTAAATGGAAAATGCCTTGGTCGATAATATGCAAATGAGTAGTGGATGAAAAAGTTTCTGTATTCCATTTCTTCTTGAATCTAAGAGCACCGGCTTCACGCTGATAAATTAGTGTCGAACTTTCTCAATAAAAAGTCTCATTAATTATTATAAAAGCCTTTTCTGTGACGTACAGCAGCGACAAAATCGTCTTTAGTGATGGAATCATTTCTTCTTTTCTTTCTCACGAATTATAGAATTGTTCTCGTCGTGTATATATACCGTTTGATACAATTCGGAATATATGCACGTAATTAAACGTCAAATAAAATACTGTTAATTTCACGAGTTTCATGAATTTGTCACGTATCAAAACATAGAAGCCTTGCTCAATTTAAGTCCTCGCAAATGAATGAATTTGACTTAACTCCAGTGATTTGTTAATTAACGACGGCGAAAAGCATAATTAATCAAGTTTTTTTTGCTATTTTTATTGTTTATTTTCACAAAAATATAATACAGATGTGCATAAAGTTTGCTTATTTAATTAATAATGGATACTTTTCTCTCCAAAATTCTTTCATTTAGTTACAGTTTGAAATTCCATTATTATATGTAGCTATGATAATTCTAGTTTTGAACTCTGGCTAATTTAATTGCTAACTTCAACAATAGATTCGTTATTTAATGCCGACAAATAATTATAATTTATTCTCATAAAAGGTTTGCGCAAAACGCTTCCAGAAAATTGTTAAAAGCACATAACCGTCGCGAGATATAACTGCAACAGCTGCGAACGATCGCATATGAGGGTTTATCATTATTTCTTTAATTAAAATCTTTCTGGGCATTATTGTTGCTATCGAAATCAAAAATGTAATGCTCGTTATTAAACTAGCTTCTTTCGAAGAAACTTGTTCATATTGCAAAAATAAATAAAATATCCGGTATGAAAAATAATTATAAAAATAAACTGCAAGTTAATTATTTTCATAATAAGAAACAGAATTTATTGTCACGTACTAGTCGTTTTCGTACAAAGTGTTGTCGAATAAATATACTACTTATTGTAAAAATGCCGACAGACAGCTGTCAATACATTTGACCTAGAAATGTTGAATTTATTACACATTCTTATAGTAGCTACTCTTATAGCGAGTTCAGTTGAATTATTGCTATATAACTATCTTAATATTATTCTGTAATACCAAATGGTAAATACAGAAAAGCCGCTCTCCTTAAACATTGTTTGAAGTTAAAAGTAGTACCGATTAATTAAACGATATTGATGAAATCCTAGCGCATTCCAATCGATAAACAAAAAAATGAGCATCATCTCTCTTTTCTCCGAAAATGCTAGAATTATCTTCGAAGTAGCGTTATTAAAAAACGCGCAACTTTCATTGTCTCGCGAAAAATTTCTAATAAGCAGATATAAAAAAAGGAGTGAGAGCAGAGCTGAGATAGAGAGAAAGAAATATCCCCGAATATTAAAAGTTAGACGAGCCATTGTTAGTACGAGCGAAAATGAGAGGCGAAACCCGAGAATAAGTAAAAAAGAAAAGAAAAAAAGAAAGATGAAGAAGAGAGGCTTGCGCTTGCGTAAAGCTCTAACGCAATTATTTCGTCGCGGCACTCGGTTTGTTATCGTAATTTAGTTTTCATCGCCGCTGACAGCTCGGCGTGCTTAAGTCTCACCGGCAAACGACAAAGGAATGTACTGCGAGTCGAAAGCGGTCGCGAAAAAAATAAGGGCGAAAAGCTTGCGCTACTGAAAAGGGATTGCAAAATGAAAAAAGGGCGAGAAAGCTGCCTGAGTCTGGAAAGAAAGAGCGAAAAAAAGAGAGAAAGAGTAAGAAGTAGGGACAACGAGAGCAGCAAGTTCTAATGGGAAAAGAATCGCGAAAGCAGCCGAGGAGGCGGTGCGGAGTTTGAATACGAGACAAGGTGAACGCGTAAAGGCGGGAAAACGCGGAGAACAATTCTGTCGGTATACGCGCACTACGGGATTATTGGTAAAGCCGCATTATTATCCTCTTTAAAGTGTTGCTCTGAATGCGCGTATATGAGGGTAAGACCAAGGAAGAATGAGATTAAAAGTCTCGTGAATTGATTGCGAAAAAAAGCTTTATCCTCTTTCGAGCTTTTTACGCATACTTTCTCTCCCTCTTTCTCTCCCTCTTTCTCTCTCTACTGCCTCTTTTAACTCATCGCTTTTTGTGTTCAACGCACGTTCTCTTCTTGTTTCGTCAGCTTCGATTCTCGTACGTATTATTGCGCCCGAGTGCCCGTACGGTTTCATCAAATTCAACAGCAAGATGAACCTTTTTGCGTCGACAAAATCCGCATATGTGCGTAATACTTTTTTTACGGAAAAAACGTTACGCGCAAAGTGAATTGAAAGCTTCGCGTGCGAAAAATACTGCTATAGAGCTTAGCTTGAAGCATCAGTGGAACGAGAAAAAATTAGATTTCTCGATAAAGCTGCCCGAGCCCGACCTGTTATCTTATGCTCTGTGGCAAATAAAGTTCTCTTTTGTTCGGATTATTTTTCTCTCGCTCTTTCTCTTTATCTCTATCTTTCGTTACACATTTCCCTTGTAACATTTTTCGAACTTCGAATATATAAACTGTCTCTTTTCAATTAGAATGTAAAAAGCAAATTGGCCGCATCCGCGCCAGTCGCGCAAGTATATTTTACGAAACTTCATCGAGTTGCTGCTATGTACTTCGTCGTCTTTTTATGTCCAGATGAGATATTTTTTCCAGTTCGTTAGTGAGAAGGAACGTAAGTGAGCTCGCGCGCGTCAGAACTTTTAATAAAAGACAAATTGCCTTTGATCCCTGCAATTTATTTACCTGTTGCAGTGAGCGGAAGTCGAGGAAAATACGCTGCTGCGACTGACTTAATGCGCAAAATCGGTGCTGAGACTTGCTCACGTTTGAGAATAAGAGAAAAAGATAACGATTTGGACTCCGGATTCGGATAGATAATATAACTTGGAAGAATTTTCTAGAAGTAAGTTCCTCTGCAGTTATGCGGAGTAGAGAGAGAGAAAGAGAGAGAGAGAGAGAGAGAGCTCGAGGAGTATAATCGAATATTTGACGCTTGGATGATAAAAGTGATTTGCGGCAATGGCGCGGATTTGCCTCTCCCCTAGATAAAGGAGAAGGAGACAGAGAAATGCTGTAGTTTATACACACAATGCACCGGTTATGAGTAAGAACCATTAGATTTAACGGTGTAATGCTGTTACGACCAAGAGAAACGCTCGCTGAACTGAGCGACTGGTTCTACACGTATTCCTACGGATACGAATCATTACATATATTTGTATATACAGCAGATACGTACAGGTCAGGTGCTTTTCTCTGTTGTATACGCCGTAGAAGTTTGACCGTAATTTTTAATAAACTGGTTTTATCGGTGATGCAACGCGTTGTGCATAAATATGAATTCTTGTTGTACCTCTATTAGAACGAAAGAGATCACATAGTACTTTTGAGTCGATAAGAAATATCTTACTTAATAAAAAATAAGCTTTCCAAAATCGCTAAATACTTGAGCAGTATATGGCTAAGTTCTCTTTACCTCCGCTTTTCAGAAACAGGCGACGAGCGAAATCTACTTAAGACTTTCGCTGAGAAATAAAATGGTTAAAGTATCGTTATGAAGAAGGTTTCATGTTACGATAGAACAGTTAAGTCTGCAAATTTCTTCAAAGCTATAAGTAATGAATGTATTTTCTTGTATGATTTCCTAATTATACATATATTATTTAACTTCAATTTGGTGAAAATATTCGTAAATATTTGTAGTGCAAAAACACATGAATAAGCATCCTTTTGCAAAGCCAATCTCTAAAGCTCGCTTTATTCGTTAAATTAGGTACTACTTAGACAGTTAGAAGTTCGGATTACAACCAGAGATAGACAGTGAGCTTGTACTAAAGCTCTGATATGTGAGCTTCATTTTGAAATAGATATTGAAAAAAACGCGAACAGCTCATTTTAATTTATATTTTGCCAGTCTGTGCGAAATTAACTTTTTCGAGACAGCTACAGTGTATTTCCCATATATTTCAGTTAATGGCAGATTAATGTTTTCTCGCGTTTTTTTTTATTGAAGCGAAAGCGCAAAATACTTTTTACATGTTTTATATCACGAACGAATATTAAAAGGAATTTTTATTTTATTTGGTCGCAATTTACAAGAAAATTTTTCGCGCGCTTCCGGCGTGAAATATTAATGGAAGCTTTAGTTATTATTTTTTTATGCGAAACCAAGTGATTTATATTTTAAATTTAGAATCGCAGTTAACAGGAACAGCCGGCTTTCAAACCGCAAAATTCGCGATGAATCGCACAGGTGCAATGTGTCGCAGAAATAAAATCGGACATATTCTAGAAATTACGGACTACGAGAGCTTTATTTCTAACAAAAATGAAATGCCGTTGAAGAAAGGTAAATTTCAACTTACGTCAAATACGTCAGGTACGGGAATTTAATTGAATTATAGTCCCTTGATAAATGAATGTTGCGAAAAAAAAGAAAAAAATATTTGAAATACTAATACCACGTCTTATTTACTGGGCAGCAAGTCTACGATAATTATAAAGTTACGCTAAGTGCATACGGCGCATTTTTTTATCAGCACCCTGTTTAAAGAGAATTTTCTTTGATGCCATATTTGCTGCTCGAGGAGCTTTGAACGACATAAGTGGAATAGAGAATTTTCTTTTATCTTTAGTCCCTTGTACACGTGTGCAATATAAACTAAAAATTATAGCGAAACACTTTAGAGAAAAGTTGTTAAGATCCAACGTAAAGATTTTTTTAAGTAGGCTACGATGAAATGTATCTGATAATATATCAGATTTTTAGTTATGTACAAACATGCATTGGTTCGATGATATAAAAATTGCTATTTGTTATTTTGATATTATAATACATACTTAAATTTAAAATTAAAAGATATAATTTGATATTCTCATGAAACACAAAACGTGTACATATCAAATATGCATAAACTGTCGCAAATAACTCGGACACAGGCTATCGAGGTATAAAAATTTTCTTCGTACACAATTTTAATGACCTTCATTTACCGCAAAATTCAGCTCAGTCATTTATGAATAAAGTATCGTCGCAATAATGCATGCAAGTGCCGAAATTTTTAGCCTTGCAAAATTTTTATGCACATGCCATTATTTTATGCTCGCGAGCTTTACGGCATGTTCAATGTGAAAATCCAAGAATAATCATACAAAACGAACAAGAGAAAATGTTCAAACAGCCACATAAATAAAAATCGTTTCAATTGCTTTTCACAAATACCACATATATACACAGCAAAGTGAGCGAATAAAATTCCCCAAAAGCGTATGCCCAAGGCCCTATACAATTACACGCAGCGTAAAGTAGAATTTCGCCATCGATTTCCTATTAAACATAATAACGCTACATAAAACCTTATTATAAGCAAATATCACAATACCCATCAGAAAGCGTAATTTACAATCTAGTCCATTTCAATCAAACGACCAATATATATTCTAGCTAATACAACAATATTAAGCGAAACGATGTTACAATCGTAAAATATATCAATAAAAATATTATAAAATTTTATTTCTTAAAAATATTCGTCGTACAAAAAAAGAAGTATTTCAAGTCCGAACTATGAACAGACCTAAAATATATTTATCCTCGCAATAGTCAAGTTCCAAGCTCCTCCGAAAGTTCTCGAAGAAAATTGCAGCGATAGCAACACTGAGTATCAAAAAAATACGTCAGCATTGCAACTCAAGGAAAAAGTTGGCTCGCGTTTGAACGCGAGAGTCTCATTCGGTGAACGCATTCGTCGTTACAATTCGAAGCTTTTACAAATACAAAGACAGACTTCCCAACGATTTCATTACCGGGCAACGAAGCGTACAGCATCACACCCTCGAGAGAGAATTAACGCACAGCAAAGGTGTCTGGTAGTCTGAACCGCAACGAAGCGGGATTTATCCCGGAGACATTTGCGAGTATTACCTACAACGCAGCCATTACATTGCGTTTTTTTTTGTAGATATACATACACGAAGTGTACGCAGCCTTCGTCCGCATATCAATGAATTTTCCAGAAGTATTTTCGATGCTCCAAGCTATATGCGAGAGTTTTGCGTGTATGGTTTTTTGCTTTTTGCTAGTTTTCTCTTTTTCCCGGCCATTTGTTGAATCTTTCCTGTTAGGGAGTTAGACAAATTCTTTCGTTTCGACTTTAGCTGAGAAGAGTGAGAGAGACAGAGCGAAATCTATTCAAATTACATTGGGCAAAAATAAAATGAAGTTTTGCTGATGCAACCAGACTATGACTTGTCTTCTGACGTTGTTTGAATACATAAAAATAATTTACTAAATGAATTTACTAAATTTATAGAAAACAGTAAGTAATATTATTCACTATTACTCTTTTAGTAATGTCGACTTACCTACTTAATGTTTTTATTCGCATAAAATGTAGACGTAAATATTTTCAACAGAACCAATTAAGTGATAATAATAATTAATATTTTAACATACAATAATTGTTTTATATTATTTAAGAATCAAGTTTAAGTTGAAAGAGATTTCACCATGAATTGTACGTGTGATCATAATAAAGAAAAATATCGTATTCTAACTATAATTTCGTATTTATAAAACTACACTATCAATTAATGAAAATTAACTTAACAAAATAGCGAATTTTTACTGTATTTTGTAAAATTAATTTTTTTCACCCTGCTTAATATTGAATAGTATACGAGTTCAAGAGTGAATAATTCAATTCTTTCAAATGTATTGAGTACAATATTTGTTTGGCTCATATATGTATATATTGTGTATGTATATGTATACGTATATGTATATGTATATGTATATGTATATTGTATATGTATATTGTATATGTATATATAAAGGGGAGGGACCTCCTCCCATTGATTGTATAATGCTATTCGAGTTTCTGACGCTCTTGTACAAGTGACTGTTTATTTCAAAATGCTTTATTTATTCGCAGTATGTAGAGAGTATTATACACATAAAGTAATACGAGACAAGCAATGTGTGTAGAAAGGATCATTCGTCGTATTTGTACGCTGGCATTTTCATTGTTGACAAAATCCTCTATCAGATTTCTATTGTACGAGAGCGAAGCACGCTGGTGAAATTTAACGAAAGTACGCACGGCTTTTGTTCTCGTGATAATAAAATTTGATTAATTCGTTGGAAAAAGCTCTACTCGACGTTTGCTGTATAAGTGACTCGAAGAGCCAAGTCGATCTAGAAGCTTTATTAATAATGAAGTTCATTTTACATCTCGACGAAGGAACTATATAAATGCAAACTTTGATGAATAACAGCCTCATACATAACGTCTGCAAAACCGGAGAGGATAACATCTAGCGCTTTTCGTAGGTCGAGAGAGCAACGTGAGTTAGTAGACGACATCGAAACTTCGACACGACATTACAACCGCTATCGTGTATTATAATACACGTTTTCCACTGCATAAACGAAGCGATAAAAAGCACGCGTTGCGCGCGAAAGTACGTGCATAAAAGGGAGCTTGAGGGCAATAAAAATAAGAGGCAAACGTAAGATTGCCAGTATATTCCGTACCTCCTCCGGTACCCGGTAAGAAAGTTTTATTCTATCTTATGCGGTACGGTGATAAATATCTTTTAATCGCCGGAAACAGCGAACTCGACTTTTTGCGGAACCGGGAGTATATGGTAGGTTGCCGCAATATGGAGTATATAGGGTGTATACAAGCAACTATTGACGCGGAAATTCCATAATTCTTTATAGCGAGAGTCAACTTGAAATTTTGCCGAGGTCAAAGGGAAGGAGAAGAAGAAGAAGATGCATTTAAAATAAGGGAGGAAGGAAGGCGAAGGTACTATGTAAAGGAACCGTCGAGCGAAAAGGTAGACCTGAAAAACATGATAAAACATGGTCTTTTTATATGTCACTTGCATACGAACCCGCTCTTCCGTTTGGCTTGTGTGCGAAATTGAAACGAATGTGTCGCGCGACATTTTCACACAATTTCTACGCTTATATCTCTCTGCTTGAATGTTCAAAACAAAGCGAAACTTTCGTCTCTCTTTCGCGTGAAAATCGAATTCAACAGACTGTTCTGTTTCTGCACTGCTTTTTGGATATACCTGTCGAAAGATCTTTGTACACTCTATACGTTAAAGGAAGACTAGAGATGCGCTAAATTAACAGTAGCGATCTATGAGCGACGGTATACATAAATATAGTTCTTTTTTCGGTGTCCTATGATCGATGCAACGGAATTTTGATGAAATTTAATTCCCTTTGTAGAGTGGCTGTTTGAATTGCCATTATAGTTGAAGCTATATTTCCATGCGGATAATTATCGTTTAATATTTGATGTTCCGAGATTATATCACTGTTTACAGTTATTACATAGTTGTTTAATCATTTTCAGATAGGGTTGCGATTTTCATTTGCCGCATTCGAACAATGCAGAAATGCGTATATCACTTGGAATATCTATTTGATTTCAAATAAAAGTATAGAATCACTGATTAAACGAATAATGAGCTCGTACTAAAGAATCAAACATATATATTTTGAATTCCACGTATATGAGCAGCGGGATTAACTAAATATTAAAAGGTGAGCCGCGGTAGCATTTCGTTTTTTTTTAATTCTCGTCTTTTATAATAAAATTCAAACGTGAAGATTAAATTGGCAGTTAATTCAATGATACTTATAGATGTTATCGTATTGGTGAACAAAAAACATGGAAATCGGTTTAACGTCTTATACAGCCCGAAGAATACGTACCCGAATTGATTTGCATTATCTGAATTTATAATGTTTTGCTCAGTGACTATAATATCGTTGAATTCGAAACTAGAATAAGCGAACTGGGAGGAATATTTGTATGGTGGTGAGTTTGATTTTGGATTCTAACTAATCACAGGAAATTCAGAGAACAATCAGCGAGTAATTTCCGTAGTTTTCCCAGTTCAAAAGCAAACCTATACAGCTCGCATGATTGCGACTTTGAACCTATTAATATAATATCGCTTCGATCAATCATCGATGAAAGAAGAGATTTCCTTCATTACTTTTAAAATGCATGTCAATCTACGCATGTATGAAATTCGAAGAAAAGAAACAATTATTAGAAACAGTTAACTTCATATACATATAATCTACTTTTATTCATTCGTATTCTGACCATTATCGAGAAATACTCTCCCTACATTGAAAACGCATGCTTATTGAAGTCTACGTGTTTGTAAGCGTTAATTAGTGTAGATATGTAACGTTCGTGCTTAAACCCATGCAACTACGCTAAGTGCACTAATCTCCGAACGATCGAATGGCTTTGAAGTTTAAATTATATTACCAACGTCGTTACAACTATGATATATATATATATATATATATTTCCGCTTTTGAGTGGTTTAACCATGTACAGACTTTATAAATTATACGTATATTGACATTACAGACGGTCAGAGAGACGCATTTCGAGAAATTTGACTACGTGCATGCTCAGGTCATTTGCGCTAATGCATATATATATTTGTCCTCAATTTACGTTTCCAAGCTACACTGAACAATTTCATTGTTGATCATTCCATCAGGAGATACGGTTTTACGACTTTATCCGAAAATTGATTTACTATACAAAAATCATTTACACACTTTTAAATCTCGCGTCTTCGTTAGTGAAACTCGAAATTCGAATTTAATCAAGCATACATCTACACAATTCTCTGTGAATATGTATCCAAAAATTCCTTTTTTTTATACGAAGGGTCAAAAGCAAGCCTTTAAAATGTTTTAACGCGTGCATAAGAGTATTTGTTAAGCTTTCCCTGTAGCTCTCAATCCATTACCGTTTGCTCTGGGTAAATACACAAAATTGCATTAATAAATAACACATTCGAATGCAAGCTCACGAATAGCTGAATATAGAGAAAAGAAAAATTTAAAAATTTAATTCGCATCGATTGGCTGTACAAAAATATAGTACTCTCGGAAACAGAGACAAGTACATCAGTAGGATAAAGACACAGAAAGCATTATTAACTCGTACAAAGGCTACTGTACGCATCGGAAGCTACCTCTCGAAGTAATTAATATACTATAGATAGAGTATATTCATTCAATATATCGATCTTTTGCGATACCAAATTTCGATAATAACTGATAATACTATACTGTATATACTTTTCGACAAAAGGAAAAATATATTGAATTCGATATATGTGTGTGTGTGGGTGTGTCTGCGTGTGTATTGTATACTATACATAGTCTATTCTAAGGAGATTAAACTTTTGAACTCGTTCCATATAAACTGCGAGGCAATCGGATCTCGGGTGGTTGGGCGTAACCAGAAGTAAATCCAAAAATCCTCGAAATTCAGCAAGTTCGATCAACGCAAGTGTGTATGCATGTAAATATGTATATAGCTTCACAAATTCGAACGCGACAAACGCCCGTTCAAAATCGAAACTTGCTATGGCGCGTATAGACATCGGCGAACAAAACGCGATAGTCGTCAGCATTGGCTCTTAATGGACTGTATTGCTACCAAGCGGTTCGATATAAACTCTCGAAGAGCCGCAAGAGCTACAGCTAGTACTGTACACTATCAGTATTACAGCAACGGCACTATTCCAATGTCAATGTATCTTATTCGCTGGCGGGATACAACGTAAATGTACTTGCAGTCGCTAATGTCGCGGTTGTAAGGGATATATCTATATATATGTATATACTTCACTGTTAATTGAGAGCCAAATTAATTTCAGCCGTCGTCGTCAATGAGCCGAGACGTTCAGGGCGTAACTTTCGTGAGATATATCTAAGGTTCGTTATCCGTAGTGTTATATTCTTAGCGAACGAAATGTACAAACTTCTTTATAATTGTATAAATATACACGAATACTTGTATATGCATATCAAATGCGTACACAGTATTCAACACGTGTACGTAATTAAATATTTTATTGTTTAGTTATCCCTGTATTTTTATTTAAAATTTTCCAGTACTTGATTATGGAAGAGCGCCTTCGTCAAATAATGCAGAACTGAACGTTATATATAATAAATTTCGTACTGTCAAAAGGCAGAATTTTACGAACCTGCTACATTAATTACCGAGAAATTTCCGTGAAAAGGACGAGCAAAAGAAGAAGAAGAAGAAGAAGAAAGAAAAAAGAATAATAATCACCTGCGTATATAGCCGTATACAAAATGCATTAACGAATCCGCCAAAGGCGAACAAAACCTTTTTCCGGCTAATTACGAAGCCGTAATAAGGCCGCGTAGATATCTGCCCGTCCTCTTGTTTTTGGCAGATTAAGGATTCGCCCTGTTGAGAGAAAGAGAGATAGCGAATCGGCAGAACAAGACAATGCCGCAGTACTGACTCGGCTTTATAGCTCAGCAACTCGAGCTTTACCGAGAGAACGAGAGAGAGAGAGAGAGAGAGAGAGAGAGAGAGACATCGTCGGTCAATGCCTGACTATTCCACGCAAGCACACAAAATACGGGAATCATAGCGTCGTGTACTATTACGTCTCTGAATTGTGAAAAAGCATTATCATTGTGCGGCTACATCCGTTAATTTAAAAAGAGTCAAGTAAATAGATCAAAAGGACACATCTCTAGTAATTTGTAAATGATCATTTAGTGCAGAGAAAAAAATGAACACTTCATTAAGCTTTGAATAGTGGAATATTTGATGGGTTTATAATATTCCGCTTTTCAGAGCTTTTTTGCTTGAATCCTATATCCTATATATATTGAAAGCTTGATGCGAACGATACTGTAAAGAGAGGAAGAGGAGGTGAAAGAGAGATGGACAGACTACGAACTTGCTTCTCGATGAAAATTTCATTCGCAAGGCTTTTAGAACTTTTCTATGGATCAATTTTAAATTTTCACTGTCCCCGGGGAATAATTTGAGTCAACTAAAAAAACATTACGCTATCGACGTTTAAAAATGACTGAACTTTGTTTATATTCTCTTCAAACTCCATTAAACATGGTTTTTATGCATTTTTATAACGGGGGTATAAATTCTTCGATGCATACCTCAATATCCACATTTTATATCCAATCGTCCCAAAATACATATAGATGTTTTCTTATATTCCAAAGTTGAAAAAGCATATACTTATATACGAGCTATAATACTTTATCTCATTGTTTTTTTTTCATTTACTACACTAGAAGATCTTGTAGTAAATTCCCTAATTAAATATTTGAGAATACGCGATACAGTCAATTTCTCCCTCGATGATCGAAAAAACTAAACCATTAGTCACCTTAAAGTGTTATGAGGTCGATCAAGAAATCAATCCATTAGGATCTCGCGAACTCAATTCTATGAACCATCAAGCGAAAATGCAGTATCACAAAGTAATAAAAAAAATCTTAAACTATGTATAGGTATATACATAAAACTAATCCATTAGATCAAAGCCAAGGAAAATAATGTGCGAAACTTGTTTTAACAGTAAAACTCCAGATAGCGGACACTACGCAAGAGTGCGGAACAGCAAGGATACACGATTCGAAAAAAGCTAAACTCGAACTTGCAGAGAGAAAAAACCAAAATCTGCAAGGAAAATTAAATTTTACGGTGTATAACGCGCAGAGTACGATTGACGAACAGGCGATCACGCTCACGCGGTTTTTGACATTTATTGGCCAGTGGAAATTCATGCCGAGCGATGAAGCTAAGTGAGTGCTATCGTGAAAAACAAGGCTCTCTCTCTCACTGTCCAGCTGCGCCCGCAATATGTATACGTATGAACGGAAATGTCAAACGAACGATCATTATTTTTTTTGTTTTTTCTCCTACAGAGACTCATATTCCAACAGATGTGCATATATACGTGACACAGAGTCTGTGCTACAGAGCTTTTTGCACATGTCGCCAAGAGAAATGTAATTAAAGCTCAGCTCACGGATAGCTTCGATTCAATTTCCATGCGCGCGCGCGAGCAAGTTATTCGTATTCGAGAAAAATCTGATCGCAATTAAACTGGAGATGCACAATGACTAATTATGGGAACTTTTAATGCCTTTTTCTACGTTTGCTTTTATTTATCAGTTCTGCAGCTGACAGTATACCGTTGAATTATGCTTACGTATGTATACGATTGTGGATCGATTTACAGCTTGTTATATATCCTTCTGTCGTTCGATGTTAATAATGAGAGATACTTTAAGCGATATAATTGGATGGTTTACCTCGAATAACCGGAGTGTTTAATTAAAGTTTCGGCAAATCTTTGAAGAAACTTAATTAAGTTTATGACTTGCCAGAGTAAATATTGTCTTTTGTCATTGCAACCTCTGCATAAGCAAAACAATTTTCTTTCTCGTGTACGTCGTAGTTATGTTTTTGTTCTATTGTGAACTATGACGATCTTCATGAGCATTTTCCCCGAGAATTTCTTTCATTTGGAGTCAACAATAAGAATTTTTAAAAAACATTGTTCCTATTGTTTTATACTCAACCCAGATTTCACGTCCGCATTTGCACAAACACGTAAACATGCACGGAGCTTTCGCGAATTCAGCCAGATGACAAACCCGATCAAATACTAATAAACAATTACGAGAGGATTGCTTTGCATAGGAAAACATTGTTTATCCTACAAGTTGATTAACTGTGGCGAAACAAGGTGTATTTTAATGTAACGAGCAGTCAATTTTGTCTTTTTACACTACTGTACTTCGACGAGTTAATCCCGATAAAATATTACATTTCAACTTATCGTAGTAATAGTAATAATACTCTCTTGTTATTTATTGACTACCAAAAGTCGGAAATAACTCGATAACGCTGAACTTCTGTATATTTCACTCAGCAGCAAAAGTTTGTTTTCGAAAAGCGAGTAGGCAAACATTCAAACAGCGCGTTGTTTAAATAAAACAATAAAATGTACATGTATAACGCGATAATATGGGTATGTATACACATTCCACCATATCAGTTATAAGTTAACAAAGTTTGTTTCCGTTTAATTTATACAGCAAATTAGTAACCATATATAGCAAATCGACGCATCAGTTATAAGGTTTGCGCAATCGAAACATCGGCTTTTTTATCATCTTACAGTACTTGATTTACATCTCTTTTGAAACTCCCATTAATTAAACATATGAGAATATGAGACGCATTGAATCGAACATTTCCCTGTTTCTTTTTCATACTTTGTGATCTAAGCTTATGATCACGTTCACGTCTGTTGTAAGATAATTTTAATAAACAAATAGGTACGATGGATCAGCAAATGTAGTTACACAAAAGCACTCCCGCGTAATTAAAATTCAGGTTATGCTAAGTTTAATGAATTGAAAATGTAATTCATACTTTATAGCTTGTTTTATCAAGCACAGTCGAGCGATGTGGCGTCAACGCTCGAGGGAAAAAATCGTTATGAGAAAATATGGTTCTCGAAAAATGACGCAATTGATTATCATGATGAAAAGTTGCCTAAACCCCCCCCCCCTCTCTCTCTCTCTCCCTGGTTCGTTTTATTATATTTAAGTCCTGATTAACTTTGATCAGAATTTTCGATAATGACACTCGCCGTATATTATTTCCCTTTCAGGGAAGCATGTGCGATTCTCTGTAATAATGTACGAAAGGTACTGCAAGTATAGCGAAACGTTGTTCACGATCTATATATACATATATATATATATATATATATATATATATATATATATATATACATGTCCTTAATTAAAGCCACCTGTTGTCCATTTAATTAAGAACGCCAGCATCAATAATTCCTTACAAATGTTGCTCACGATTTGTAAAATTAGATCAGATTTATTTAATAAATTCCGTTCGCTATACGACCAGTCAAATTCAAAAGGCAATTAATATACTGGTTGAGCTTCTATCGAATATTCATCATAGGACGAATGGGACAATATTAAGTTGAAATGAGATCATAGCGCAAGCTCGCGAGAAATTATGGAAAATTTTGGAAAATTGACCGTTAATTTACAACGCGCAAGCATTTAATTGACGTGTGCTTATTCCAGTAATCGATGCATCATTCATGCTGGCTTTTGTCGTTCATAATCTCCCGCTGTGTGAATTTACACGACGTAAATGAGGTTATATTATAACTCCTTCTCTGTATAATCAATTATAAACATAGCATACAGATTAATCGTAGTAATTAACCGAAAAGACGTACTGTTTGCACAAGCTCTTAATCGAGTTTGCTAAGACACTTGGCCTGATCGACTAATGTCACTCAACTGCTTCATTAAAACAATTAGTATTCCCGAAAGTTATGTATTCGAAAAAACTCATCAGTTCTTTCGGTCTCGGATATAAACAACCATCCCTTAATATTGAGATAGTTTAGCATTGTTCAGCAAAATCATGAATTCTATTGTACAAAAGCAGTATGTACCTTGATCATCTCACGCGACGTGTGCTTGCCAATACACGTAGCGAAATTCTAAAGCCTAATTATAGCCGTTAATAGTGTATGTTATGTATATATGCTGTTGGGAAATATGTGTATCTTTATACGAGGGAAATTCACCCCATAACAGGCAAGTTACTGTACAGTGACCTCGTATTCTCGCGCGCGAGTTTGCTAGGAAAATTCATGCCCTGAATGCATGGACTTTCGTCTATAACATCGCTCTATACTGTTCAGAACTTTTAACGTTTTACAGCGACGAAAGATATGATAACTTTTTTGCAAGATTTGATGGGATGAACTGATGCGAATAATTACTTCGCATCTATAAACGTGCTCGCGAAAGTTTATTACAGAGTAAAAGGAAAAATCGAACTCAAAAATCGGAGACAGAAGGGTTATGTACAGAAAGAGAATATGTGTGAGAGAGAGAGAGAGTGAGAGAGAGAGAGACAGAAGAGAGTATAGTTAACTCACTTAAGTGGAGCAAAAAGTGCGCACGAAGCAAAGAGCGCTCCATTCCAAAGAGTTTTCGAGAGCAAACAGTAGACACAACACACGTGAGAAAGAAAACAGCGATTATTAGGCACGTGAAACATACCGAGGTAAGTGCTGTTGGTTATCACCCAAAACAGTTTGAGCGGATCGATCATTAAAAAGCGCGCAGCATACGATTTTCCACGAAATTTTTTAAATGAACTATCACATCTTGATTGCAATATGTATATAATGAAAGATCAATCCACACGCGCACTACACCTCTATCCGCAATCAGCAATAGCAATGGCAATGGCAACACTTGTATTATTATCGATGCATACTCGCGTTGTCACTGTCAAACGAGACTGTCGCCGCTGCTCATAAGCGGCCATATACATATAGACAGTAGGACACAGAAACACACAAGACCACACCGAGAGTATACAGTAGGGGCAGGGCCAAGTGTCAGAGGCCTTATCTAATTTGCGTCTCTGTTTGCTTCCGCAACCGGTGCAGTAACCTATATATACGCGATGTTTCCACAACGCGCGCTGCGAGTTATGCGGAGAACGACGCGCGTGAATATAACTCGACGACTGATGCCGCGGGCTTGGAAAGCGACAGAGCTTTGTGGCGCGCGCATCTCTCTCGAGAGAGCTTTCACCCCCCCCCCTCCCCCCGCGCGCCCTCTCGAATATTATAACGGATACTGCGCATTGCGTCTTGCGTTGAGTTTCCGTTATATTAGAAATTATTCGATATTACAAAAACGTTTTTTTATTTCGAGTTCTTTAATCTTAGAGATAGCAAATATAATTAAACGATCGATTGACAGAGACTTCAAAACATGCCGTTCAAAGCTAGAAAATGTTTTTTTCTCCTTTTTTGTATACGTGTATATTGTGAAGTTGAACGTATTTGCACTCGCGGATGTACATGGAATTAACGTTGAACCGTGTCCATGCAATGGAATCTACTGGACAGGAGTGAAAGCGAATGTGTATGTGTATGTGTGTATGTGTACCAGTGAGATTCTGTCGACGGCAGGTCGACGATTCACCTGTCATCGGCACGTTTTTTCTACCGCAACGCTTACCAGGAAGTATATAGATTGCGCTTCATTTTTTCCTTCGAACGGTGGCTTGCAGTTCGTTGGTATGTAGATATACACGTGAATTGTACACAAAGCGAGAGAAAATAACCGGCGATCGATTTTCCAAAAGTGAATTTTTTACAGGGATATGCAGTCCTTTCGCAATAAGGGTTGGTAAAAAAAACAAATTTTCGCACTGCTAGAGTTGTATCACTGTTTTTTATGATTGTGTGTGAATATATATACAGACAACGATTTTATAAATAAGAGTACAACAACACTTTATGATTGGAGATGATCCTGTGCCTCGTCCTGGGCCGTTATCGGATTGTGCTCTGGTAGATACGGAAACTATTGTTTGAAAAGAAACGATTTTTCTTCCGCAAGAATCGAGTTTTGCTCGGATATATGCATAGAGAATTCCCTCATACATATACGAGCGAAACCAAACGTGCTTTGTGCATATATATATATATATATACCTAGCAAAAAGCTACACTGTACTCGCATAAAACATGAATTTAATAAAAATGTCGATCGTGTTTCTCATAGCGAACCAGAAAGACGAAAACAAAAATAATTCACCTATATAACGGGCGTTTCCCACGCGTGCAAGCTTTACTAGTCCCGTATAGTCGCGCTTGAAGCTTCGGTAATTCATTCGGACTCTCGCTTCAGTGCAACTTGCGCTAACCGTATAATCTCGTATTTCACGAACGCGCTGGCTTTCGCGCCTCTTCATTCATTAGACTCGAACTGCGTAGCTCTCGAACTCGATTAGTCTAAACAGCTCATTTATATATATATGTATATATATCTGTGTGTGTGTGCGTTTACGTATGTGCGTATATATGTGTATTTATATGTATACAAATGTCAATATTATCAAGCGCATCAAAGCTTCCGTCGATACGAGTATATGCTTGCAAAAGTGAGTCTGTTTGATTCACGACCATTCGAGAAGTCGTTTCTGTTAAGATTAGACGAGTCTAATAGAACTGGATATAGCAAGCGAAACATCATAGTATAATATAGATTCGAATAGGACACAGTAATGCACAACCTATATAAGAGAAAAATAGCCCGGGAAGAGAAAAATCCGGATGACAATCATTCGTCGTATCGCATAGTCGATGTCAGTATCACCGTGAGATAGACGAATACACATAATCCTTCTTACGCGCAGTCGATATAAAATATACTCCATAGGATGTTATACTGTATAGAGCCTGAAAACTGAGGCTAATACTTTCTTTCCTGGCGCGTGTATTTTCATCGTATATTTTTTATTTTATTCCTTTCATTTTCTATCGGTATCGCTCTCAGTCTCACGCCGCCTTTCTTCAGAGCTCGTGCAAACATACCTTCCGCCAAAATATATGCGTGTATATGGTCTATATATGCACAGTCAGTTCCGCGTATATAATACACATACAGCTTCATATTGCGAAAATGTGTAGCGTCTATGTGTCTGTGAACATATATACAGAACATCGTGCACAATTTCCAGTTTAGTAATTTTCATAATTCTTTCAGTCGTCTCTTCTTTGCTACAGCCCTTTTTCACCGAGCGTTCCCTCTCTTTTGCTCTCCTTTGACGTTTTTGCCGCTTGTCTTATTTTTAATCTCCGTCATAGCCCTTACCAGTTGTGCGCGTTTTACAAGCACACATCATTTTGATCTTCCAACGACGGTCTAGCGAACTTTGTACATCGGTACACGGCCATCGAGCGGGGTCTTTTGCTTTCGCTTCTTATCAGAGCTATTTTTCACGCCATCCATCGCTATTGTATAGCTGTATACAAGTCATGTATATGTGTGTGCGTGAGTGTGCGTATGCGTGTCTGTTCCAAATTGGATGTTTTCGGCGTGTTTATGTACATGTACTCGCGCGGCATAAATCAGACGACTCCGCGCGACAATGTCGCTTATAGTTATACGTGTTTTCGGCCTGCTGTAAATGTAATTCCGCGCTGAAGAGTAATAGAGCGACAGGGAGATAAAGAGGAACAGAAGGGAGATTAATCTTTGGCACAGGAGAGTTATGCCAGAAAACCGTCGCTTGATTAAATGGAATGCGAATAGCTTTTACCGGAGAAGCAATGCGCAGGAACTTTTCGACGCCGACGTTCCATCTTTTTCAGGCTCCAGTTGGGATACAAGAAAAAAAAGAAGACTAGACTGAATATTACTCTGTACGACTGCTGACTTTGCATATGTGTTTTTCTTGATTTGAATTAATAGGATTTCCTTTTTGCGACAAGAAAGTACAGTTGACTTTTTTTGCATATCGTGGGCGTACCAAAGTGTAAGTTGAGAAAAAAGTATGGTCGAAGGATGAAAAGATCGCTACACTAAAAATTATGAAATACATTTTTGTGTCTTCGTATATTTATGTATATTGATATACGATGTGTGATAGAGCATACATATCGCACAGATATCGCAGATTCGCTTTGGACACCTTGGAATTTCTCGAAATGGCTTATTTTATTCCATACATGTAGGATATACATATTTTTACTATTCGATTGGCAATAAATTCTACGAGAATAAAATTTATCAGAAATTTGTAATATTAAATAACGACTTTCATACATCGTTATGTCGTTAATAATACTTTTGTATTCAAAAGAATGTCAACGGTAACGTGTAAAATAAAATTTCTGAATTGGTCGAGTGATTGATTTGAAAAAATTCGAATAAAAGTGACTGTCAGGAGTCTTTAATAAAATATTATTTACACGAACGAGCCTCAGACTGACGATCAAGTGGATATTTTTTATTTCCCATTCGCAATAAGTTTTATCTAGACGTGAATTTAAATTGAAAAATTGTTTTTATAGTTCACAAAAGTTTTAAGAAATACAGCTTTATGGAAATCGTTATTTTACGGGCAGCTGTGTATATTTTTTCTCTTGTACTTCTCCTGTACGATAGTAACGTCCAATGAACTTTAAAAAAGATCATCATTTATCTCTTAATGTTCTGAATTAAAATCTCTTTCAATTATGTATCCGACATCAATTTATGTTATTAAAGAATTGCAATGAAAAATTAATTGATATTTCTTATGATGAAAAACTTGTGTCCTATGCATATTTTAAGTTATCCGAAGTTCAGAAAGAATATAATATTCTCTGAAAACTCTGGGCATTAAATCTTTTTCTTAAACTCTGTTGGAAACATCATAGACAGAGTTTACTATCTACTCATCGAAAAGTTTTGTTTATACAATTTAAAAGAAGAGTTTTATATTCGTATTTACATAATATGTTTTTCAACAACTTTACAATACAAGTGAATTGTTAAATCGGAGCTTATGTTGCTGAGTGTTACGGAGTTGCGGACAACAATAGTTAGACTAACTTCTCAACCAAACATTCAGTTTGTCTTACACTGATTGATTGAGAATACACAGCGGAACATTGTAGTAGTTCACTTTATCGCCATGGAAGGAGTAGCGCGTAAAAGTAGCGAACGCCAAACGCATTCGCTACTGTTATTTTTGCATTGTCGAGCGAGAGAGAGGCTGAATGTTTACAAGGACATTCCTTGATTAAAACCCTCCCATAAATAAAGTCGAAAGTTGCAAGCTCGGCGCTAACAGTGCCGAAGTGTATAACTCATTTTGAAACTCACTTGACATTCGCCTTTGCCGCAGTTCTCGTACGGCAGAGCAGCGCAAAGAACGTCGAAGTGTAGGAGGATAGTAATAGTAGTAGTAATAGTAGCAGTAGTAGTAGTAGTAATAGTACTACTACTAGTAGTAGGAAAGCTAGTCTTGGGGTCCAAGTTGCTCCTCGAAACCATCGATTGAATTATTCCATTTGCGAGTTCTAGGGAGCGCGACTGCTACACGTATTGATATAAGTTTTCACTTGAGTATATATGCCGCACATTGGCAGTCCGTAGACGTCGCTTGCTCAACATAGTACCTGTATATAACGTAAGTATGTATATAAGTATAGTCTCGAAACGACCCGTTGTCGCAATAGATAAACTTTATCCTCAGACGAACCACCTGCAGCGAGCACTTCTCGACTCTGCATGTGTGCATGTATAGATGCACATCTACGAGAGCACAGGACAAGATTCGAATTTATTCGAGACGTTATATGTCTGTGTATACTACGAGACGATTAGCATAATTGTCCTTTTACGCGTGTCGTCAAAATGTTCGCTATATTGTAAAACGTGCTTTCGAGCTTTACGGCTATTGCTATATACATACTAGCTCGTAAAAGGACTCGACTGGCACTTCTAATGGCATGTTCGAATTTCATGTTTAAGAAATTACTCTATAATGCCGTGGGTCGCATTTCTTTTTGGAGTAATGTATATAAATCAGACGGTATAAGCACGAATGTTTTTCCCTTATATACTTTTTTTGCTCTCTTATAGAACCGTGTTCTAGATGATGCTAGAAAATAATGTAGTTTTTCGCTATATCGAAGAATTAATTGATCCGAACGGGATGTGTGCGTATTTTTCATTTTCAACCCTTGAGTGGTAGATGATGCTGGAAAATAACGTAGTTTTTCCGTACCGAAGAATTAATTGATCTGAATGGGATTATAATTGGTTTTCCGCATTTTTTCTTTTACTCCATTGTTAAACATAACAAACCATTCGTTCCAGATGTACAACTCGTACACAAGAGCGAAACTTTTCGTTATAAATTCGTTCATTCTACACGACTCTTTTAGCTCGTTCAAATTATCAAAAGGGAATCAACAACATTTAATCTCGCTTAGTTTTTCAACGAATTATCGGAATCGAGTTAAAAAGCACTTTTTCAACAATAACAATGATCTTCTTCGCGAATCAAAGTCAGAGATGACGAAATGTAATGAACATTTTCACCTACAGATGTACGTATAAAGACTCAGCCATATACATTACTCAGAAATATCATTCTTATCTTGCAGCGCACTTCGACGTTTATTATATTTAACGAGTACAAGATGAAAACTTTTGAAATGCACCACTTGAAGTCACCACAGTGCAGTCGTCGTACCCACGCGTGAACGAGAGAGTATATTCGCCGAGAATTTAAAAGAAGGAAATATCCTGTTACCGCCGTCTAGCAACAATGGCATTGTCTATGGCGAAACGTGGTTAGCATTGTTCCGGCTGTTTTAGAGGTTGATTTTAATCTGAGCTAGAGCAACTTCGTATGTGCATGTGTATGTCTGCGTATTCTTTTGGATAAGAATATATGTTTAGTATATATATATATATATATATTTATATATATACGTGTACACTTAAAACGTCGTTTGAGAGAAATTGGAAAAGTTGCGTACGCGGCTAATGTCAAATCCAGAGTATATATGTATATACCGCGTGTAGACTTGAATTTCTATGTCTTACTGTGGTATTGAAAGAAAGCTTTTATCTACATTATATCACGCTGCTAAAAATAACTTGCCCGGAATTTCAGCTCGACGTTGGCTCGGTATTGTATACATGTCTTTGGTTTAGTGGTACAGTGTGTTCTCGTGTAAATATATGCACTAGGCAACACGAGAGAGAGGGTTATAACGGCATGACCCCTGTTACTCGCCATCTCTGTAACTAGTGAAATTCTGCGATACCAAGGCCAGATTGCTTCCGTTTAAGGTCGGAAGGTAATTTCCACATCTCTGAGCTGTATACATATCTTTGGTTTAATTTAAGAATATCCGAGTATGAACTGTATATATTTTGGGATAATGTGTAACGAAAAGCTATTTAAATGATTTTTCGTAATATATAGACATGCCGAAAGAAGAAAAATTATTTATATATTTCTGACGCGTTTTTCGTTAAATTCAAACAGCAATATATTCCCTGTGTTTACTAGTAACCCTCCTTTTCACTTAAAAAATATTGAATCTTAACTTTACCTTCGAAGTTTAATGTATATTGACTATTAATTGGTGACATTGGCATATCCACTTTTTTCCTCAATAAATATGCTCTAATTACAAAATGTAGCATTCATTTGTGATGAAAACAGTGAAAATTGGTAGTACAGAAATTTATTGCTTTTATAATGAAAATTCATCGTTTAATTGAAAATGCGAAAGCTTTGTTTCCATAATGAAAATTCTATTTTTTAAATAATGAGTTTTATAATTTTAATTTTACTAGGATAATAGTTGATTTAACAGCGTAGCTAGTAATAAACTAGAACTATACTAGCTTATGTACAGAATATGTACAACGTATATTCTACACTCAGCTTACAGATTTTGAATAGTAAAGAAGAAAAAGATGTATTATAGAACGTTGAATCTCGCTGACGATGACTTCACTTAAAATTGCATCTCCATAATGTACACTGTTAAATTAAGGTCAAAGTGATCGCTCAACGTTGCTTAAAATAATCAAGCTTGCACACAACAAGCTCTTTCAGAAATATTAGACCATTGTGGACGAATAAGGAGGGGATCGACGATAAGAAATAGTATTCCACGAAGAATAAAAATGAAAATTCGCTTCTTTGTATACAGACTGCCTGTGGTTCTATTTTGTCATTTCCGAAGAAATCCACAAGGGAGTCTCGGAGCTCTTCATTTTCTGCGCTTTAGCGTATTCAAAAGACAGTAATCGAAATCAGCTTGGTCGGCCAGTAACATTCTTTTTCAAGCCAAAAAATAAAACAGTCGAGCTACTGCTATCGCACAAGCTATACGGGATAGTGTTCTGATTCCACTCGGAAAAAGTGTGTTTATAGTCACACATACATATAGCTAAATAGAAAAAGATCGACTGAAACTTTAATTTCCGACCTCTTATCACTGGCTCTTGAAATAAAAAGAAATTCTTTTCACCAGTGACGTATTGCCTGCTTCTTTTACTCCCGTGAAATATCTCCGTTTGGCATCATGCTGCTCCGCAGAAAAGATCAAGGACGCATTCGCGTAAAGAGTCGAAAAAAAAACAAAGAAGAAGCGAAGTCTGCTCAATGTGAATTTACGGCTTCTCTCATAGTCTGTATAGGACGTATGTACACATACTCTCTCTCTGTCTCTACATATAGGTATACGTATGTGACCGAGTGCCCATGTATCCGGCGAGCATCACTGCGAGTATAGAACCCGTACACGACGACCACTTTCCTAAGTGGATCGTACCGGAAGTGTGTGTACGAGACAAGGGAATTGCACTGCAGTATAGCGGATGACCTGGCTAGTTCGTCCTTAAGGAGACCTATATATATATATATATATATATATAGCGCATGCGCCAAACCGATTTCCTCGAGAGAAACCAAGGGATGGAGAGAGAAAGAGGGAGGAGGAAGAGTGAGAGAGGGTTAAGTGTCATCTTGATGGTCGTTAAACACCGGGCGCTCGATGGCCGAGTTAATTCTCCTTTTCGCGAGACTAGGAACGGCCCATCTAGATATGACATCTCTCTCTCTCTCTCTCTCGCTCTCTCGCTTACTTCCGGAGGATATCGACCGGAACAAATCTACCGTTATTTCCAATTTATCGGTAATAGTTCGTGGCGGAAGGAAAATTCTTCCCTCTCGCTTTTTTATTGCTCTCGTACTTCTCGTCGGTCGTCCTCTGCATCACTTCGTGCTTTTTAATGTCGACCAGAGAGAAAGAGATGAAATATTATCTTTCTCATGCGCCGAGACCTACCGTCGGTGAATACATGAATAATTTCTCTCTCTCTCTCGTCCCCCCCCCTCTCTCTCTCTCTCTCTCTCATTCTTCTTAAATTCGACCACTGAGTCGCGGATCCGTGTGTTAACAGCAAAATGATGGGGTCGATTTTTTTACGTCCGTAAGCCCCGTTCGATTGTAGTTAACTCGGCTATTTTCGTTGTGCGAGTTTTATGTGCTGCGCAAGTGCACCCGTGGAAATCTGCAGTAGCCAAACCCCGGTTTAACGAAATATATAGCCAAGAGATTATTTTTTCTTCTTTAAAAGACGGTGCGATGCTCAGTGTTAATGCGAAAATGTGCTAATAAATTATGTTTCGAATGCTGAATTAAATAGAAATACGATATTTGCGTCCTATTGCGCGAACTTTCCAACATTTGATTCTATAATTTTATAATAGCACTAATCGCTATTATATTATTTAGATTCCTCGTTTGAATAAACAAGGTAACATTACTAATTTGTTATATATTCAAATTACGTGCGTGAACACGAATATGTGGCTATAATTAGAATGTAGCCAATTAGAGCTCGGCTAGTAACCAAATAATTATTTTTAATGATATTAATATTACAATGATTTACGACTAGCGCAACTGAAAATAATTAGTTTCTGTACGGATAAACTAGACAAAATACACTCACGTAGCTTGAAGCTTAAGTTTCCGTAGATACCCACTTACGCGCTGTTATACAAAGGACGCGCCGACGCACATAAGTATATTTACGCTTAACTTTTCGAACACCCATGACATAATACGCGAACATAACTTTAAATAAGCACAACAAATCCAACAGCTGAAGAAATACGATAAGATACATATTTTTCGCGCTGGCATATCTTACACAGACTTGCACGAATATACACGCCCTCATACCTTTCGGATATTGAATTCCCAATATGCCTTTAAATCATATTTTATTTATAATTCGATAACTCCCGAGAATTCGTTGCATCGTGCTCTCGGGCTCGAAATTATATCGAAAATTCAAAAATGAATATTTCAATGTTATATATATCATACATATACCTCGATACATAACGTACGTATAGCGGGAATATACATACAGTTGCACCTGTAGAGTCAATACTCTTGATTAATCACCCAGATTCATTTCCGATAACGCTTTAATTTCAATTTAAATCAAGCCCGAGAGTTAAGGATTATCGTTGCATATATGCAAGTTTCAATTCAAGAGGATCATTCAAGTTGTCTTAGGGAGAAGGTGGGGGGAGGAAGGGGGAGGGGGTTGAGCACAACAGCAGTTCGATAGTTAACCCCAGCACCCTATGCGTACGCTAGGGAGCCAAGAGTAATTTTATGTTTCTAGGTTTATGGTTTTCCGATATTTCATCGGACAAAGACCGCGTCTGGGATAATTCACAGATAACGTAATTCCATGTTCCGAAGTATTGAGCACTTGTGCTGCTTTTTTACGCTCGAGTAAAAATCTCATGTGAAGGAGAAATTGATAAAGGGCTGAACGAAAATGGAGTAAGCCATTTCTGATCGACTTCGTCACTGTTTCTTTTAAGCCCGCGGCAAAAGCCAAAGAAACTTTAATATAACACACCGGTTACTGTGGACCGGTTATATATGTACGCTTTTTTCTTCTCGATATACAACTCGACGCAATTTACCCGGAGAAAAACTCAATTTTTCTCTACTCCAATTCTAGCGCATTCGAAGAGGTGCGTATACATAAAATTCTTGATATATTGAAAAACTTTTGGATTTAACCCGGGGCATTTCACGTCATCGGAAAACCCGAGCAAGCAAGCGCTTGAATGAATGAATTATTTTCAGAGATTTGTGTTTTATATAATATATAAAACACAAGTATATAATGTCTAAAAAAGATCGAATTGTACGAAACTAAACTGACTATCATTATAAGAAAAGAATATAATCATTATAATTATTAAGTATTATCAGACATCC
Source organism: Apocrypta bakeri (assembly GCA_018906985.1). Lineage (NCBI taxonomy): Eukaryota > Metazoa > Arthropoda > Insecta > Hymenoptera > Pteromalidae > Apocrypta > Apocrypta bakeri. The sequence goes on from JACCIA010000002.1 coordinate 23,609,881, forward strand.
TTAATGATACAAGAACAACAAAACCAACAATATGCACTCATAAAAATAATTCATGATTCATTCTTTATTCATTTATTATTCGTTATTCATCTTAAAATCCAAGAGATCGAATATATTATTTTCTAGCGAACCATAATGTATATTTGTTAATCTCATCGTTTAATTTTATGAATTATTGTCGATAATTATTGTCAAAAACGTTTCCAAAATTGTCGCCTATTCATTTAAATACATTTTTTAGTTTAATTCTTTTTTCTATAATGATTTTTAGCAAACAGACCAATTGGGTTTTTGTAACCGATTGTTGTAAGAAGATTTGTCTTCTAGTCTTCTACTTTTGTACATTAAAGATCTTATTTAATAATTACATATTTAAGTTATGCAAATAACTTTCAAAGTATACATATTACTTTTTGGTGACAAATGTGTTTCAAGGGGTCGATCATTTTTTCAATGAGTTTGATCGAACAAATATTGAAAAATTTCTGATCTTAGACTCTCTGTAATTTCTATAAAAGTGTTTAAACAGTTTTAATACAATTCATGGAAACGTATATGAATATTGTTTAAGTATTTCCAAAATGTAAAGTAAAACATGTTTAAAGTGATGATTTGTCAAAGAATTGCTCGCATACAAAGCTTTAAGAACGTTATTATATTTTTGTAGCGAGATGTTTAATGCGCTTCGAAGCCGAGGAAATAGATGGGAAAAATATTTTATGAGCGGTAAATGCAGAAAATCAAAAGTACATCAATCATGCGACCACGCGCAATGTGCTTTAATGATCGTATACTTCGTATACGGTTGAAATTTTTCGAGGTAGCCTATTGAATTCTCTTATACGATTCTTTTTAGCAAGATAAATAGCCGCATGGGAGGTAGCATCATTCTTTCCCTATATATACATACGCTGGAGAAAATTTGACCGATAAATATTACACCTAAGGTACAACATATTTACTTCGTGAAAAAATATAATCTTAAGAGAATTCGTGTCTAGAAATCGATATACTGCATACCGATGTATATAGCATATAATCTTAAGCAGCTCGTTATACCCAGCACCTGCTCTAGAATTTGATTGATGCTACAGTCTTATCAATTTTCAACTAAAACTTTACACACGACTAAAGATTTTTTTTGCTCTTGACTCACAGGGCTGTAGATTGATTAGCGACGAGTGCAAACCTTAGTTGCGAAGTTTTAAAAGTCAAGACACACGTTGACGCCTACACTGACCGATAACACTCTCAAAAGAAAAACGTCATCAGCCAAGAAGCGTCGCTGAATCGTAAAAAATTCGTTTTAAAAGTTAAACCTGACGCGAAAATTTCGCGCAGTCTCTCTGAATGAAAGTAAAATCGCATTATATTATTCTTCTTCATAGTGAGAGAGAGAAAGGAGGAAGAAAAGACTCATTCTCTATTCCCGTGATCTATTATATCCCCGTCATTTGAGTTCTATTCCATCCATATATAGAGACCGAACGGATGGACAGATATAGACAGTGGGAAGAAGAAGGATTTCCCGTGTGTACGAGAGTGAGATAGACCATATTATATCGCGTTAACATCGGCGTCGATAGTCTCGTCACGTTCGCGATGAAATCTCTTCCTTCGGGACCGACACCTATATAGACTGAGGGAAATCAGTCCTCGATATGCGTTTGTCGTTCTAATACGAGACGACATTGTTTTTCTCGGCGTTCGTTACTATTTTCTTACTTTTGGCATGGTTTTCGAGGATCCAGTCAAGCGAAACGCTACTTTGGACAGTTTTATCACTGCGCCGCTTTTTGAAAATGCTATGGACACGATTCGTTACTCTGCCGAAAGGGTTGATTTCATTATCGAGTCACCTAATTGATCAAGTTTTACGAAATACAAAAGGATGCGTTCGTTTAAAAAATCCATTTTCACTTTACTTTAATTTTCTACAAATACTCTACAAAGGAACGTACGTTTGCACTTGATGAAAAAAATTTGACGAAAAACTAATTAGAAGAATTTTTCTCTCTTTTACTGTTATGGTCTGTTAACTATGCTTTTTTGTAATTTTCAGTAAGATCAGTCGCGTGGAAAATTTCACGTTGGAAAACGTACAGCTACCTTATAAACGTTAACGAGAATTTATGCAAAGGCTCGTCTATCACTTATTAAAAAAACAGCGAACTCTTCTTTGTGAACGAAAAACAAAGTTGTTTACTCGTATAATATAGTATTCCATCAAGTCCAAAGATATCCTTCGAAAAGTAACCGCGATAAATCTTTCCGAAAGCAGAAAAAAAGCCTCCGGAATCCGCCGGTTTGCCCCGTCAACGTAACTTCAAATCTCCTGCTCGCTTATATAATAACTTTTACCTCCGAATCCATGAGTCTCTCATATCCCGAGACAAAAAAAATTAGCTCGCGATATAAATTTTCTCCAGTCGCAATTCATATGCTTAGCTCCCTTAATATGCATATAAGCCACGAGCAAGCATCTTCTTCGCGTAGGAAAATCTATCTTCATTTGTTCCTTAGAGCTGTTCTCTTTCTTTTCTCTCGATTGTTACGCCAAACTCCTCGTACAGTAAATAAACTCCGAAAAAACATTAATCCACCTAGTCGAGCTTGCAAAAAGTCGAAATACGTGTAGTATAGGAGTACTCGTGGGCAAATTTATATACATCACTTTTATTCGCTTCCTTCGTCCCGCGATAGTACGCGCAAGCCTCTCTAGGTCTTTCTTTACGATTTGGTACTCACGAGCAATCGCCCACAACGAGCTTGATTAGAACTACTCGCGGTAGTATCACGAGTACACGCGCGACACGTACATCCGCCTATCCTTCCGCGTCCGATTTCGTTCGGGAAATTCGCGACGACAGCGAATTAAGTTGACGCCGCATGTTGACATTGTCGCTTCAACTAATGGTACTTTGTGAATGCTCGAATCACGTGTGCTTGTGTCGTACGTATGCCATGGTTTGTGAGTCGTTTCTCATCTCGGACTTCATTATACAAACAACCCTGTACCTATGGGCCGCTGCAGTCTGGAACGTGCGTCGCATGTTTGTAGCTGGCGTGAAGAGGATGTGTCCGTGATGTAAGAGGATGGAAACATAGTTTGACTGCAATTGCCAGAAAGACAGAGAGCGAGAGAGATAGGTTTACAGAGGGGAGAGAGGGAGGTTTACAGAGAGAAAATCTTGTTGGTGTTTTGAATTTTAGCGAATTTTCACGCGCGTAGATGAAAGAAATAGAGAGAGATTTTGAATTTTATTTTAATCAAAAAGCTTGTAAGTTTTCAACCGCGCATGTACTTAGAGTACCGTGAGGGTAGGCTAATAATACAATACACTGCTGACTTGTGTTTTAGTAAAAGAAACTTTTACTGAAACACAAAAAACAAAAGTGAACACAGATAAACTGACTAAAAGAGCTTTTATTATTTCAATTTTTTTATTCACAAACGTCGTTGAAAAAAACCTCTGAGAACTCTTCTGGCAGTTCGCGTCGCGATATGCATACAAAACTGGCGAACAGACCACTTTTCGAATGTGGTTTTTCTCATCTTCAACAATATTAATTCATATTTATAATTGATAATGGGATGTCGCGAGAAATGTAAATAAAACTTTTCGCCTTTCTTTCTTCTATATATACAATATGATTCATTCCGGGATGTATACACTACGTACGTTGCTCCTTTATATACAATAGGAAAATTCAGCTACCTCCGAACTATTTACCTTCGTCGAACAATCATTTCACTTCCGACGGTTTGCGCGTTCATTCTTATAGTCTTAGTTCTATAGGTATAGCTAGTACACATCCATGCGCCGCATTATAATACACAGTGCAACTCGAGCTATTTGCATATTCGCGTCTCTTTACGCGCAAAACGATATCCATTTCTCTCTTTCTCTCGAATAAAAGCAAATGCCACCAATGCACACGGAAAAATATCGATTTTTCTTTCGGCGTATAAGCGACTCCGTGTACTATATAGTTCGCAAATATTTCAGCTATATATAGAGAGATAAAGACGGGTACGACGGAAAAATGACAGGAAAAGATGAGGCGAAAATACGAGTAAAATACGTGGCGTATAGCTTGCCGCTCTTAGTAGAGGATCGTCTCTTCTTCGTCATCTCTCTCCTCTCTCTCTCTTTTTCACGTCGATTTATAATTTCTACCTTATCTGGTTAGTCTTGCTCTGTGGCATCGACGCTACGACATCGACACTACGACAGATAAAGCCTGTCGCAGTGATGCAACTACCGCTGTGGTCGGGCCGCAAACTCTCTTTCTCTGTGTGCGAAGAGGAATCAAGCAGAACGAAGAGGGTAGAAAGCTCCGAGGTAAAAAACGAAACGTTGCTCTCCCTCTAATTGTATATACAGGTATAATGTAGAAGAAGACCGAAGCTCAAGAGAAATGGTCCGGTAAACACACCGAAAGAATCGCACTCATTATTCGTAAAACTCCTTAGCGCAGTGTGAGAAGGAGAGAGAGAGAGAGAGAGGGAGAGAAAGCTCTTTAGCCGCGCACATGCTTTCTTTATCACGAGAAAAAGTAGAGCAGCCAAGCCGATCGAGTTTCGGTTTTGCTCTCTTCAAAGAGCCATACTCGTTTACAATGCTTCGGTTACTATTAAACCAGAGGGAGAGAAAGTTTGCTTCCACTTGTTACTCTCTCGTTCTCGGCCTCCGGCATTTCTTTTTTTCGCGCGAGCGAGCGCATCTCGAGCCGAACTTTCGTCTCTACGATTCATTGCCAGAAGGCATCTTTTACTCGCTCACTCACTCGCTATATCCGCAGTGTGTTTATTTCGTCGACTCGCACAGCGAAGCATTTGTTTTCGCTTCAAAAGCTCGGAGAGTGTTGCAGCTGCGCCCGCGAGAGCGAGCTTTGTTTCTCCTGTTGCCTCATACTCCTGTGCATTATAATGAGAGGCTTTGCCGACCACCAGAGAGATGTATACACGGTGTTCGCTTTAAGCCGACTGGACTCGCGATAAATTGAGGAAAGTTGCCGCAACAAGATTATCTCTCTCTCTCTCTCTCTCTCTCTCTCTCTCTCTCTCGCTCTCGCTCTCTCTCTGTAATATTTTCAAAAAATTATTTCAAACAATTGTGCCGCAAAGTGAACATGGTTTGAAGGACCTATTTCGATGTCACGCGCGGAACGATCTTTCTTTACTTATATTTTTATTTGATTACGAAACTGTTATTTCATCGTTATATGTTCGGAACGCTACGTGCATCAATTTTAATTTACCGAAACTGACGAGAGCAGTGTTTTATCGAGTTTCATTCTTCCAATTTGGGATCTGTCGTTATATTCTCTCTAAAATGCGATCAGATTTTCTATTGCTGTGATCGACATTCGTGTACTGTTTCACGAAAGTATGATTTTATTAATCGCTTATTATTGATTAATCAGTAAAGCGTAAATAAACCCTAAAGTGTATATTGTCATATATTACAAAGTTCATTGGTTTGTCAAATATACAGGGTAACGATTAGTGCAAAACAAGATTTAAAGGGTTAATACATAAAAGCTAATGAATGGTCAAGTGGACAAAATTAGCTTGTTGCTGAATGCCTGAAAATTATAACAGACTAAAAGATAGGGTAATTCTGTTCGAAGCGTTCCTGCGTAAAGAGAAAGTAATTATAAACAAAGTTACACGAGCGTACGTAACACATGCGATCGAGCCACTGACTAAAAACAAGAATTTCTTAATAAATAACATATTATCAAAGTACTAGTTATAGAGATTAATTAAAACTTCAATATTAGAAGCTCGGTCGATCATATTTTATAGAATTTCGAACTTTCGCCAACTAAGCTTAATACCCACGTATCTTTGATCAAAGGTAATGATGAATCATTAAATATCTTTTTAACATAATCACCAAAATTTTTTTTTAATAATACATTTGAATATTTTCATCTTTAATTGCGTTACAATTTTTATGTGTACGATCAAAAAATATGATGCAACTTTCTTGGGCTGCACTGTACAATTGACAAGAAGTATTAGCTTATAAGGGTTAATAACGCTTCGTTTATTTATTCGCTCCGCATTATCCATGCTTTATTTTCCTAACCCACCATATATCGTGGGTTTAATCGACGATAAAGGCAATGCTTACCTTCCAAGGTAATATCGATAAAAATGAGTAAAGCTGCTTGCTCAACTATATATATATGTGAAATATATATGGCGATACATAAAAGAAAAATGAAAAAAGAAAAACATACCGGAATTGTGTTGGCCGTTGCTGTTCGGTCGTGCGGACGGTGCGCCGTCTCTCGCCTCGACTTCCAGGGCGTAAGCTCCTTGTTTCTCGCGATCGAAGATGACCTTTGTCGAGATGTCGCCGGTCTCTCTATTGATTTCGAAGTAATCTTTTCCTTCGTTCCTCGTACTATTCACTACGTAGTACGTGACCTACGAAAAACAAGTATCGACGACTTCAGTTATACGGTTCTGTACACATACTAGTCCAGAAGCTTCGACCAGGTAAACAAACCTTTCGTTTGTCTTTCTACGACGATTCGTTTGTTTTTTTTTGCAATACGCGAGCTTTTCAAGTACAACTATATATATTGTCCACACACGCGCGAACATACATAAACGTATTATGCGTTATTGCGTTCCCGCCTCGAGCTATTTCTCTGCCACGAACCGGTGCGCTTAAACTCATATTTACTCGTTTGTTATTTTTAATTGTCTTGAAAATGTCACTGTCGTCGCAGACCGAGTGAATTACTTTAATTCGTCGAGCGAAGTTTGACTATTATTTGATAAGAGTTAATGAAACTCTGGAAAATTTAATTCGCATATCCAGAAACCGTCGTCGCAAACTGTCAACAATTTTCCCAAAGTGCGTCGACGAGCCGTAAAGTTTTTTCGCTGCAATATCGATTCGCCCGTTTATAATGCATATATAAGGCTTAGCAGCAAATTATTTCGCGTGGAGAATAATCGTACTGACATTTCGCGCAATTAAAATTAGCGCGAGTTTAATGCACAAAGGATACATCGAAAGCGGGTTACCGTATTTATCGGTGAATCGTTTCGTCGGAATTCTGCATATTGGTCATTATTTGGAGAAATGACGATTGCAATCAAGCTATCGCTCGTTTTTTCCTGTACAATTAACGATCGTATTGGTCTGATATTTGAGTTTTAATTGATTGATATCATTTTTATATTCTATGTTGTAAATGAACGTTTGTCGTCCGAAGTTTTTTCAAGTTATAAAGTACAGATGCGCGGTGTCAGGAATTAACAGTATTTTTTCACGAAATTGAAATCCGTAATAAATATACAGCATTATAAATCACGCACAAGTGTACGGAATGAAATAGTTACACATAGCTACAATTTCCCATCGGAATTTAATGTATCTTCTCAAATGCGTAATAATAATTGGCTGCGAATGATTTATCGCTTAAATCAACATTCGGTATTTTCGCGAAATCAACGGTAACTGTAGAGCAAACACGTTGTAACGTGCCCGTTGATTTTTTGCCTGCTATTTAATTTACTTTTGCTCGTGGCAATGCAAACTTGACTGTGCAAATACGTTATGCGTAACTATACTCTCAGTATCGGACATGTATTACATTAGCGAACGCCTACACATGCTATCTTTCTCGCACACCTATACGTACACACGCATATGTCACGCAAGAAATCTGAAGCAACTTTCACATCTGTATTTTTCCGTTGATTTGGTCGGAAAATATCCGCAAGCTCCGTTCGAAATTAACCTCCGTATAGTCGAATCGGTCTATAGATATAACCATCGTTTGCTATATCGAAGTCATATTCCGAACTCAATCTCGCGAGCACTGACCTTATTATTGGGATGCGTGCCGTCCTTGTCGATGGCGTTGACCTGCGTGACTTTGGTGCCGATTGGCTCACCCTCGAGCACAGTCTCCTGTTCTCGTTCGGTGAACAGTGGAATCTCGTCGTTCACGTCTTCCAATATGATGAAAACCGTCGTCTCCGAAGCGAGTTGCTGTGCTCCGTTGTTCTATACGCGACGAGGTCAGAGACGTTACAAAGAAAACCGTTGGTTAAGTGCTTCGTTTCTTAAGGCCGAGATACTTTAACACTCGCATCGCGTCTCGCCTGCAGTGTAATCATTTTTCTTTTCCAAGGAGAAAGAGACCGATGTCTCGATTGCTTAATGTCGGCCGCGCAAAGTATGTCGGTATATATGTATTGAAAGAGAACTTCGAAAGCTCGCGAGCTTTTAACGTATTGCTCAAAGCGAAACTGGGTCGACTATTTTTCCACGATTTCAATTGTAAGGAGTTTTTTTGTTATCGCTCGATCTGGTATTACGTACCTCGACTTCGGGATACATATGCATTAAAAATTCGTATAGAGAATCTGCTTGTTGATTTTTTTTTAATTCTCACGCGCGTTTTAATTTCATCGGTATATCGAACCCGCGAAGGGATTTTTGATTAATGACTCCGTACTCTTCGAGTGTACTTGAATAATTCATCGAAACTGATTAAATGCTCAGGTATGCTCTGATTGAATAATTAATTACAGTATAAGCTTAATATACATTAACCTGGCATACATGGCTCCAATTGTAATTTATTCATTAGATTCGCAATTTTGGTAAATCGATTAAGTCGATCCGGCAACAAACTCCACGACGAATGAGAATACCGAGATTCATTTTTATCGAAATTAACGGTATCGCGTAAGAACTGCAGGGGAGATGACGCGAGTTGTTTTTTCGTATCTACGATATAAAAATTGAAATAAATCACGTTTGTATACCTCGACTCTCACGGTGAGATTGTATTCCTTTATGCTCTCGAAGTCTAAGGGATGGTTCACCTTTATGTCCGCCCAAGTGACCGAATTTTCCGGCCTCTGTTGCAGGTAAAACGTATGCAACTTGTTGGTTTGAGCCGTCGAACCGGGCATTAAGTGGTAAAACACGACAGGATTATTTTCGATCCCAGAGCTGTCGACACACGGAGAAGAAATTTTAGGTAAAGTGATGCCCCGCATACTTTCGCGGCGTGCAAGCGAAATTCACAATTATATTGTCTTTATGTATATAATAATACAAGAAAAACGGAAAACAGAAATAAGTAATACAAGAAACGGAAAATATTATAGTGATATTTTTTACCTAATAAGTATATGTTTATATACCATAATAGGCTGGGATATATAGATTCTATGGATATATATATATATATATATATAGCAATTTGTCGTACAAAATCTATCCGCGCGTGTGAGATCGATACCTCATTGTACCTGCGACACAACAATTAAACGTATAATGGCAACCGGTGTATAAATTCGCGAACAAAGACTTCTTTTCAATACAGACAGGAAAAAACGTTTTGTCATACCGTCGACCGTAAACGTACTTGCGTATACTTGTGCGCAAGCGAAACTGTATTACTTTTCCAGCCGAGCGAGCAAAATAGAAAAATAGCTGCTGATCGATAATTTATACGAGAACAAGCAATAAGTGTATACGTTGCACAACAAGATCGTGACAAATGTATATCGCAGGAAAAATTCGAGGCAAAGATCAACGCTATAAGAAGAGTATGGAGAAATAGTAATAATAACGATTTTGAACGAAAGGTAGTCACATGCGATTTACTTTTTTTTTAGAAAATAATAAGATAAAGAATAGATGAAACCAAAGGAAGTAAATGATACATCGTATTTATATATATAATCCTCGAAGAACTTTATAGGTATAGAAACTAAAAAAATAATCGTCTATAGAATGTATTACGGTATAATTGATACATAAGAAAAGACATCTAAGTATATAGTATTACTAACACAATATATAGATAAATTTACCTAACGCGCCACAACGTTTAAACCCGTTTAGATAAATATATAAATACGTATTTCAGTACATGAATTTATCGACTATTACACATGACGAAGCACACAACTTAATTCCGTTAGAAATGTATCTCTATGGAACAAATAAACAACTTTCTAGTCTCGACTCGTTTACTTTTTGCGTTATTTTGAACACAGCAACACAGCGATATCACATGTATACTATATCACATGTATATACATAACTCTTCATACTATCTTCCCCACATTTATACGTATATATTTTTTAGTACTCTTCATTTCGTTTCAGAAACTACTCACAATGTATATGCACGCGTATATATATATATATATATATATATATGTACATGCATATTCTGTACATCATCGCATATACAGTAGGCGTAAGCTGGTCGTTTACTACGATACGTGGTATATATTCTATGTGTACAGCTGCGTACAGATATACAGAACGAGTTGCTAGTAGAAATCCCGGTATGTCTTTCATTCGTTTTTAATCCCGTCTACGCGTTCGCGGTTCTATAATACGTATACATACACGCACATACATGATTTTATTTATATATCGTATAAATATATATTCACGAAGCTTTGATCCCTCAAGCTTGATTCCTCTCTCAAGAGAGCTTCCATCGCGTGTATGCCGTCACAAGTGAACAATTTCGCGTACACAACTACGATGTATATAGCTATGTTTATGTAGGCGCGCCCGCGGAGGTTCCCTTGCACGTACGCAAATCTCGGTACCGTGTGTATTACATATAATATATATATAGATAGATCTGGCGAGAGAGAGAGAAAGCATACGCGTCGGAAGCAAAGTGCGCGTTTAATTGGGAGAGGTCCGCTCGCGTGGGAGCATTACCTCTAGCTATATACGCGAATTATTTAGACGAGCTGCCCGTTGCTTATACAACATCCGCGCGTCTTGTTTGACGAGCGTGTATTTTCAAACATCGAGCGTATTAGAGGAGGAGAGGCTACATCGACTGGTCAGGTTTATAACTTTGACGACTAAAGTTTTACTATTCAAGATGTATTTTCCATCAACTATAGTTTAGATCTCTTTTTTTAGACCTCGGTTAATCGATATGATTGAGAAATAGAATTAAGATGATAATAATATGAAGTAAAGCATGGATTTAATTACTGCTTTTTATATTAAAATCCAAGTACAAGCAGGAAAAAAAAGAAGTCCTTTAAATTGAAAAGAATATTCTGAGTAGAGTACGTCTGGCAGATGAATTGGGACACGCCTATCATTTGAAGCGCAATGTCGTTGAGAAGGAACCTCGCATTACCTTATTTTAAATGGAAATGTATTTCGAAACTCGAATAGATCAGGGAGTGTCCTTTTAATTGCTTTTTTACACTGGTAATCAGTGGTTGAATTGTAAAAAAATAGGACCAAGTGGCTCTTGGCGGATGAAATTACGAAGGAAAGTTACTAAAAAATCAATAACATCTGCAACTTGAATACCGAGAATTACTCTTAGATCAAAAATAAAAAGTGGACAAAAGTTTGATGACTGAAGATTCATTTTTAAAGTCTCTGTCATTTCGAATATCATTATTATCTTTGTCAGTCTGCTGGCTATCGCGATAACGGATTACAAGTTCCAAAAGAATATTAACAGATATTGGAACACAAACAGTTGTACTGTATAAGTGTGTAAGAGGATACTCATCGAAGGATGTCAATCATCTAACTTTTGGTTTTGCTATGAAGTTGAACTTCAACCGAAATTTTGTAATTTTAAAGATAGGCATTTTACTTGATAAGATTGATTACAAAGTCTTTCGCAAAGACAAAGGTATTTTCTAGAAAAGATGCTTTTGAGTCGAAAATCAGAGCTTAAAATTTGAACGAAAAGAACCTCACAGAATATTGTTCTTTTTTCAAACAAATGTAAAAATACCGTCTGATATTAGAAAATCAGAAGATGTTTTCTCATCTAAAATCCAAGAAATTTAAAAGCTCCTTCCTTTCTCAAGCAAATGCAACTAAAGTCAGTGCTTCAAATTACCAAGTAATGTAAGGGGTTTCTTCTACCTAACTGCACTTGAACCGTAAAAAAGTTTTTTACGAGTTTAATCAAACTGATAATACTCGTCTGAAAGTTGAGAAACGCTTAGCTTCAATTCGATGAATATATAATAAACATGACACATTTCATTCAAAGGACAGTTAAATAAGTAGATTATAATTTTTAATCTCTTTTTAAGTGAATTATTTTTCTACTCTGAGCTAAAGTCAAAGCTTACCTGTCAATCGTCTCTCGCCCCTATTCTTATCCGCGGATACGTAGTATTTGCACATCTACATTACGCAAGTGAATATATACACGTATGTACGTATTAAAAAGGTAAAGACTAGTCCTTTTATATACTATAGTGTCGATAGTCAGCTGGAATCCGCGCGTCTCTGGCTATGCATTACAGGAACTACTCGGTACATTATTTCGCGACCGAAATTTCTGACACCGAAGGTAATTTTCGTTAATGTCTTCGTTATAGAAATGATTTTCTACGACGTATAAGATCCGCTATGTATTATATCGCCTTTTTCTTTTATACCTATTCTACGAGCCTTGAGAATTGACCGAAGCTCGTTTTAATTACTTCACAATGTACTTTTTACGCATTTCTCTTTTTCTCTTCTTTTCTTAGCTTTCTATGCACGGATTCTCGAGGACCTCTAATTGGCTTTATAAATTACTTAGGTTCGTGTTCCAGTTAAAGTAGCTTAAAGGGAGACAGCATTAAAGTTTCGAAGTTTTAATGCGTCGGCTACGATTTACGTTAGAAAATTTCAACTTTTCTCTCCTTTTTTTCTTTTTCTTCCTTTTTATTTATCTGTCAAAAGCGTCGGCAAAAATTTAACTTGCTTTGAATGCGCTGATTAATGCTTTGTCTGGGATGTATTGTTACTGCGTAATCCTATCTCGATGAGGTGTAACTCGAGAAAGATTTATAAGTACAAATTTACGATGACTTATATATTTTTGCGAAAATAAGCACCAAAACACTTTAGATAATGGAACATTTTCGGCAGAAGCAACGGGAGATAAGATTTAAGCTCTCCTGGCCAAAAACAGAAAACCGTCGTGCTATATTGCGCATTTTGAATGTGCGGCTAAAAGGAGCACGAGTTTAAAGCATCACATATTTCAAACGAAAATTGGATGTTTCAATAAAATTAGCGAAATTCAATTTCGTTCGTTAGAACAGCGTGAATAAGTAGCCTCGCAATCGTCGAAATCAACGGGCCATAATTATCCAATATATACTATATATCACAACAGTAAATAAACATTTAATGAATTAAACTACCGCATTAATTACGCGACGAATAATATGCTTTTCGACAAGAGCAAAAGCCGCGAATCAGCGGCGATAACAGAAATGTAAAGTTTACAGCACCTGTTTACCTAATTAAAACGAGCATTTACTATATCAATATTAGATAATGCGCAAGCGAGCGTACGACCACAAGTGTACCACACGTACCGCCGAGTATTAGGAAAGTGAAGGAAATAAAAAAAATTAAGTTAAAAAAATTAGCACACCCTGCTAGACGAAAAGCTCGAAGCGTTCTAACAATCTCACGAAGCAGCACATTCCTCTCGTTAATCAGCCGTCTCCACGTTAGCCAGTCGCGTATAATCGCCTTCCTTAATAAACTGGCGGACTCGCGCCGTCAATTAAACTTATTAACGTGATAAAGCTGCTGCGGAAAGCTGCTCGAAGGAGAAAAAGCTTTATTCCCTCGCCGACTATAGAGTTAGTGTATAGACACAGCTATATATATACGTATATAGACAGAGTGTGGTACATGCTACACTTGTCTTTTTCGTCGTCGTCGTCGTCGCGCGCGAGAGTATCTGCACAAAGCGCGCGAAAAATTGGAGCGAGAGTTGAAAGACACTTTTCAGACGAGCACGCCAAGCGGAATTACAAATTCTCTTATTCCGTGACTGGTGCAAAAAAGGAAGAGATGACTACTATGTATAGCACCAAGCTGGAAAAAGCCGAGAAAAATTCAACGATTCAACTATATATGCGCGATACCTAAACGGGGGGAGGAAAGAAAATTGCGTTTGAAAGTACGCTTCCGCGTAATATCAAAGCTCACTCTATGCACGAGTAAGTGCACTACGGAAGCAGTATTGTCGGCAAATGACGATTTCTCAATTTCAGAAGTTAGTCCGAGAAAGAGAGAGAGAGAAAGAGCGAGAGGGGGGGAGAGAAGAATCCAAGTTTCGCTATTAATCATTAACAAGGGACCGAAGCGCGCACGAGGTTCCTGCTTTACATCCCTTCACTATTCCCGAGCGGCTTATGTACATAGCAGCGTTGCCACGGAGAAATTGCCCAAGAAACTTTCGACGCCCCTCTTTCCTTGCCTCCTATATTCTCGCGAGAAAAAGCTAAAGTCCGGACGAGGAGAAAATTACGGAAGCTTCTGCCACTGCTATACGATACACCAAACTCTGTACTTGTCTTTTTACTATGAGTTAAAGGATGTTCCAGTCTATAGCTATCTGTATACATTCTCTCTGACAACCGCGTCAAGACGTGCCAAAAATCTACTGCTCCTTGTGTGTCGAGCGAAGCGGTACCGTATAGACAAATGCGATATGAGGGCACATATATGTAATATAAGTCTGAAAGTACATTTGCATCTATTGTATATAGTACGTAGAACTACGCGAGCAAGTGCTACTCCGGCCCATCCGAACTTTTTACACGACTTTTTCATTATTATAGATATATGTACATGTGTGTGCATGTCTTGACTGTCCTGCAAATGTATACGCAGCAGCTGGCTGCGAAAAATTCGTTCCTCGAATTCCTTTAAATTGCATTTTGACATTTATCGTGTCGCCGACATCGAGTTGCCGACTTCTTTACTACTCATGTATTCTATATATGTATATATATATTTATATATAAGATATCGTGAAACATGACATTCAGTTATTTGTTGTCCTACAGTCTTTGGTCCTACTTTTCTATGATATATGTACTATCGTTTATCACTTTGTCAAGTCACAAAAGTTTCACTGTTTATGAAATTCTAGACGATGTGTAATACATTTCCTAAGAAGTGTATACGAAGGGTAAATTAAAAAAGTTTTGTATCATATTTATTGTTGATTTTATCGAGAATCGTCGAAAAATTATTTATGCAGATATTTATCTGATTAAGCTTGTTAAGCGTAGAAGTTCGAATTATTTTTTAAATATATTTTGTATACTTATATTTATAGATGTTCAAAAATCGATATGTTATTCAAGTCGACTTATTCATATTTACATTCCATGATAGTAGTCACAAGTTCCTACTCTGATCTTCTGTTTATGTTGTGGCATCGTTGAAAATAATATCGAAAAATATAAGTTCCAAAATTCGAAAGGAAAATTCGAAAGGAAAATTCAAAAACTCTTTTCAACTTTTTGGCACGGTACTACACGATTATACTATGGTCATAATGTATGCTACATTATGCGTAACAAAAATAACAACTAAAATAAAAAACTACATTAAAAAAATGGATCGCCGAGGACTATAAATAGGTGAAAAATTTTGAAAAAATCCAATTGGTTGTACAAAAATAGCAACAAAAATATAGGTTGTTTATGTACCAAAAATTCATCGAAAAAAAACGTCGATTCCAAAAAAAGCATATCTAACTAATTCGAAACATGCCCAAAAATATCATTACGGCACAATTACGTATATACGTTTCCTCGTTATTACATGTATATATGCATATACAGATTACCTCATTTTCACGTGGTGCGATCGAGTTGGCGGTAAAAAATATCAAAAATCTCCAACTCGTCGACCAAAAAAAGCAGTGCGTGCCGTTGATGAAACAATACAAAAAATATCGTGATTTCAGTAAAAACATTGTGCGTATTATCCGAAACGGCGTTTTTATAGTTTCTTGAAAAAAAAAAGGAAATGAGAAGTTTAAAAAATTCGCGGATTCTCTTGCTCTCTCTTGTATACTCTTCAAAGTTTAAATAAGTTCGGAATCCTCATACGATACCACGGCGCTATATTACATTCTCGAGAATATAAATGTTCTACGAACAAGCAAAAAAAGTCTTTGCTGCTCTTCTGTTTCAACGCAAAGCTCGAATGAATTTTTCATTGTATTTCCCGCGAATTCGAAATGGACACGTGTGTACGTGTACGCCAGTATGCGAATATGCGTATAGAGAGCGGCTTGCAAAGAGTACTTCCTGCTTTTTTACGCAAAAGAGATAGAAAGAGAGAGAAAGAGAGAGCGAGACTTTACTTTATCCAGTGAGGTGAACTTGGCACGAGGTATGAATATTATGGGACAGAAATCCACTTGTGAATTAGAAATTTACCTCAACCTCTAGTGAGTATGGAAACCGCGGATATAAAATATGCGTGTCATTGTACAAGGAGTATTCAGTGTGCTTGAGATTATCGTTATGCATATAGTTATACATGTGTGAATAAGTGTTTGTAAAAAATTAAAAATCTGCCATTTAGAGGAGACTGGGATAAAATGTCACGAAAAATTCAAGTATTAAAAATTCTTGAATTAAAAAATTTTTCAGTGTGCATAAGTGGACTTGTTTGATTTCCAGCAAAGTCGTGTATCATACCCAATAAAAAGAAAAAATTCTGTAATTGACACAAAAAAATACAACAGGAATAACAACTATACCTTCGTTTTAAAAAACGTCTATTAAAAAAATTAGTAAAATATTTCCAGTTTTGCGAAAACTACCAAATGTTATTGCAGCACAAATAAAATGACAATCGTCGCCGTATGTATATATATATATATATATATACGTATGATAGTCTAAGAGATGTCCTGAATGTTTTTATAAAAATTTAAGCTACAAAGATAATAATACTACTGCGGCTCTACCAGACTCATTCATCAATGGTCCAAATACACTACTACTGCCATAACAATATTTCGGAAAAAAAATTTTAATCCACAGAACAACAACGAAAAGATCTTGGGAATTGATAATATGCAGCAGCAAAAAAAAATGTCGAATATCTTCGATGAAAAATGGATAAAAAACAAAAACATGTAACAACAAGGGTAATATAAAAAGTATGCGTCTGCTAAATGCAACAGCCAAAAAATGACGAAAAAAATTCTAGGAAATAGGGTACGAGATTTAAAAAATGAAAAAAAGAACAAAAATTACGCGCTGTCCAAAAAGCAAAGTACTGTGACAGATAGACCAGTCTCCCCTACACGTACATAATTATTGGCATCGTACATAATATCAATTAACGTGCACAAAAACAATATACTGCCACGAATTTATTTGCGTGCAGGGCGGGTACTTTGATACATCTTATCGATGTATATATAATACGTTTGTTTAAAAAAAGTAAAAAAAAAAGATTATTATATATTAATATCGTGCATGAAGCACGTAGGCATTAACAGTGTGACAGACCTGGCTTTAATAGACACGACTTTGGCCCCGACGGCCATGTTTTCTTTACAGTGGATCGGGCCGTATATAATTTGGTCCCATACGGGCGGATTATTCGCACGGTCCACAACGTCAATCTGTACCTCCACCGTTCTCGACAAGGGCGGGAAGCCCTTGTCTTGGGCCATCGCCTCCAGCTTGTAAGTCTCGCGCTATACCCATCGTCATCCACACGCACACGTGTGAAGCGAGAGAGATATCACAAGACAAATGGAAAAGAAAAAGAAAAAATAGCCAGAGTTAGTGAGGCACTTTCTTACGGAAGTCCTGTATACTCTTTAAAAATGTAAAAAAAATTTCTTTTTTTTTCGGTACACTTTTATGGTACTTTCAAAACGGTGCGAGCAAAAATTGTTTTTCTCTCATTGCAAATGCAATTGTATTAGTCTCTTGGTTGAAAAAATGCTTTCTCATCGTTAAAAACGTTTTTTCTCGTAAGTCGTCGTAGATTATGAAAAAGAATGACATAAAAATGTGTAGTTTGAGCGTACAGAAAAGGGTAGGTGGTAAGTTTAAAGAATACAAAATTAGCTTGATATGAAAAAAGTAAGGGAAAAAATCGTCGTTTGAGCCGAAACACCGTCGGCGTCGAAGAGCTGCACTGAAAGAGGCTGGAGGTGACGAGGCCCGGATGTCCCATAGAATACCTATATATATTTGTTGCTCGCAGCATCTTTTGCACATACTCGCTCAGACAGACATCTAACAGTTGTTAAATGCTAAGTTGGAAAAATGATGATAATGAGACAAAAAACCCATAAGAGGCCATGTTAGGCAGTTTTTATCATCCCTCGTTTGATCCGCATTGCCTTACATCTATACAGATGAAATAATGTTTACATCCTGAATAATGAGTACAATATAGCAATTCGATGTGACCCATTCGTTCATTTAGCTCTTTTTTCTGTTCGTCTACGCAACAGTAAATGAGCTCGCTTTGAACTCGTACACCCTACGTGATTTACGAACACTGGCGCTGTACACTTTTCTCTGTTTGTTTCGCATGATGAATATGATGATATTATAACGTAAATGTGTATGCTTAAAGAATAGATAGACAGACAGATATAGAGAGGTGAAGATTATGTAGAGAAAATGAGATATACGCACATAAGGTGTAAGTAATACGTTACAAGTAATAATATAGTATTTAAGTTGATAACGTTAATAATAATAATAATGAATAATGATTACAAGAGAAAGGAAACAAAAGAGATAATATAAAATGATCATAACTTATGCGTTATAAGAAGGAATGATATCAAAGGATCATATACATATGCTGAGCGATATATCTACCGGCGCGTATACACGCCGCGCTTAACCATGCGTATGACTCGTCAAAGTCATCATCATCGTCGTCGTCGTCGTCGTCGTCGTCGTCGTCGTCATTGTGATTTTATTCTCAGTAGTCATTTTATTCTCAAAGCTATCGCAAAGTTTCTTTAGCTCTCGTCTAAGAAAGCTCAGGTGCAAAATCAAGTCGAAGCGGGATTTCGAGTGGACGGCGCACGCGTCTGAACTCGTGTAAAAGCCGAAGAAAGGAGGAAGAAAAAAAGCGACAGCAGAAGAAGTGGCCACGTAAAAACGAGAGAACGTAAAACGGAAAAATTGCAGCCCGAGAGGTAATGGAAGCCGAGCGTTATGTGTACACGCGTTTGCACAAAAAGAGATAAAAAAAGAAGAGAGAAGATCCTACTCGCCGTAAAAAGAACACCCGTATATAAGGCCTCATGAACGCGAAGGATATAGGATTGTGTGCGAACTTCTCTCGAGGAGGATCAGCTTATACTGTATGAGAAAAAAGAGATAGAATGAGGAAGAGCGAAGAGAGAAGAGAGAAGAGATATGAAAGAGAAGAGACGTCAGCACATCATCGCATGGCTCGGCGCGGCGTGTCTTGGTTCTCTCTCTGGTTAGGCTTTTTTTTTGTTCATCGAGACATACAAACCTGGCTTTCACCGACGTCACTACAGTACCCACTGTGACATTTTCTTTGATGTGAATGGGGCCGTATACATTCTTATCCCACACAGGAGGTTTATTGTTTCTGTCTACGACGTCTAACTCAACGTCCACTTCGGCACACGAGGGCGGTGACCCTCTGTCGGAGGCGCTTACTCTCAGCCGATAATGGTCTCGCTATTGGCAAAATATACGGGCCGTCAAGTTACTCAGGACAATCTCGATTAATAACACACTGTACAATTTTTTTTATCTTATCGATCAAATTAGAAATTAAATTTTCTTTCTTTCTTTGCTTTTTGCTCTTTCTGTTTTACATTTTGACTCTACCCTTTCTATCTTGTCTCTTGTATTCAGTGACTCTAAGCATACTGTACTTCTTTTTATTGTTCAGTGCAACGTTAAACAATTTATAACAAATATGCATATATATATACATATATTTATTAATTATACATATATATATATATATATATATATATATATATATATACATATATACATGTACAAAGAGACAAAAACAGAGTTAACACAATATATAAATAAATGAAATCGAACATGGAGAAACGATCAATTTTCTTTCTATTCTTTATAAAAGAGCTTAAGGCAAAAATGCGTATGTTTACAGTTCTTTGTTCGATATTTGGCTAAGGATCAACTTTGAAACGCTTCTCCGGTATTCTTTGAAAGTTTCAAACACAAAAACACAAAGAGAAAGTAAAACCAAAAAGAAAGATTGCTCGCTAACTAATGTGTGGCTGATAAAAAACGTCTGCTGGTATTGTTTACAAGGGGTACGAATAGTCGCAACTTAGATATATTGATTTTAAAACTTGTGTGCGTAACTTTATGACAAGTAACAAAAACAAAGCCGTTAACAAATTAATCCGAATAGATTAATAACATTAATTGTGTATTAGTAATGCATCGTCTATAAGAGTATCGTTTATAAGAACCATCACCTGCAAAAAAGGAAAAAACGGCAATATGCTACGACTACTTGCCCCTCTTTAAATCCAGATGTCATTGATTCTGGAACACTCAAGAGAATGAATTTCAAAACATGTGATGTATTTATTATTAGGCGATCGAATACCAACTGACGTTTATCAAACCAATTCAAATAAATATTGCTGTAGATAAAATAATAATAATAATAATAATAATAGTAATAACAATAATAATAAAATTATATAGTGTAAATAATATTAAAACTATATATGTGTAAATTAATGTACGTAATAAAAGCTGTAAAGAAAAGTAACCAATATTAGTGGAAAAATAAGTGAAATTAAGATACAGAGGATAGAAAGAGAAGTATACTATTACATCGAATAAGAAAGATGTTAGCCAATATGCGTATGCTATTATTGCGTTGGTTAATTTTGTTAATTTCATTAATTTTTTTTCCTCGAGCAAATTGTCAACACAAAGGATTTCTCCTACTTACTGGAATACAGCCCTTTTTTCATCGTCATCACCATCATCATCAATATCATCATCAAAATCAAATCCGAAGAAAGAAAATGGTGCAATAAACACAAACATAAACAATAAAAAAGATCGAAATTAGTCGTCATTACGAAAATAAAAAATTGGCAGGCAGTTTTTGACCATGCAAGCAAGATATGCGTCAAAAGAGGCAGTGGTTAAGGAGGCGAGGATACCGGGCACCGAAAATGGAACGTTGCTTTCAAGAAGGACACAGGGATTCGGTTAGTATTAGGAAATAGTAAAAAAAGTGACGACCCCTCATCCGGTTCGTTAATTTTTGTGTTTGCTTTCCTTCGTTAACGACACTCAAAAACCGATGGACGTTACGTTTTCCTATTCATTATCATTGTTTTTCTCTGTTTTATTTTATATATATATATATATATATATATATATATAGTTATTGTCTGTTACTTGGTCTCGACAGTCGTATGCTGCCCCAATCACAGAAGAAAAAATGTCACACCACGGACAAGTTTTGTTTTTTTTCGCTTACGGTCTATTTTATACACGACGAGAACGCTCTCTTCAAAAAAATTCTTATCTGTCAGTCGTGATGATTCGAAAAAATGAGAAAATAGATGGATAAGAAAAAAGAACAAAGTGAGAGTAAAAATGAAAAGCTATTAGAGGGAGAGTTATTAAAAGAGCCAAAGAGACAGAAAACAGTGAAACAAAAAAAAATTAAATCAAACGTAGAAAACAAAGTAGGAAAGAAAAAGATGAAAGAAGGATTGAACGTACGAGTGTAAGTGGTTGATGAAAGGCGCGGAAGGAAATTGTAACGAAAAAAAGAAACAGTTGCTACAAGACTACTGTTAAAGGAGGGATTAAGATTGTCGGAATGGAATTGGAGTTGGCAAGTATAAAATGGAAATGAAAGAGTGAGAAGATGAGAAAAATAGAGTATAAAGAGAAAGAAAAAGAGAGTAAGTAAGTTAGGTTAAAGGTTATAGTGGGAGCGAGAGAGCGAGATCCGTTCCTGTAAAGTATTCAAAAAATACATTCATATAAAATATGCAAGCATGTTCAAAAATTGTTTATGTCTGATGCACCACAAAATGCGTAGAGGTTGGTGTACACCGTACGTGGGGCTCAAAAAATGTCGTTTCCCACCTGCTCCTGGAAGTTCAAAAAACATCACTTCCCTTTTGAAAAACAATCACATTAGTTTTTTTTTGCTTACGAGAGAAAACATTAAAAGTTCGAAGGCACACTGTTTCGAAAGCTCCTTAGCCCCTTTAACGCAAAAAAGGGGCGAGTGCGCAAAAAAATTTGTAGAATGGTTATAAAAATTGGTTATATGTTAGTAAGATTGGATAGCATGTTAAAACGTCTTCTTCTTCCTCAATCAACCGTCTTTCCGTCCCGGCCGACTAGAGTCCGTTTATTGTTATGATTTTTCTTTGACTTAGCACAAAAATATCAGAAATCGTTTGCAAAGCTTTATTTTTTTATTACGTGCATTGTGTTTCCGAAAAAAAATTCTCTGCAAAGCCCATACTCCATATAATTGATAGATTAACAAGAATGACTCGAAACCGCGGTTTTGCAAAGTTCTTTCTTCCGTTTTTGCTATTTGTACTTTAATGTTAGTAATAACTTTTGTTTTTGTTTTTGAAAAATCGTTAAAATTACTTTAAAAGTCGACTCGCAGCGTGCGTAAGTCGATACTCGTTAGAAAGAAAAAGAGAGACAGACAGATCCGCTGCGTCAAAATGGCCCGAATGGTCGGTCGATTCAGGTACGTGAAGCATTTGAGGATAATCAGGCATAGCTAATAAGTATTTACCATAGTGAACACATTGTGCATGTCAATGGGAATAAAATTCTATACAAGTGCCGTAAAAAAGAAACTTATTCTCGTTGCATATTATAGTGATAAGGAAATAATTATTATATCGGTATAAGACATATTAGTATATATTACGAGTCTTTCGATTATATAGGCAACAAAATGAATTTGTGTTATATATATAAACGGAAGTCAACGTAGATACATCATGTAGAGAATGTTAACGGCAAAATGTGACACCCAAATTTGTTAATGGCTCTTGACCTTGAAAGAGGAACGTCAAAGAGCGTCAAAGTCCTTATTCGATTACGTATCAAAAATTACAAACGATTACTGGTCATCAATGCGGTTAAGATATATAATATGTATATAAGGATGTCGATGCGTTTAATAGCAGAGCTAAATAATGTTTCGGCAAAATTGCGTGGTGATTACGTATGACAATATTACAATATCAAAAACTACCAGCGAAAAAAGAGTGCGAATTATAAATTCTTTGTATTAAAAATATATGTATAAACTATTAGAGCTATTGAGCCGAGCATTACTTAGAAAAAATAAACTTTCTAGCTGTAATAATAGAAATTGTAAAAATTAATTACGGAAAAATTTCACAAACGCGTCAATTCATTATATTTTTGGATTTCAAAATATCTTTATCCTCAAGCCTTCTTCAATTTGTAGCAAAAATTAAGCTTAAATTCAAAAGATTAGGTTATGGATGAGAATTAAAGCTTTGATTAATTCAAAACGCCTGTTATTGTTTCAACTATAATCTTAGATTAAATGTTCGTTAAGATTAAATGTTTAGGTGTTAATTCCTATCATGAAAACAATTTAATACTTCGTATCGGATAATCGTATCGGCGTTTCATAATAGCTCAAAGTTCTTATTCTTAATGAAGCTTATAGTAATTAATAGCGAGTAAACTTAATTTTTCTTAAAAATTGAAAAAGTTTTGTTCAAAAATGCGTGAAAATGCGTTAAATCTGTACAAACAATGCATTTCTCAAAAGATTATGTATAAAAATGTCATTCAGCACATCGATTTCATATTAATCTAACGTGATGAGTCAAAAAATCCAATGTTCTAACGAAATCGCAAAAATACAAATGACTATATAATTCAAAACTCATATTGATGGTTACCAGTATATATATATATGATGTATATATAGAAAAAATAACTTAATAATCAATGCATAAATTACTAAATATTGAACGCAAAACACTATCTCTAATCAAAATCTCATGAAGAATACCAAAAGACCTTGTACAATCCTCGATCGTCCGTCTTTCAAAGACTTCAGCATGTTATATGGAAAAATTTGTTCCAAAGAGTATTTTCTCGATAAGCGCCGTCAATCAGAGATACTTACGTCGAGCGGCTTCTTCAGGACGATCCAGCCAGATTCCGGCTGGATCTCAAAGTACTCCAAACCCTTTTCGTCGTTGGGTGCGCTCAGCGAGTATACAATCGCCCCATTGTTATCAGCGTCCTCGTCGGAAGCCGAGACTCGTAGAATGTTCGTACCGATACTAGCGTCCTGTTTGACGTTTTCTACGTATTTCTGCGTTCAGAGAGAAAGAGGCAGATGTAGAAAATCCAGTCTTTTGTGTGATTCCTCGTAAATCTATATACTCACTTGACGATCGAAAAGAGGTGGATTGTCATTGACGTCTGTGATTTCAACTGTGAAAGAACAAACGCCTTCTAACGAAGGCTCACCCTGGTCTGTAGCTTTTACCGTCACTGACACGAATTTGCCATCGTCACCTTCACGGTCGAATACCTGTGAGATAGTAAGTATTTTAGTTTAGTTACATTTATTTTTGTAAATAACAATCAATAGAATATACAGATTCAAATGATTTAATGTATTTTAATACAATTATGCAATACAAGCATGCCTTATTTCGTGGAGATTGTGAGAAGAATTTAAACTTATGAACAAATTGAACGCTCGTCATCGCTAAGAAAACACTGTACCTAGGGATGGTCATTACTTTTAATCATTGTATTTCCGCTAGTTTCAATATCACTTGTGAAAAAATGAGTTTATGTACGTGAGATCAGATTAGTCAACTGAATTAGAATTAATATTAATTAACTAATTCTGGTTACATCTGTCCACTTGTCTCGTGGGATATCAATAATTCTATTTCCAACCCACCTTGTTAGTGCTAACTTGTCCAGTCTCCTCGTCAACGGTAAACTTCGTACCCTTCTGATTGGGTTGTTGTACGATAGAGTATTTGACTTGTCCGTTGACACCCTTGTCTTCATCAGTGGCCTGTACCTTAATGACAGGACTTCCATTGGTGGCACCCTCTTCTACCTTTGGATAGTAAGTATTGCAATCCTTGAAAACCGGCTTATTGTCGTTGACATCAGTGATGAAAACGACAACGACGGCGGTACTCGTGTGGATGTTGTTCTCGCCGTTGATGCAGCAAGCGCCGTCATCCTTCGCAGTAACGTTCAATTCGTACTTGTCTCTGTCGAGAGAGATTTTACTGTTGTGTAGACGAATGACACCAGTGATTTCCTCAATGACGAACTGACCGGATGACGTGTTACCCCCGACGAAGCCAAAACGTACGTTATCACCATCCTTATCCGAAGCTACGACGGTGGTAACAAGAGTGTTTGGTCCGGCATTTTCGTCTACGTTTGGTGTATAGACTTGTTGGGAGAATTTGGGCTCTTCGTCATTCATGTTCTTCGTGTATATACGTACTGTCGCCGTACCGCTTTTCGACGGTTCACCTGCAATTGAATAAAGTTTGTAGTTGTTTCCTGTATTCGAATGAAGGCATGGTTCTTAATTAAGTTGTCGAAGAAATTAGTCAAGGTGCATACACCAATTTGCTGAATTTGTTGCAATCAACTATTTGTTGATATTACCAATGCTTTTCATTAAAATATATCATATTTTTCTACTTGCTAGATATCATGTATTTTCATTACAGACATGTAATCAATATCTTTGTAATACAAAATCATACACAACACTAAAATATTTGCTGGAATTTACCTTAAACTGCAATATTCTTATTCCATTTTTATTTAAAAATCAAAATATTGTAATATATGCATTTCAAACGAAAACACCTTTATTAATGCATTTAAAGTAACTACAGTAATAATACATTCTCAACGTATAATTAGCAAATGCAAATGAAATGTTTGAATTGAAATGCGGTAATCTCGCGTATGTCTCTCGCAGACGTAAGTCAGATTATGCCTATGGCTAAACGACCTCATGCAGCGGTTATCTGCCCTAGAGCTGACCGCTCAATTTGTTCGACGAAAACCACCGATTCGCTGAATGTTAGTGTCATTTAAAATCTTGTATGAAATTCAAAATAATATCTCAGAACTAGTAAGATTTTTAAGATGTCTCTTTAACTATCGATAAATATACAAACACTTATTATTATATTAATAACTATAATCAGTCAAAATTTCTCGTGAAATCTCAAGTATAATAGGATAAAGGACGAAATATACACTCTCGATTTGATCGTACCTTTATCTCTAGCAGTGACAGTAAATTCATAATAGGAATTGTTATTATCTGCGTCAAGTTGTTTGTTATTTACGATGACACCACCAGCGTCAACACTGAAATGATCGTCCGACACTAGATATTCTATTTCAGCATTTACTCCAGAATCCGCATCTGTGGCTTTAACCTTAATAATAGTTGTTCCCAATGGAATGTCCTCATTAACGTTGTGGGCTTGGTAGTCCGGTAATTCGAACTTGGGTGCGTTGTCATTCACATCTGATACTCGTATGGTCAACTATAAAATAGAACGAGATTAATTTTAGTTCGATTACGAAACTATGAAAAATAACATTTAACTATCGATTCTTCCAGAGAATCGTACATACCTCAACGGATGTGGAAAAACCACCAGAATCTTCCGTAGCGGTAACTATTAATTGATAAATATGCGGTTGTCGCAGATCCTCAAAATCTAATTCTTTAGCCAGTTTCACTATACCAGACGATGGTCCAATATTGAAAGTTCCCGCGGCTCCTTGACCCTGAGCTTTTAGCGTATAGCGTATTTCTCGATCGGCAAATGACTTTGCCTTTACGGATATGATGCTGTGAAAAATAAAAAAGATTCAATCAGTTGAGTAATTTAAATAGAAAAAGGTTGTTGTCGTACGGTACGAAAGACAAATAGCGAAAGAATCAACGACGGTTTCAGTCAAACGGCAATTTCGTCGAAACGTCGCATTGGAACGTTTACTACAGCCTTTAAAGCTGCAGTTTATCGTCAGGTAAGTGATACGCTAAGGACAAAGACTCACTCTGAATCCTTTTTCTTGTTTTCCGGTATCTCAGCCTCGTAAGAAGCGAGATAGAATTGTGGCGCTCTCTTGCCTCCGACAATCGATAGCCTTTCTTCGGGAGTAGACTGATATCGTCTATCGTCGATTCGGCCATTTTGGTCCTCCGCCTTGACGTATAGAACGTACTCCATGTCCAGTTGAAAAGGATCCGAGCCTCGGGTTCGTACAACCCCGGAGCGTTCGTCGACCTCGAATCTGCCACCAGCTGCAATTTATCAGATGCTTACTATTTCTGCTCTTAACTTCCCTCTCCCTTTCTTTCTCTCTCTCTTTAAATGGTAATAATTTCTAACTTGTATATCAAACTTTTGGTTAGTTATTTTACTACTACCAAATAGTTCTTTTTCTGTAGTTGTCCTATCACTACAATGTTTGAAAGTCAAAACCAAAACTTGTACTTGCATTATTCTGTAAGCATTAAATACAACCTTCAATATGCCAATTTGAAATGTGGCAAATGTAAAGCATTATCTATAAATGATATATTGCTAGTGCTATAACACTGATATGTTCATTAATTTATATTGTATATTAAAATGGCACGATACTATGTGCCGAAATATTTTTTCAGAATCTAACTTTTGAATTGTATTGGATGAGAACCTTGACAAAGTAACAAGAAGTATTATAATTCTCCCAAGTGTATATAAATTAACCTTTCTTCAATTTAGATACAAAAATTGTTATGTACAATTAGAAATGATTTTTTAAACTTTCATTTAATTGTGTTACTCGACTAGTACTAAAACTAAAAAATTGACTGTGACAATTCTATCATTGACTTCAACTTTGTAATATCAATATTTAATAATTAATTACTGTCTTACTGTACGTTATTTTACTGTAAATCGTATATTTAAAAAAATGTATTTTCTTATTTTTGGTAATTAAATATAACGAACATCTATCAATCTGTACACAATCCGTATATTTATCTCTCTCTCTCTCTCTTGTGTCGCTTGAATTTTTCTCATTTCCTTAGGAAACATCGAGGTCGCTTTATACTTCAAAATGTGAATATTCATGGAAAATATTCACGCTTCTCTGAATATACTTTACAGAAAATTCGATACTAAAAAGCGAGGACTCTATAATTGTACATCATTAACAATCTCATAAATAACTTAGCACGCCTGTAACGATGACGGGACCATGTCTCAATTTATTTTCAAATTAGCCGCTCCGAACGGGAAAGTGTAAAAAAACGAGTGCACAACAAAAATACATTCGTCTTTGAACGAACACCGCCCTCCGCGCTTTCATCAAAGCTCTAGGCGGTGTAATTATTTCTAAAAAAAAAGAAAAAATTTACGATACTGAATCACATACTTCGGTCGCGGACGATGAAGTAGTGGATGTTACTGTCGGTGTCGGGATCCCGCGCCTGCAGTGTGAAGACGTGCGTGTTGGGCGGGGCGTTGAGTTGGACGACTGTCTGCATCGGTAGTGGCCTGTTGATGAAGTACGGCGGCTCATCGTTCACGTCCTTTATGTTAATGATGACACGCTGATTGTCGGTATCTGAAGGATTTCACAATCGTACGTCCAATTAGTGCCTGTCCATGGCTACATTTATGTACACTCCTACAACACTATCTATCTTTGGTCCATTCATGCGTGTGCATACCCTCACATTCTCGCGCGAGATGAGCATTTCTATATATACACATATATATATACATACTAATGACCTCAAGGGTAGGTTAGTCAGGGGAGATGGACTCTGTATTTTCATTCGCGGTCAAGTGGCAGGTATAATCGTGATTGATCGGTCGTTGTCGCTGTGTGAAGTTGAACAAAAATTTACGGATAACTGCATTGGCATTAAGTATGATTAATTATTCTTCCGGTCTATGGACAGCGCGATTTTTTTTAAACCTGGAGGAATCATAAATAATTGTATATATATATCTATATATATTATATATATGTTTCACATAGGTAAAAGATCATCTGTATAATGTATCTACTTCTAACGGTGCATATATTAACTTCAAATTCGTGCGATAAGAAGAAGGCTCTACATGCGACATGGCATGACTTTTATTTTAATGTATATGAGAGCTAATTCATTTCCTGCTGAGAATGAAAATAAAAATATTTATAATAAGCGATATAAGATATGCGCTTGTATATTTGAATGTCAAAACCACGTCGCACGTAACTATTCCGCTTGCAATTAGCATACATACAATGCATACCAATTTTACTCTATAAGATAGTTGACAATAAAAACATTAATTATGTTGTTATCTACATTACTGAAAAAGCAAAGTGTGTGAAGATCATTACTTACATTGGTAACCTGGTGAACCCATAGGACGAAGGCAGAACAGAAAAGATCAGAGATTAATAATATAGACGGCAAAGCTTAATACAATTGTGCATAAAAAAGTAAAAATCTGTCCTCCCATATATAAATTTTCGCGTTTACAAATCGCGATCCGTGAATATTTTTGGAATAGTTGCTGTGCATTGCGAAGGTGTGTAGGAGTGTGTATAGTGTACATAATAGATACGCGACTACCGACGACCCGAGTTTTAGTGCGTACAATATATACTAAGGATATCTTAGATAGAAAGTAACACAAATACACCATTCTATTCCCGGTGAAAAGCGAGTCTAAAAGATCGAATACGAATGAAAAAAGAGCTGGAGCGAGTGTAAGAGCGAGAGAAATAAAAATGAAACAGAGAGAATAAGTCGCACGTGCTCGAGAAGCGAGAAATGAAAAAGAAAAAGATTCGTGTCGCGGAATCCTACGAGCGAGAAAAGAATTCCATTTATGCATTGTATACATTGCTTTAAATTAAAAATATGTACCGTCTTCGTATGAACACGTGACCTCATCTGCATACAGAACAAAACGAGAGTTTTTGTTAAAGTTTGCCAAGTCTCCGGACCAAAAATAATAATCGATAAAAAAGAAAAAATGAGGTGTCAGATGTATGCGGGATCGTTCTCATTTAGTTTTATTAGGAGAAATAAAAGCTTCGAAGGAAATTTAACGTCGACGATTTTACTATCCCGATGTTGTATTATTGGAGAATCGTTCGATGTGAAGCTTTAATCGATTGCAGTATCAAGAGTCTCGTACAGGCTTTCGTTGACCCATTTAAATTGGGTGTGTACGAAAAATTTGTGGGTTTAACTTGACAATCTTTGTATTACGAGAGACGAATGATAAAGTTAACCTTCTCTTTTTTTCTGTAAAGGATTGTGAATTCGCGTATCGAATCTTACCTGGATTGGTGATCGTAACCCAGAAGTCAATGGTCTTCTCGGCACCAAGTGCCTCGTAATCCCACTTGTGCTTGACTCGGACGGTACCATTGGCTCCTACCGTGACCCATTGGTTTTCATCGCGAATCTTGTAAGTCTCTTTCTCGTTCTCCTTCTCGAGGTGGAAGGCAACCTTACCCTCGACATCTCCGTCAGCCTCGGTAAACTCGACCTTTTTAGTCGGTCGAACTGCTCGGGTAACTCTTCTCTTCTCTATCCTGTGTA
Organism: Apocrypta bakeri; assembly: GCA_018906985.1. NCBI lineage: Eukaryota > Metazoa > Arthropoda > Insecta > Hymenoptera > Pteromalidae > Apocrypta > Apocrypta bakeri. The sequence goes on from JACCIA010000002.1 coordinate 23,640,405, forward strand.
CCTCGGGTGATAGCTCATTGTCATCGTCGAACTCGTCTTCGTCGATCTCCATTTCACTTTTCTCCGGTGCAGACGTGAGAAAACGTACGAGGACTCGCGCTGGGGTGGGCGCGGTCCTACTGGGCGTCCTGAGGTCGTGCGCTTCTATAAGGAACTCGTTCTCGGTGTCGAGGTCTGGACTGACCTCAGGCTCACCGGCCAGTAAAAGCTCGCCAGTCTGGGGAACGATGATGACGAGATTGCTGGGGGTGATGAGTTTGTAAGCGACCTTATCGCCGTCGGCATCCTTGGCCAGGACTTTTCCGATCGTGGAGAAACGCTTCCACTGAGGCTCAACCGTACCGTCGTTGTCGCGCAAATCCTCGAGGTTTATCGGCGAGACCTCGAAACTGTAGACCGCCTGCTCGAAGATGGGACTGTTGTCGTTGACATCAATAACATTGACCAGACCTTCGATACGCGAACTGCTGATGTAGTCGCTGTCGGAGGCTCTAACGACGAGTTTATAACTAGACTTGAGCTCGCGATCGAGAGGCCGAGCGGTAACAACTTGAATACCCTGGCTAGGACTACGCAGAGTCAGGTTGAAACCGGTATGCTTAAGATGAGTCTCAGTAAGGGCGAACGGACGGGACCCGTCCTGCTCGGGCTCGATGCTGTAGTGGACGGGGAAGTTACCTCGAGCGTGGAGAACGGGAAAGCCGTCAACGGGAGTCCCAGGCGCGGCGTTTTCCTCAACCTCGGCCTCGCCGAGTCGCTCGTGAGAGAAAGTCAGCATATTTCGTCGATTTATCACATAGAGGTGAAGGTCGTGAGTCTCGGTACGGTTGGCTCGTTCCTCGAGGACTATGAGGTTGACGGGCCGATTGACTAGGGGTGTGAGGTCCGAGGTCGTCATAACAATGCCGTTATCGAGGACGGTGAAAAATTTAGAGAATCCGGTCTCGAGGAGACGGAAACTCGAGGGTTGACGGTTGGATCCACCCTCGAACTGCACAACCTCGAAGCCCGGATAAACATCGTGCGGCAGTACTGCTTGCATCGACTGATTTGTCTGTTTCTGATGGTGGTACTGTTGCTGCTGTTGGCCATAGAGCAGATCAGCGTCGCTATCGAAGTGTCCGCCTCTACTGGTCCAGGAGTCGCTGGCGCTTCCGCCGACGACCCAGATGGCCAACGCGCAGAGCAGTGTACACCACATCCTCTTGCGCTCCAGGGTCTCGCTGGGCACGGCCTTTATTAAAGCATGAGTACTGACTGCTTCGACTGTAACGCAAAAAAATTCTCAGTTACTTTTCTATTCTCCAAATGAATGTTAGACTCTGTGAAAAAGTTGTCGTCTTATTGCGTAAAATGTAATTCAATAGTGTGAACGACCTTCCCGCTTATCTTTTTATTTTTCGAATTCGTATCTCGTATTCACAGAGTACAAGTTCGTTAATATCCTATTACAGTAAAGGTATAATCAAAACGAAATGAGCATATAGTTAATAATCGAAATAATGTACGTATATAATAATTATCTCTGCATCAATTTATTTGAAAGCAACGAAAGAGAGTACAGTATAATATTCTGTACGACCTACTGTATACCATCCCATGTTCAATAAAAAATTTCATTAGAAAAACAAAACTCAGAAAAATAGTCACTACGCCATTGTATTATCAACTCACTCAATTCCAATTGACTATTATTGTCCAATTGAATAGCAACGCGGCATATACTCACCAGACGCCAAAAAGAACCAAACGGAAATGATTTACACAGCTCGATAATTGCGGCGCGCAACGGCTATTTCTCAAAGGCCACACTACTTACACTCGCCGGCGTAATTCAATTACGCAAAAGAAAATAAAAAAAAAATAAGAGAAACCTCATATAGTCTCTCTCGCACACCGCAGTAATTCTCGACCATTCACCATGTACATAATACATCGCGGATTGAATCGCGCGGAGCGTGTGCACAATGCTTTCCTAATCGATCATATCATCTTTACGGCTAATTGCCTCGGTTATAAGACCTTCCACGCGTTCGTTGCATTGATCGTCTCGGTGTAATAATTCCCCTCCCACGTAAATATGAAAAAAATATAGAAACGCCGATAGCCATCGCGGCTTTTACATTCTATTATGTACAAAAAGAAATAACACGCGAAAACGTTAATTCTACGCTGCGTGTATACGTACTTATATACCATATATAGATAACGACTGTAAGAGTTGAACAATGAATGTCCGCTGCTAAGTCCTCTCCTCTCTTACTCTCTTGCCACCGGAAATAAGAACCGGCGCGTACGAATTTACTATTGTTATTTAGTAGCCCTCCGTTTCAATCCATTCTCGTTCTCTCCGGACCGGATGTGAGGTCAGCCGCGGCTCGTTTAAGTTCGAGACCGTAGGGGACATGTGTATATATAAACACATTATTCGAATGCATGTGTATACGCATGTGTATACGCATGTGCATACGCATGTGTATACACATGCATTCGAGTAAAAAGTCAGGAGGGGGAACAGTTTTGAAGGAAATGCGGGATGCCCTCGATGCTTTTTTGTTTCCGAAATGGATTTATATAAGCACGAACGCGACCGGATAGGAGAACTTGGATTAGAGCTCGGTGATGCGCGTAGAAGGAAAAGTTCCGCTCGCCGGTGACGTATACTTACGTATAGAGTCTGTAATGCGGGTATGCGAGAGCCGTAGTCAAAAGACTTTGTAATAGACAAGCGAAGCGGATTTGATGCAACGCGTTATTGATGGGCTAAATCTAGGGTACAGCATATATTAACTGTGTTATTATTCAAATCGCAGGGAGATAATGACGAGTTGGCGATTTCGAAAGTGCATGGGAGAATTCGATTTTGCGAGATGTTGGAAATGATTGTCAGGTATAAGTAATTACGTATAACGAGGGGTACATACAAGATCGAGTTTTTTTAAAAGAACATACTTATGGTGTCAGCTGTCAAAACAGAGATGCGAGTGGATATATAAATACTATAGGTGAGCAGTGCAGATAGTCCTTACAACAATGACAAAAGATTTTGATGACATTGTGTTTGGTGTCGTTGCCATTCACACTTAGTGCATACAATTTCAACGCTTGAGGCGTCAATAGAAACTGACGGATATATTCGCTAACGATTATTCTCGTTCTTTGAAACGTGGATAACATACTTGTTTGTCGCTTCCTTTTTATTTATACACTGTTCATCATTCGATTTGCTTAATTTATAAAAAGAAATAATTTGCTTTACCTCACGTTCGTTTTATATTTCATAATTTTATTATTCACTAGATATGTATTCAATTTTATTGTGTTTTCAGAATTTCTGAACTAAAATAAATCCAATATGTTTGATTTGATTCTCCTCGAAGACTTCTTCATTTGTAAATTAAATTATTATGCTATTCACGCGAAATATTCGATTTTATTAAATTTTCAATTTTTCTTAATCAATACTGAGGCTTGATTCGGTATTCTGATATTCTTAAATCAATAATGTCCGGCTTTTGGTTGAAACGTGTCGAATGAAGAATAATTAAAATCGAATGAACCCGGAACAGAGAAAACGCTATAGAATTTTATTTTTTACATTCGAAATGACTATTTGACATTATTTTTTTAAAATATTTAAAACAAAAAAAAGGAATTTAACGCTAAATTTATTCCCATTATATTTCATAAAATTCGCATGCAATCAACACGCGAGTAATATATCACTTATATATTATATATATCACTTATTTATTACATTATTACTATGATATTTAAATTTTGTATCGAAATTCAAAAGTGAACATTCTCTATTTACGCTATATGTACTTGTATAATTATAGACATTCTGGGTGTTTTTGCTTACTCTTCTTCCATCGCAAAATCCCGATCGCAATATTCAATTAACCAAAAGAGTTGGCTTTCATTTACCAAAGCTATGTATACGCTCCCGGCGGTCGGGAAGCAATAAAGAAGGTGAAACGTAGGCGGTAAAGAGAGAAAAAAAACAGAGGCGAAGAAAGCAGGCATTAATTAAAAGCAGAGGGAGCGAGAGCATAAGCAATCGTCGCTTTATATTTCTCTCGATCACGACCAGCCCTTTCATTGGGCTGACCGTCGACGATCGCAAGAAATAAAAGAGAAGACGTTACTTTGCAAATTACCAACGCTCTGGGCGTCACTCGGGTCTGATGGCAATTGCGAAAAGTGCAATTGCGCTAATCGCATGACGAGACGACGACTGCATTAATATACTAACTCGCACAGATGGTCTCTCGAAAACTTTAATTACGCACATACTGAGGTCTGTGGGTATGCGCTATGCAAAGAAAGCGATACTTCTGTCCTAATTTCTTTTTTTCTTCTACTCTCCCTTTTTTCAACTCTCAACAAGCGCTCTTGAGAATGATGTGACTTGTATTCGAGAAATTTCTTATTCATTGAAATATTCTGTCAAATATTTAAATTCAGATTATTTTTTAACTACTTTTTGTTAAAAATGTTATTTGAAAAAGTAAATAATTCAATAAATTATCTACATGGACACACCGAGCGGACTATTTTTCGTGGTTATAGGGTCCCTTCCGAGTAAAACAAGCCAACTATAGAAAAAATACCTTTTGACTTTTTGAAATAATGAATATTCACTACCAAATGACGATTTATTACTATTTTATATTTTCAGAGAACTATACGTCTATTATATAAAAACTCCTGCGTTTTCTGTATATGCAATTAATAATAAAAATAACCGCAAATAGAACTGCAAACGAACTGTGTATGGATACACGCACGTGAGTACGCTTACAACGAGCGATTATTCACGGGTGAAAATAAACGCTATACGCGCACAGTCCCTCGACACACGCCCTTATTCAGAATATAATGCCCCCCTACGAAAGGATTTGTCCTTAGAGTACAGACGTTACATCCCTCCCCGTAACAACTAGGCTGCTCACGCCCTCGTAACGCAAATAAGAAGTGTCAGATAAAGAAGGAAGTAGTGGAAGGAACCGAGTGCAACGAAGAAATATACGGGCGAGGAAGTATGTAGTTTTCTTTCCCTTCTCTCTACTATATATACGTATACCTATCTGGTATACATGTGCACAAGAGTGAGAATACAAGAACAGATGCCGCAGTCCCAGGCGTTACGGTTAAGTCCGGAGAAACGCAAGACCTAATCCCTTCTTGAAACGTATTAAGTAACTGCCTTCGTGCAAGAGCCAACACCAGTCAGAGAGAGAGAGAGAGAGAGAGAGAGAGAGAGAGAGAGAGAGAGATAGAGAGAGAGAGATGAGAGTGGACTGGAGGAAACCGATATATCGAGTCTTATCCCGGATCTTGCATGCCAGAATGAAGAAAAAAAAAAGAAACGAAGAGCGAGAGGCGGTATATGGTTTGTGAGAATATTGCCAGCGATTGGCCTAATTGCAGATGACGAGCTATATACGAATACACGAGGGGGGCAAAAAAAGTTTGGAAGGAAAAAAAGCGTTTGAAGATGCTTGAAATAGAGATGATCGTTTCGCGGGACTAGAGTTATATGAATGGTTTTGAAAAAGACTATTCATATACCCCTTTTAAACAAGCTAACAATATTTGAAAATTAAATTATAGCGATATAAGTAATATTTTACCTGCAAGCTGATAAACCATTTGATTTTAAGAACAAAGCGAAGGAGGTTTCAAAAGGAAATATTGTTAGAGAATAATTGTTGTCTAAAATATTGAGAGTTTTTATTTTATAGAATGAGTATGCAAATTTTCCGAGTGTTCCATTACAAAACAATAAAAAAGTGAGCTCAATATTGACAAAAAACGACTTCCTTTCTAAACTATTACTCTCTACCAAAAACAAAATTTACAGCTCCCCCAAGCAATCCTTAAACCTTCTCCCTATCTCGCTTTCTCTCTCCCTACAAAGCTCCGCGAAATTGAGTTCGCGGATTTTGCGAGAATCGTATAGGTTTCTATAGATACCCATATAGCTATATACATGTATACGACACTCCTCTTTTTACGATCCACTCAAATCCCCCGCTATAGAGAATATATACACCTCTGTACACAGAACCGACACCCGCAGAGCACTCAAACGATGACAAATCTTGCGCACAGCGTCCTTTAGTAAGCTCACGGTGCAAGTCACACAGGGACACGTTAGCCCTCCATGTAGGCGGGGCATGAAAATATGTTTATAGATATTAATAATATACATAATTGTATATTATTACATATTGGAGAAAAATTTCGCTTGTACAAGAGTGATTTGTATTGTCAGCAAGGATGTATGTATAATCGTGATCGATCGATTGTGACTTTATATTTTCTGCAACGAAAAACGCAAGCAATTAGAGTTAACGAACGCAGTTTGAATTATGAGCTGATGATTTATTCAAGCATCTGAGTGGAATGACACTAACGATCACTTCCCATTCAGGCGAATACACACGTATGGTGAATCGGATTTTTAATTAAGCTTGGAATGTCTCGTCGGTAAATTCGACGTCGGCAAAATTACGTGTATTATATGCACGAGAGAATTATATCGTTGACCTAATTGTTTATATACGTCTACTACATGGTCGTGTAAGCGTTTATGTTTTTAATAATTCCAAGCGTCAATACTAAGCTCTGCATGTGATCGAACAGTACAAATAATTGCACAGAGAGTCGTTACACTGCATTCGATCGGAATCCCATCAAGCTTCGCGGAAAGACCAATTAATTCGTAGTTCCGATTACGGTCGACCTCCGTCATCCAATTAGCGAGAATCACATATTTAAATATACATATATATACATATATATACATGTCAATGCTTACCAATAACCTATAAACGTTTCATTTTATAATAATTGCAGCTAAGGCCGCGAAAACAATAAGCCAAGTCACGCGAATAAAACTGATGCACCTACAAACTACACCACGAGAAACCTTAATAAAACCGCTATATATACCGTGTTTCTTCGTATAAAAAGAAACCAATCAGCCGCCGACGCCACGCCAATCGAGTTAGCTCTCCTTCAGCCCCGCAAAAAAACTCTGGAGACCGTTGTCAATTGAAAAAAATCCTAGCAACGGCTAAATAAATATCGCGTCTCAACCGGGTCGATAACTATCTGTGGGCGTCGTTTAATACGGAAATAAATGTATATTGCATAAATGATATATAGACAAGTGCAAGGTTGTATCGTCTTTTCTTATACCTTAAGCGTCGCAAGCTTTGTTTCATCCTATATATCCCGCGGGAGGATTACGAAGTCATTGTTAATTCCGTGCGTCGCGAGTATCTTTATTTTCTTCCGATCGATCGATACGATCGTTACGGTTTCAGTTAACCACTGGGATTTCGCGCAATTGATTATGCAGGAGGACCGAGTGGAGAGCCCTGCGGGGCTCTTGGATTTAAATATGTAATGTGAGTCTGCTTAGACGGAAAGACTGATGTTTCGCGCGTTCGTTTACAGTAGTGAATCTTTTAGTCTGTCGCGATAGAGTCTCGATAAATAGCTATAGTGTTTCTTTTCTGTTTCAGCGAGGTACACAGCGAGAACTGAAATATTGTCTTCGCAAAATTAATTTCCTCGTGTGAAATAAGCACCAGGAGGGAAGAAAAAAGATATAATTTAAACAAATTTTGAAAGAACACTTCAAACGCAAGATCGGAATTCAATTTTCTTAGATTATTTCACGCTTCGCTGAATTAGTATCTACAACTGCACTGACGTGGCCTAAATTTTTTCCCTATTCACTTCAATGCTTCTTAATGTACACAGTTTGTCTCTTTTCGATAGACCTTTTTACATTCCACCAATCAGTTCGCGTGTACACTGATAAAAAATTCAATTTCTCTTGCCAACTCATTCGTGAAACACATCGCTGACTGATTGTTGTCCATTCATTTATAATATGTATGTATATTTGTTTATTAAATACTTAGAACACAACCCTTTGCCCGTTTAACCACATTCAACGGTCGTAGATATTTAACAAAAACATTTTTTCTATCATGACAAACCATAATACGAACGCATATATAATTATCCCGTAATTATGCTTCCCGCTCGGAATTCCTGCTTTGAAAGTATCAGCGCAGCACAACAACACCTGTCGCGTGCGATATATAAATAGTAGGGAGCTATTATCAACGTAAACCGAAGGAACAACGTGCTCGGAGTCATAATTTCCGCGCGCATAGTGCCGGAAGCAATGCCGCATAGGTATGTATATTGTATGTATATAAATATATAGGTAGATATACAAGTACACGCGTAGAGACGAGTTTTTCCAAAAAGAAAAATACAAAAAATAATAATAATAGCTGGAATAGCAGCCGCGGGATGAGATGTCGTGACCGTTACATTTGCAAGAGAATGGCCGAGGGCGTGACTGCTATATACTCACGGGGTTGGAAGAGAAGAATAAAAGGGCTACCGTAACGAGCCGCACACGCAAAGTGTCGCGCGATGAGTTTCTTCGTCCTTTTATTTTCCTTCGGCGTTGTGCAGTTTAGCATAACGAGATGCTCCTTCAGAGATGTAGAAAGACAGAGAGAGAAAAAGAACTATTGTAAAACAAGAAGACTTTATTTTTCGGACGGTTTCTCTCGAGTGCACCGTTGAAACAAAATGAATAAAAAAGAGAATCTGCGACATTCTCGTGGGTTTTAAATTATAACAGCCAACTTCCGAGTTAATACAGCAAACACATCCGGTCTACGTTACGCTCGGAAAAGTTTGAGGCTTTGTGGTATTGAAACGAAAGGGAATATAACGTTACAACTCGTGTCGAATATTAAATTTCCTCCCGCAACTTGTCCACGCATGATGCTTCAGTTGCAGAGTCGGAAACCCACTCTAACGCTAGCCGCGAAAAAATTAACCCGTACCGTCCTCTATGAATTACATGAAAGGCTATTATAACACTAATGAAAAAAATTCCTATCCACGGCTCGATGCAATAAATTAGTAGCGACGATAACTGCAATTAGAACTAGAGGAAAATGGAAATTCGACCGTTAATTTACGTATAGGACTGTCTGGTCGATGCTACAGCCTTTAATCAGTCTGTACAGAGTGCACCGCTTAATTGATTATCCTTTCGAGCTTGCAAGCTCCCTATAGCGAGCGATAAAATAAAATCGATGAGATGGCTTTTTTAAATTTCCTATTTATTCGTTTTATTTCAACGTTTATACAGGATTTAACATTAATATGTATAAGTGAAATTTGAGGAATTACACGCGATGTGTATAATTATTCATGTAAGGATAATAGCACATCACCGACAGACAGATACATTTAATAATCTTCCAACTGCAATGCGACTGGAGCGTAAAACTCAAACAGTATGATTCGCGATGCGTCGCAAAAAGTTTCTCGAAGCATACAAATTTGGCACATTTCCGCCTCTGATCCTCTCTCTATGCTTCGTAACGCGAGCGGAGCTATATGCCGAGATACACACTACGGTCCGCCGGATGCTGCTGTTAGGCTTCTATAAATGGACATGTGAGCTCGCTATTTGGCTTGTGCTCCCTTGTGTGAACCAAGTTCCGAGAAAACTCGGTGCTTTTTTTCACCAGCTAATGTTCCGCGCGCATCGACCTTGTACCAGCTTGAACAAAAAAAAAATAGCGCGCAGGGGATTTCTCGTTTGGAAGAAGAGGAAGCCGCCAGTATGTATAATTAATACAGCTGCGCATTCGTTATTTACAGGGAGAGAGACGACGACGCATTCGACGGCTAGTTTTTGGTGAGTTGCATTTATTTAGTGACGTTCGCGTATATTTTCGTGTATATCGTGACTCGTTTGAAAAATCTCGTTATCAGATAATTAAATTTTTTTTATGGTCATACGATCGCAACCTGTTATAAGTTTGCTAATAACATTTTTTATTCAACGTTCTGTTCCACTAAAAGTGTGTAATTATAGACATATCGTATATATATATATATATATATATATATACTTTCTACTTTTGATACACTGAACATTCAATATGTACTACAATACTCACTATTTGTTATAAAGTCGGTCAAAGTGGTGCAATCACGAAATTAACAAATATTTGCTGTTTGAATAAGTGAAAACAATTCATTAATTGAAAAACTGTGCATACAGAAAATATAATTCATCAATATGTATGCTTTTTCAATTGAAAATTGTATGAATATTTAGAAACAATGTTTATGAAAATTTTCATAAATCATATATATATCTAATATTATGCATTTTTAATATAATTATGAGTAAATTAAGGCCGGTTTATCTTTAGAGTTTATTTTTCGTTTATTGCCGCTTTTTTTAACAAATTTTGCGTAGCGTTTTCGATTTCTTAAATAATTGTTAAAAAATAATAAAAAATTCAGAAGGAATTTATTCAGATTTGTAAAAGTTTACCTAATTAATTGTACGTGATGCTTAATAAATGAAGATCTTTAAAAATACGCTGTATTCCATCGCAAATGATTTTATTGTAAAATAATTTTGCTTCACTCCGCTTAGTAATAAAACGTCGACTAGTTCATAAGTGAAAATAATTTTACGACCAAGAATAGTGAATTTTACACTATTTGAAATTTTGAGTCCATTCATGCTATAACATCACACACCGCATAAATCGACATTACTTATTTCCCTGACCTGGCTATCGCCTAAACGCAACGCAGATGTCGCGCTGACTTGCGTCTCGGCGGTGTAAAAGCGGAACGAAGTCGACTTCATTAAGGCAATCAAGCCAATGAGCAGAATCAGCTACAGAAAATGAAAGCGCGCTTATAAAAAAAGTGCGCGTGAAAGGGGTTAATGAGGAGAGCGAAGGGAAAAATATATGTATTACGTGTATGTATCTTTTCTGTTCGTAGGAAAGGGGAAAAGCTTGCATATATATATATAACGTTATATAAATTTTACTGAATGTTGCTCTATTGACCTCATAAAGCACTTTGTCATTTGATGAATAATACAATGAGTCGAACGCAATCGATCGCCCTGAGACATCACTTTTAGGTATGACGATATTAATTCTATTTTCTATCTTTGTACGTATACCCATATTGCTTTGTAATTTCGGCAAAGAAAATTATTAAATTTCGAAGTGAATATAAACTTGTTCAGAAACTCTATGCGAGGAGAGATTATATTGTTCTGCTTGTTGTGCATTGGGCTAACATTTGATAAGAGATTGCGCTAGGTAGAATCGTGAATCGCATAATAATTTCGATGCTTCGAATTTATAGTCAAAGTATCTTTCCACAAAATGAGTATAATTACAGTCACGAAAGTTAATTAAATTTTCATCTATAGCTCATATAAATAGATTTAAGTTTTATTGTTTTTAAAAACTATAAAACTAATTCAAGATATACAATGGATCTCTCTATGGCTAGTGCTTCCAAGGAATAAATTTTCAAAAAATATATACCGACCGAATTCTTTAGTTAACCGAGAAACTTAATCCAAATATCTCTATTTAAATAATGCATTCGAATAAAAACACTCTCCGCACAAGACATAGCTCAAAACCGGCGGCTTACACAAGTGCAGTCGAATGAGCAAAATAACAACAAAAAAAAAGCTTTAGCCATACCTTACAAGTCCTAACAGGCATTGTACAAACTTATGTACGCTCCCGAGTTAAATTATTATCACGCAGAAGACCCTTCAAAAAAAAAAATACATCACCAACCCCATCCCCCCATGCGCAGCTCCAATTACCATCGCGCACACGCTCGAGAGGACAACTACTGCAGACGACAGGTCTCGTCGCGAGACGAATAAAAGCGAGAGTATTCAGAGAAAGAGAGAGAAAAAAAGAGAAGAGAATCCAACTGCCGGGAGAGGGAGGCGCCTTGAAAGTCCTAAAGTGTTCCTCGGGTGCGGTCCTTCCCCCTATACCTTGAAAAGCTACTGCCATGTACACATCCCTCCTTGCAAGAGTAGAAGATGATGAAGGAAGGAGAGAGACCCACGCGCCAGGCACACGCACAAACGGCTTTGTCGGGGATAAACGCCCCTCGATGCCGGATGCTGTCCGCGCACGTATGTGTACATTTATACACATATGTGTGTGTGTGTGTGTGTGTGTGTGTGTGTGTGTTCGTATGTGTGTGCATGACGTATAAAAAAAGTACGAGCGGCTGAGGTGGCAGCGCTCTTTTTCGATCTTGGAGCCTCCTTCTAAGCGGCACATCCATCGCTCGCGGTCAATCGGACTCATTCTCTCTGGTGAATGTTCTCGCATATCTCTCTATCTGTGTGAGTCTGTAGAGATATGTATATAGAGAGAAACACGACGAGTATTGATTATTCGCGATGTGCCGTTACACATACTCACGCTACTCCCGTGAAATGGAATACCTTTGATCTGTGAGCTATGAAAGAAATTCAATATAACTGTGATGTTTATTACACGTATGATACGCGGCTGTCTCGTGAAAGATACAAGTAAATCTGTAGGGACAATTTATACAAGGTGAGATTTATACAATTTATATAAGGCTATACAGAAAAAATACATAATTTCTCTGTGTATATTCTTTAGCAAATTGAAAGCAAACACTACCGGCGAGGGGGTGATACTGTGGGAAGCTAGGAAAATTTACTCTCGTATGACGTTGAGACAATATAGTCACCTTACGCTCCTCCTATCCCCATCTGCTTCCACCATAAGTTTTCATAAATTTGCAAACTGTTCTAAAACCATAACTACGAAGTTGTTGCGCTATGGGAGTTCCCAACACTTCTTCGCATATACACGAAGACTTTCATTACCCTCTTATCGAAACCGTCGGTTCTCCCCGAGCTATCCCGGGATAAATCATAGCTTCGCTCAATTAATTCCCTTTTAATTTTTATTCCGAACTGAGATTCGAAAAAGCTCTCTTCTCGCGCCATTAATCACGCGGCTCTTTAAAAGAAAAAATGTATGCAACTTCAAACAAACCCATACCTCTTCTTTCCACTTGCGCATCGGCCGCTCGCTTTACTACTGCACACTTAGAGTAACCTTGAAATTGCTTCAAAGAAAAAAAAACAAAGCTTTGCACACCTTCTCACTTCACACAATACACCCACGCACCTACGCACAGATATCACTATATACTGACTTGCTTGTGTGCGTGTATCCTTTCTATTCGCAATCGTTGCGACACACACGTCCGTCAGCGAGCGCGGCACGCTCGATACTCAGCGCGCTCGTGAAATATTCGAAAGACGAGCCCCGGCTCGTATATAGTCGAGTGGCTCCGCCGAGCGGCTGCCGTTGCTCCTACTCTCTCTCTCTCTCTCTCTCTCTCTCTCTCTCTCTCGGCGCCTCGTCTTTTGATACGAACGAGGAGTAGTAGGATGCTCCTGCGGCACCCCCGTAGAGTAAGAGAGACGAGGGGAGAGAACTACTGCCGCTGCTACTGCCTTAGGGGATATATAGGAGGGTGATGCAGTGGCGGAGACTTATATACCACTACTACTGCAGCAAACGAGACACAAAGTCATCGGAAGAAACTGACAACGTCGAGGAAGAAGTTTTTCGTACATGTATACGCAACTTATATACGTATACAGTGCACACGTACAGCAACTTGTTACAGAAGGAGAAAAAGTATTTTCCGCAGCATAGTAATCCACGTATTTCTACGTGTACGCTCGATAAATAAGGAAAGGAAACTGAAAATCCTATTGGCGAGCGACGCAAATCACGAAGTTCGCATTAAAAACAAATGCAATCGTCACCCTTGGCAATAAAAGCTCTCGAGGAGAGATGAAAAAAAAAGTATCGTCGAAGACGTCGACGACTTTATTGGACGAAAGTGCAGAGGAAGAAGAAGAAGAAGAAGAAGAAGAAGGAAGCAGCAAAGCAGTTAGATTTATTGGGGGAGTGAGAAAGAGAGAAAAGAAGAGCGACGGCACTGAGCCTGCAGAGCGTTGGCGAGCGCGCCAATCGATAAGAGGGTTGCATGCGCCGAAAAAGCGTTGTTGCCAGTGCGACGGCGACTAATACTCTCCCACTGGACTTTTCATATTTAATTTAGAAAATTTGTTATTTTAATGACAGCGTGGTTTTAGCTCAGCTAGCGAAAAATTAATCTCTACAATCGCGACAAACAGCAATAGCTAATTTGTGCCTCTAAGTGCCTCCACTCTGATAACAAACTAAACTACACAATTATTTCCAAATCCAATCTGCATACGCAGACGACAGTTAAAAGTTAAGCTGTTCATCCTGGCGATGTATACATATAGTATACTTTACCCCTGCGGGCGACGTTTTATAAGCTTCCAATGCATTCCAGCTGCAACGTTAAAGTGCATTTGAATTTAAACGAGCTTTAAACAGGCAGAATTTTCCGAATTTCATACTGAAAACTCTGCATAATAAATATTCTCTATACAAACTGTGCATCCTATTTCAAAATTCGATTCGATCGACGTAGAAAACAAAAAATAAACTTACCGCGAAAAATGAGTTCCAGTCATGTCATACTACTCTATACTGGAATTAGCGCTCGTACCTCTGTACTGTCTACTTATATACACACCTGTACATGAAAAGTCAGCAGTACCGACGTAATTTTAACAAACAGCACGGCAGTTCGCATGTAGCAGTTTGTAATTGGCAGCCAGCAGTGGCATGTCAGCATTTGCTTTTACGTTAAACCCCGAATCTAGGTCCATTACTACTAGGAAGCGACGTTTGAGGCATTTAACAGACAAAGTTCGCGAGAGAAAAAAAGGCCGCGTTGTGGCATACAGGTGCACGCTGCACGCATATGTAAATATACACGCTCCATTATGGTTAATGGAATTACGAGTATTTCGCACGTACACGTATATAGAATATATATATATATATATATATATAGAATATATATATATATTCTGCATTTCTATTCGAGGTATGACGGTCGTTCGGTCCGTATGTGCGAGAATAAAGAGCCAAGCCAGAGTGCGTCGCTCGATTGATGGCACATCAAAGTGTAGTGGTACACGTGTGTAATGATAGGTACGAAGCAGTAACGCTTAGGTCACGATGTTCCAACTTCCTTTTTTTTTTGGTTTTCACACACGACTGTGCAATGTATTCATTCGAATGGACGCTTTTTGGGGGAATTCGTGTGCCTTGAAATTGCCGTTGAAGTGTCTACAAGAGAAGAAGAAGCCTTATACGTCTGTGCTGAACTCACGCTTTGTATTAAAAAAATGAAAGAAGCGCCTATAATTATGCTCGATGACTGGATATGTACGTCTATTGTTAATGAGGCAACGTTCACTGATTGGTTGTCTTTTTTTAATAGAACTTTTTTATATGCTGGATGAAAGAAAAAAAGAAGGAAATTGCGTAGGATACGTATTGGGACTATAATTACATTGATATTGTCATGGTAAATGTGTAATTTTCTCTCGTTCAGTATTAATAATACAATTTTTTTGCGAGAATATAAATAAGTTTTTAATACCTGCTAGTAATATGAAGGTTATAAAGTGAAATTTAAAACCGCGATAAATGCAGATCCTAAATTTTGCACTCGCAAAAGTAGTGAAAAAGTGAACGAGATCGTTGTACAAAACATTCGTTCGGTGATTTCAACCACTGTTAACTTTTATACTTTTTCATCGTCTTTACAACTCCTAAAAGTTATAAGCCAGACAATCGACCATGAGACACCGAACGAGTTGTCCTTACTTTACCCCCATAGCAACAAAAAGAAAAAAGAATTTGTCTGCGTCTCTCGTTTACAACCCTCCCCGGGAAAATGTTCAGACACGAAGGTTTCGCTGCGATTAAAGCAACAGCCATCGTTCATAAATTCATCGTCCGTCTCGGAACGTAGCGCAAAGCCTGCACACAAAATTGAAAAACATTTCACGCTCGCCCGCCAGGAAAGTATCTGATTCCAAGCGGAGCAAACATCGTTTACCGGGTAGGACATCCGTTTGAGAATATCAACGAATAATATTATAGCCCATGAAACATTGGCGTATACATCCCTGTTCTATATCGTATCTCTTTTTCTAAAAGGATATGCTATTCTCATCGAGTCAACCCCGTCGGCAAATCGATATACACGGTCCCTTGCTAAGGGACACTCCGCCCCCTTGGTTCAAGCCTCTCTCGTTTTCGCTCTCTCTTTCTCTCTCTTTCTCTCTCTTCTCTCTCTTTCTATATAAACGCAGGCTAACACTGCGAGAGAATCAGCAGACGCCTACGTGCGAAGTTTTTCTCTGGAACAATTACGCAACAGAGAGAGAAAAAGAGGGACAGATGAAGCCGGACAATGAAGACTATTATAGTTTCGCATCTCCAGAGAGTCGAGGAACTGTCGCCTATATATACTGATCGACCCTTTAAGTCTACAGATATAGCTACATATATGTAGCTATATGTACACGTGCTTGATCAAATCAACCATATGGCGTATCTTAGTAGACCAATGCACTTTGGTACAATATTCAAGAAGTTATTAGGGCAGTGCAGTAGCCCGCTCCATTTGAAATCAGCGTGAAAGCAGTGTGGCAATCGGTCCACGACGAAGCACGACAGGATTAACAGGCATTGTTCAAAAGGTTTTGAGCTGCATCGTTCTTTTTTTGAAAAACGACCCGTGCCACTTGAAAAATGAACCCATCGATTTGCTATATACCTCCTAGATTATCATGCGTAGAGGGAAGATTTATGAAGAGGCATTTCATCGGCTCGGTTTTTTCTATCCGTAAATTTTTGTGGAAAGCGCGAAAAAAAGAATGAAAATGGAAGCAGTACGATCGGAAGAGAGTGAGAGAGCGAGAGGGGGGGGGGAAGTGTTTGGTTTGATTTATTCTTCGTTTTCGAGGAATATAAATCCATGTATCGTTGGTGCTCTGTTATTCGGAAAATGATTATGTCACTTGGGCGTGTCAACTTTTCTGAATCTCGTTGAGGTTTTAAACCGCAATCTTTTTTATAAATTATGTATCTCGACACAAGACATCATCTTATTCATCAGTTCACGTCGAATCGTATTATTCGGTCGACTAGTGATACGTTAGAACTGGATCGTCTTCTTTCTACGAAATTCGACCACGATCTCGAGATGAAAACTCGATACTCATCGGTTTCTCCGTACAACCATCGCGAATAAAAATAATTTGTTATTTTCTATTTCTTTTAAAATCGAGAAACGAAACAACTGCTCTTCTGCGCTTTCGTTACAATATAAACTCAATTTTCTTCCGAACAATAATAAACAGAAATAAAAAAACACAAAGTCACAGATTTCCCAAACGAATATATAAGCAAACGTCGGCGTTATATACACTGTCTATCCGGTCAAATTCAATTCCGTTTCCGACGAGTTCTCTCTTTTTTCGAGCCCCAAAATCCGCACCGCAAAATATAATAGCTTTGGAAATTGAATCGTCGACTCTATGGTCCGCTTTTGCAATAGAAAGGACACGCGCAACGCGTCCAGCTATATACACTCCCCGCAGCGGTCACAGAGTTATTTCGAGATTTATATTCCCGTCGACAACTGCGCTCGATATTTTTCGGTCCGTCTGCCATTGTCGTTTAGGCAGAGAAAGCGAGTGAGAAAGAGAGAGATGGAAAGTTGGGATCCTCCCCTAACCAGACGAATCGTTCATTCCCTTCCAGCTTATTTCTCTGTTTCACTATCCGTGTATATGTTCGGAACTCGCGCACAAACGGGCCTAATTAGCTAGGACGCGTGTGGTTTTATATCGAAGTGTGTCAAGCTGAATTATAAATCCAGATTCATTTTTGAAGCCGATGTTCGACCCGTGTTTGCGGATAGAAAGCCTTATTGTGAAAGGGACCTTTTGGACAGATATTACGGTGACGTTGCTTACGAACGAATGCCGTTTATAGAGGGAGAGTTGATGCGAATTAAGCTGATTATGTGTCGTCGAATTTCTACGTCGTCTTATAATACGAGAACAGGCAAGATGTATTGGTATTAACATTTATGGCTTTACTGCGGTCGACACGATGGTCTGTGTGCCTATGTGCTTGTTTGGCTTCTCTTCCCGAGCAAAATTTTTCCTATGAGGATAACAAGCGACAATTTTGCTAATAATTTATTTGTGCCTAGGTATGTAACGATGACGGACTATCTACACGCGCATAGACTTGATTCTTGTGACTTTATCCCTCTCTCTCTCTCTCTCTCTCTCTCTCTCTCTCTCTTTCTCTCTCGAGGAACGAGAATAAATTCTGCAGAGTCGCAGAGAAACAAATACCCGTGAGCGTGTTTCGTAAACCGGAACAAAGCTAAATTCCACACAATGCATTCTAAAGGCAAATTTGCATATGAAGCCTAATTGAAAGGATTTCGCGAGTTAAGTTAATTGAAGTGGCCCGAATTACAATAGCAATAAGAACTTCGAGCGTATACGCATAACCCAATGTTGTGAGCATAAAAAAATAACGAACTTCTCTTAGCAACCGGTATTACGTAAAAAGAATGGATTAACCGCCTAATACTGAATTAGTAATAACAACTTTTTTGCACTACTAATTCAGTATCCGTAATAGAAAATCGTTAGTTTTAGTTCTAACTATTCTAGACTAAGCCAGTATTTAATAAAGACAGGAGTAGTAAGAATGGGTAAATAAGGTATGAAGTTAAACTAGATACTAAAATATTGGTTCTGACTGAATACAGTACGGTAATATAGCTAGTTCTGTAATATACGTACTGAAATAATACTTCTACCTCGCTGTGCCAATTTCGCTGCTCAAAAATTCTAGTTGCACTAGCAAAACCTATCCATAGCAATGCAAAAAAATACAAACGCGTATATGTGTATGCTTACTGAAGATAACTCGTGAATCGCAAGATCGTTAACCGGCAAACTTGGCAGTCGGCCCAATGAATCGTAAGAGCTTATTAATATTCCATTTAAAAAATGCCTGCGAACATTTACTTGCTGAAGAAGCAGGTTAAGTACCGAAGAAGAACTATGAGAATCAAAATCACACCGGGAAATATAATTGAAACCGTTACTCAAAGGTGTAGTGGTAGGTTCTTGCTGTGCCCAGTGAAATTGAAATGTTCCAGTTGCCCGGAAATAGCGATGTCTGTTAATTGGAAGCTCAACTCACCGAGTAGACAAGCATTTACAAGCGAAGAGAAGAACAAGTGCCAAAAATGCTCGAACGCTTTGAGTCCGATAATAATGCAGAAGCTTCGTTGGCGCCGCTATTTTTGGTTGAAGGAACAAAAAAAATCATTGCTCGGTTGAAAAATGCCCGGATATATACGCTTTATGTGCAAGTAGTTGGTACACGGATGGAAAGTTTGAATGGCACTTTGCGATACAAAAATTGATTTACTCCACTTCCAGAGAGATGTCCGTTCGAATGTGGTATATATGCCCAAGTGGAAAATCGCTCGACCTGTTTTTTAAATAATTCAAATTCAGGTTAAAGGATTCGATATATAAGCTCTCGTCCAATATTAACACTTTGTAAAGCGAAGCTTTTAAAACGTCGATAATCGCCGGTGTATTGTAAGCGACTTGTATGCTGAGAAACATGTTCGTTAAGCTTTCGGTTTAACGTCGCGACAGCTCCTTTATCCTCGCTGACTCTTGAAAAATTATTTATCACGCGTATTCTAGACGACGAGCGCACACCGAACGACTTTCGCGGCGTGTAGTATTTCCAATTATGCGTGAAAAATTTATCGGCGGTAAGTCTCTTATATATATTTCTTTGGCTATCCCGATGCTTCTCTGTCTTTGTAAAATTTTACGTCTCCGACTTTTCTTTCGAGTAAAAATTTAATCTATATATACCTCCTCTACTTCAGTCCAAGTATTTTTCCGTTATTGCACAAAACCTTCACTGGAAATAAGCTAAAAAGACAAATAGCAAAGCAAAAAGCAACGTATAAACCGTGTTCGCAAAAAATCTCGTATATATATCCATGTGTATGTACGCATTCGAAAGAAAGCATCCGGCAAGTATAAGAAGGATCAATCCAGGCAAAATTTATTAGAGTAGCGAAAATCATTTCTATACGACACTCGTAAAACTCCATTCTCCACATAACCCTTTTTCATCGCCTTCCGTAAAGCCAACGCAATTCCTCTCGGCAAACGTGTACACATACACACGCACAAACTCACATACAACGGTTTAACTTATTTACCCAAAAGCTCCGCCGGCGTAGGAGTAATCTCTTCAAGGAAGTTTATATTCGCGAAGCCCCTGAGGATTTACACAGTGTAATTAAATCATCAATAGACAAGGCGCAAAAAGTTTTTTCTTACTCTCTCGCTCTGCTTCTGACTGTGCGAAAGTCGATAAAATAAGTACAAGTGGCCGAAAAAGTACTCGAAAATAACGTGTGCCTTATCTCGCTTGTAAAATAGAATCCTCCTTCTCTACGTTCGCGCATGCTTAAGTGCTCACCTCTGACCCAATTTTTCTGTGGTAACTGTGGGTTCGCGTATTTTTTTGTGTCTATGTATGTATACGTGAGCATGTACCTCGTCACGGATGAACGTTGGAATAGAAAGAGAGCGCGGTGACAAGGCCGACAGCCCTTTGAAGTTCGTTGCATCGTAGTTACTGCAGCCGTTGACCTGACTCTCGTGTATAAACGCTTTATACACATACAATAGGCAATAGAGGCAGTACTCGGCATATACAGAACGGATCTAGTTCTTTTTGCGCGATGTTTTCTAAATCCATCCGTATATATATCTATACATTCGTTTCTCCTTCCAAGTTGAATATAGATACGCACATTATAAACACGATAGAGAAAATAAATCCTCGAGAGTATATAAGACACGCTCTCGTTCGCCATTCACTATAGACTATAATGGAAGTGCACTTTTCCCGATAACGACGAACTCCAAATTCAAACAAACAACAGCGCGACGTCTGTTTTTTCTCTCCACGATGACAAACGAATTCTGTTCGCTTCGATATTCAAATAAATATTCTAGACGCTAACGTCTGTGTATTTTCTCCGAGAAACTTCGATTTTTTTACCGAAATAAAGAGCTCCGCCAACGATATCAGAAATTGTATCGAATCGTGTTGATGCCCTTCTAATAATGATTATTTCTTTACCCTTAACTACTGTTACCAAATAAATCGAAGATTCCAACGGTTAGAGATTGATCGTGAATTATCGATGGAACAAAAATCCATCGGGTTCCTCAAAACCTTGAGAGTAGATTACGTATTAAATTTCAATTTCAAAAACGCAAGGCGCCCAAAAGCCCAATCTTTCCATTATTTTCCAATAGCTTCATTTTTCCATTATACCAAGGTAATCTCGTTGTATGCTTGTGTCTTATAACTATACTAGTACTGTATACTCTCTATACCTGTAATAGCCAACATTTACTATCTGGTTGTGCATATTCTCAAGTTTAAAAATCAGAATCAGAAAATCAGTGCATGAAAGTGGTGTAAATATTCACCGTTCGAATAAGTAACAATAATTTACCCAGTGAACAAATGCGTATTCAATACTTAGAATAATTAGAGTACACTTCATTAATCTGTGCTTTTTAGATTGAAGCTAATATAAATAGGTCGAAATTTTCCTTACCAATGCAGTTCTATTTTTAAGAGGAACACATTCGTCTTCGCTTTTTTCTCTTTTATTCAACTTTCTTTATTTATAATTATTAAAAAAAAAATAAAATAAATATTCTTATTATCAGAACGTACTTTGAAGGTGATAAATGTTGCCTTCGTTTAAATTCCTACTGGATTTTAATTAAAGAAAAATGAACGGCCAATCGATAATAATAGCTTATTTTAAAAATGTACACTAATTAATAATGGTTGCGTTAAAAAATCAATTTCAGTCAATATTTCATAATGAATTATACTCGTGTGATACAATAATTATAAACGTGTAATCTAACTCGCTTTATTAAACAGTGAATGTTCGCTTAAGAATGTAGCTTATAGTAATAGCTCTAAACATACACTATATGAAATAGAGAATATTCACTACACTATAAAATGAATTTTATTTTCACTCTGCTCATTAGTGCGTATTTGCTAAATTCGGAAGTAAAATAAATGTCACTATCAAGAATGGTGAATTCTCCAGTACTTCAATTTCAGCGGGTCTTCAGCGAAAAGCTCGCTAGAAAATACAAATTGTCTCCGAGTGTCTTACTCTTGTATACATGATAAAATAGAATCTAAGGCGTAAACAAGCGAGCCACGTATTATATATACCGTACACCCCAGTCTCAAGTATAAAACGATCGCGTCCCTCCGATATACACGAGACCGCGATAAAAGACACCGAGTACAAAGTTCACTAGGTCACATACACACACACACACACACATCCATAAATGCATTTTAAACGCGAAATTGTCATAAAAGTCCAATTTGCAGCTCGCAGACGATATCTCTCTCTAAGATCGTAAAAAAAGGGCTCGGGCGTCGGTCTCTGCGCAGAGCTATATATACACACGCAGCAGTGCGGGGTCGTCGCGCAGTGTTGAACCGTCCTGAAAACGTTGAGTGCGCGTACGTCGACCACAAGGTTAGTAGCTAATGCTGCAGCTTGTGCTTCGCGCGAATCGCTGCTATGCGCGGAATCTCCCCGAGCTTTTGCTTTCCAAGCGAGTAATACAGCTTTCGTATTTGTAGAAATATACAGAGATATATATGTGTATAGGCCTGTAATGGTAAACAATGAGAATCTTGCGATGAGGAGCTTTTAGTTGATTTCAAATTTTCAACTAACTCATTCGCGACTTTATACAGCTGTACTAATTATAACGTATATTATTAATTATTGCAGCTTGCAGTCGTATAAATCAATCAATCATTCGTCGTGCATAGAAAAAGGTATAAATAATTCGAATGGAGTTTCGAGTATAGAAATTAAAAATAAATTGGACTTTTGAATAAGAGAAAAACTTTGGTTGAACTGCACAGAGAATATCGTATATGTATGATGGATGAGATAAAATAGTCGATCGTTCATTCCTACTGAGTTATAGATGTATAAAATAAAATAAAAAGAACGAGTTTATCGCGAAAGCTTTATCGCGAAGCTTTTCAAACTGAGTTGAACGAAGCACAACTCGAAAGAATACTCGAAGAAACTGCATAAACACAAGTTCGTTTTGCAGGGCAGGAAATCAGCATTCTCCGCAAGACAGTTTTCTATAAGAGGATTGACATCTCTCTCTTTCTCCCTTTCTCTCACTCCTTCGCTATAGATATATTTGCGTCCACAGCAGTTCGTCCCTGACATTCGAAAGCGCCGACGCGCACAAGATTTAACTTTCTTGCAAATACATTGCACTCGGAAAGCTCGTCGAGACTTTTAAGGCGAATTATATTCGCGAATCGAGAGCTAGAATTACCGCACTATCGACTCAAACGAGTACAGGGAATCGCAACGCATCGTGTATTATACTAGTTGAACGAACGATGACGGGAAGCTTCGAGCTAATGCGGCATCGCTAACGATAAAAGGGCTTCCTGTGCCCAACATTATCGTCCTTTTTTCAATTTTTCACTCACTCTCTCTCTCTCTCTCTCTCTCTCTCTCTCTCTCTCTCTTTTCTTTACCCGCGCTCTCTATAGATCGCCGCGAGTGCGTGTACACAAGAGACAAATAAGCCAAATATATCCCATCCGGTTCGCTGTGCGCAGAGGCAGTTATAACGACTTTGTCACGCAGTAGCGTCTCTCTTGCTCCGATGCTGCGCTTCTCGGGCGTGGAGCTGAGAGATACGTTGCTCTGCGCGGGGATCGATCGCGACCGACCTGACCCGAGCGAAAGCCATACTATATATATAATAGTGAGGAGAGGCTGCACGCGAAATCGCTGATCCATTGATGCCGCGTTGCAGGTTTTTCCCCCTCTGTATGCGAATACGTACACACATTGTATGTGCATGTACATGTGCATGTGTATATACCATAGATGATACACATGCAAGAATCTAATAAGGAGCTTTTTTTGTCGATGCGCTAGCGTTAACGACTCTTTTGTCGAGGAAAAATCCATTGTTTCGTCTCGCCCGAGAGAGGGCTCATATTGCCAACATTAAGAGAGAAAGGGGTTACTGAATTTTTTTTGCCTATTTTTGCTTTTTTTTTTTGCTGAAGCGAAGAATTTCTAGAATAAATTTTTCCGGGTATAATTCGACGAACGCGGTACAAAGGCGCTAATTTCCATTGCAAATCACGCGGGTTCTATTCAAACAGTTCTATCTAGCGTGCTATATAGTTGACAGGGCTAAATATTGTTTTTTACTTTATTATGGGATATACTTTAATAATACCTATGGCGCGAACGTTTAATTCGAAGCTAACACATACGTTGCTAATGAATTCTGACTTGAAATATCTTTCGTATTTATTTGTCTTTCCGAATTATTAAAACTTTTATATAAGCGAATGTATCTCGCCATCGATCTCGAGGAGAAAAGCGGTATGAACAAGGGAATTATATTCGAATTGACATTATCAAACAGCTTTGTCATTTCTCCGATCCCTCTGACGCTACACGGATACTTGAAAAGAAAAAATGTTCTTCTTTTTCATGGATTACTATCCTGCGAGATTCTGTAGTTGAATTTTTCAAACCTCTCGGATCGATTCAGTTTAGCAATAAAAAAAGCTCACGCGTCAGTTTACCGCAGAAGAATTCAAGCGTAAAATTTATTACTTATTTTGAAGCATTTAATGATTTTCTATCGCGACATTCAAGAATCCTAAATATATATGAACTATACATAGTCCTCGTGAAAGAACAATTACATCCCCCTTACAGAATGTCTGAGATCCCCTTGTGCTATTGATCGTTCTATATTTACACTTGAAATCCTGTTTGAATTAATAAATATACATCTGAGCATTTTATTCACGACAGTTTTCACTCTTTTTTTTTGAAAATTCTTAAATACACGCCACATCGTGATATCGAACTTGCTAATTTCCCGAGATCAAATCAATGCCAATTTTCCAAGCAAAACATCCGCCAAGCGTCTCGGTAATTATCGCTACAATAGCCATTACAAGTAGGAGATAAGAAAGAATAGAGAAGAAAATTCGAATGCGAGCGCAAATCACCAACGAAAATCTGTCCTCGGGCTTATACACGACGTAATAACCATTACCAAGACGCCATAGCAATCGTCAGCTCATAACCGTAGAAATGACTTTTCAAGGGCGGCAATCGGAATCTCACCCGCCGAGGGGTGAGGGAGGAAAAAAGCTCGAGATCAATCGAAGGGGAGCAGCAGCGCGCAGGCTCGTCCTGATGTGTGTATGTGTGTGTGTGTCTTCATGTGAGAGAAGACGGTAGCAAGAGAGGGAAAAGGGCGAGAATCGGCTAGCAAAGGGCGAGGACTCGTTCCTTAGAGGTAGTTCGGCAAAATCAATAACCTGTCTCTCTAGCTGTTACGGCTCAAGGAGAAAGAGAGAGAAAGAGAGAGAGAGAGAGAGAGAGAGAGAGAGTCGCAGGTGATGGGGAGCAGGTGTGGACGTTTTTCCGCCTCGTGACCGCATTAAACGAGGGCGGCGTGCCTGTCTAACCCCCTCTTGTATACGCATGCACTTCCGCAAGACGATGCACGAGTGACGTTATGCGAATGAGCCGCTGGTATAGCTACTGACCGTTACTCTTCGATGCACGCGCCTTTTGCCATTTTAACGATCGCGGGGGTCGCATGCTCCTGGAATTCGTTTTCTTCAACTTTTCTACTATATTGTTGTTCACGGAGTGTATCCGACTCCGAAAAACAACTGTTGATACACTTTTTATGTTACGAACAGAAAAAGTATGTCACCTACTAGAGTAGTCCGCGCACGGGCCGCACAGCTAAAATATATGCTTGTTTTTTTCATGAAAAAAAAAAAAAAGAATGAAGTCATAATCATCCAGAAAAACAAGAGCGGTGTAAAAGCTCTCGTTTATTTTTGAAACATCCACTGTGCTGGCTCGTGCGTACAAATACTATATACTACGGGCTGAGCGCACCTGTCGTCGTTGCGGAGTGCGGCTGCGTACTTCAGAGCAGCAACCCTGGCTATGTACCTATAACGAGCGCGCGCGCACAGCCCCCACACGATCCAGTGCCGTACCTTTACGGGTAGTATCTACTACATAACGCGTGATGTCCTATACATGTATATAAATCTGAGAATATAGACATACATATATCCTTACGTTTTTCCATCTACATATCCCGTTATTATACGCATGTTTACCCACAAAAACTGCATCCTCATCGTCGATCGAGAAGCCAGGGTCGCCGAAACTATATACAATTGCTATACTAAACTTTATTTCAGCCCCAATAAGAACGTCGAGACTAAATCTGTCAACGGCTTGGTTACTTTGATCATTGGACCGAGAGCACGTACAGCATCGAATTGGTAACGCACGACGTGCAGCGTGAGCTTTGAATGAATGTCGATTTTCGGGGGCGTAAAAGACGCCCCTGTGTGGCGTACAAAGCCCTAGGCGCAACGCTGATGAGCCCTCCGGCTACGATAAATACACGTATACGTATTCCGGATGATGTACTTCTAGATATTGCCGAGAATGTAAGACAGGACACTTACCTCTGTAGCTTGAACGACTGGTTGTACGACCGAGCAATATATTACGCAAAAACTGCAAAAAGCTCGACACTCGCACACTTAGAGCTTTCGAAAGGATTTCGGTGTCACTGAACGGTAGGACGTTGCTTCATCGGGCCAAAGACCGAGCCCGGCGCGCATCGGCACATCGATTCTCTCTCTGCGGCGTAACACACAGTATTCAGTGTACACACGCGCACTTGTTTTCTCTGAAAAGCGCGACTACGGCGCTCGAAGCTGGTCTCTCTTCCGAAGCACAAGTAGTAATAGTCGAGCTCGTCGGACACTCGAGCTTTAGAAAAAAATCACGAACGAGCTGTACAGCCGCCTGCTATGTGTGTGCATAAGGAATAACATATACATAAGGAATAAAACGAACGATACCATGCGTTAGCCCGATATATTTGGTATAGAAAATACACGACACGAGCGAGGAGCGGCTGGTAAGCGAGCAGGGCGGCAGGTCCTCCACCTCTGCTCTGGCACGCGCTCGGTCGATAGGTGGCACACGTTCTCTCTCTCTCTCTCTCTCGCTCTGTGTTTTCTCCCCTCTACCTTACTCAGCTGCTATAGCGTATCGGAGAAAGAGACGGAGTTGTGTCGCGGCTGCGGGGCGCGGACCACTACCTTAACGAGCCTCCCGGATCGTTGGATGGAACTAGCGCTCTTTGCCCCCCACTCTCTTACTCGCGCGGCTCTTCCGTCTGCCGTACGTTCCCCCGGCATTTTCAGCTTTAGCTGCGATCCCCCACCACAATCATCCCCCCAGTGTCGGCGTAGCGCGCCACCCCTTCCGTGCTCTCTAGTCTGTCTCGCCCGTACTTCCTTCTCCTCTCTCTCTTTCCTCTTTCCTCTTTTGCGTCAACAACCCTCGACTTTGCCGGCGACGCTATACCACCGGAAAACCCTCCCCTTCTTTCTTTCCTACATATATATGTGTACGTATATATGTACGTATATATGTATGTACGTATACTAGCTACGGCGTGTACGTTCGCGCGCTTGCGTATATGCGCGCGTAGACGTTGAAATTTTCACCATTTTCCGCTTATAATTTAGCTGGCTACATGATTCTCGGTTACATTATTTTGCGCGAGGGAACATCCAGTAGGGTTTAAGAATCCTCAACCAGAGCTTGCAGGGATCGCGAAAGTTCTACACGGATCTTCGAACCAGCCTACGTACGTTCCTTGACGGCTTTAGTCGAGCATCTGTGTGTGCGAATCTGTGCGCGTGTGTATGCGCAGAGCGGAACGGCGCCGGGTACTTCTACGTTCTACCTCTGCATATGCATGCGCCAGACGAAATTCACGCAGCTAGTTCGGCAATTTGGCAAAGCTGCCTGTGCAGCGCGGAGAAAAGTTCCCGTATACGACGAAGACTTCTCAGCAAATTTTTTCTCATTCTTATCCGAGAACCGTCAAAGTATCATGCCAAGTTTTTCTTTTTCTTTTCGTTTCCGTTTACAGATAGCAGTGTTTATATATTTTTTCGATTTAGTGTACGCCGTTGATGAAAATCAAAGAGATAGAGCTTTGCTTGTTAATTGAATTTTGAAGTTAGCTTGACTTTGGATTCGAGCATAGTCATCATTGAACGTACAGTTCGAACTTCCGCTCTGGTTAACAAAGCGTTCACCAGGTCGGAATCCAACATAGCTGATTGTTCCACAAAAAAATATCAGCATTCACTGAATCGTGTTATCAAATTAGTTTTTCCATGTATTTCAAGTATTGCACATATTACTAATTTATATTTAGAGGATTTACAGTATGTGCAATTCGTTAATGGGAGATTCGACTCGAATGCGGAAACTTATTAAAAGGCTACCGTACTATATTATTACATTACACTAAAATGTATATAAGAAAAGAAATAGTAGTATGTTTGAGGTAGTGAAACGTTTACTACTTTTGATAGTGAAATTAATTACGCTTCGAAATTAATCTACTTTTTATTATTAGACAGATAGAAAAAAATTAATTTTATAATGTAGTGAATAGTATGATAAGATACGATGACATGTTTTAACAACAATTTATGTACATTTATGTATTGATGTGTTTATTGAAATGTATATTGAAAGCGAATAATAATATTGTTTGAATTTAACATTTTCTAAAAATGTAGTAAATTGTGTGTACTTCTAAAAACTATAAATATTCAATATTTTCATAATTACACCATTCAGACTTTTAAAAATAGCGAATGTAGACCACCAAAATAGGGAGTGCAAAAAAGTGATAAACCCGCTAAAAATTAATTGTTAAACACGCTTCGATTTTCATTTATTGATGGATAAAACGAAAATTACAATAATATTATACTCCACATTCCAACTCTGCAGCCGATTCTGCATGCTGAAATTCAACTTTTTAAATTAGTGAATATTAACTAGGTAAACAATGAATACACAACAATGCACTGTAATTGTTATGCACTTGATCAACAATAAATTACAGTATATTGTAAATATTCACTTTATTTTACCATTATTATTTCTTACTACTCGTAATAGTGAGAAATTAATTAATTCAGAAATGAACATAATTGCTTAGTACGGTTTAGCATATTGCAAGTAGCTTAACGAATTTCCTCAAAATTTTCACTATCCTTTATCCAACAATATTTAATAATAATTTGAATAAAGTGTCGAAGAAGAGGTATTATAAATGTATATAATATGTACATAACTGAAGTTGTAACTCATAAAGAAACGTAATACACGTATATGCAGGAGTCGGAAAGGCTGTTGATCACTCCGGCTTTTATCAAACTAAACTCGCACGTTAATTCGCAATGCAGCAGTAATAGGGTTGAAGGTAGGATATTATTATGATGGGATGATTGCTCGTAATGGAGATTGCGGCACACGTAAAGCGCTTATCCTATGTAAGACCCGAGTAATCGACTATATCTCGGTACGGACGTACCGAGTCAGGCATATATATCATATATAAGAACGACCGGCTGTATGTTTTGCATGTTACTGCTTATAGGTATACCTATATTGCACTTGTATGCGAATAGCCGCAAGCTGTAGCAGAATTATTGTTTTCACATTCGCGAAAATACATTGTAACGGTAGCTTAACAACCGACGAGAAGTTTTAATTAAGCTTTAAACGAGAATAAAGGCAAAACGACATTTTCTGACTTTCAAGTTTCGCGAAGTTCTTTAATTGACTTTGGCTTACTTCAACTCCTTCCAAGTTACGCTCTTTCGTGTCGACGTTTAGTTGAAACTTTTTTCTCTCTCTCTCTCTCTCTCTCTTCAATTATTTCAAACGTTTAAACGGGGTTGTACTTAATACAAGTCAGTTTTTGTATATGTTTAATTCTTCTATTTCATTTCTTGATGCATATAATCGCAGATTAACGTATATTCTATATACACAAAATTACGAGGAATCGCGTAGCATGGTTCTTTGAAAGAATATTAGCTTGATATATATATATATATATATATATGAATTGTGGTTAGGAGAGAGGGTAGAATGCGTTGAGAAAATTTACAAAGGTGCAGAGAGTTATGGCAGCACTTTCTTATCTAAAACCTGTAATTGCGCACGTTATTACAAAGAGTGATACAACAAAGAAAAGTTGAGCAAAGGATCAAAGACTAACTTTAGAAAGGGCAATTTTTAAATTCAAAGTAACCATCAGAGACATTAAATATTAATTATAACAGCCTTACCAACGAGACATGAAATTAAAATATCGTATACCTTTATCGAAAAGTTACCTATATACTATGTTATACTATGTAGTTTTATACGGAGTTTATTGCTTATATATACGCGAAATCTTAAATTGTGAAAATTCATTGATTGTTTTACTAAAAGTTTTAGAAAATCGTAAATAATTGCGATTCCAATTTATTAAATAATGAATATTCGCTTTGAAAAATAACCAATTGTAATATCTGTAAATACCCCGCAGCTTAATAGTGAACTATCAAAAATAGTGAATTTTTTATTATTTCATATATAAAGACTATAAATAGTTCCCAATTCGTTACACGAATTTTCCACTACTTCGCGTATGTGTACACATACACACAAGTGTCATTATATATTCTTCCCTCTGTATTAACGATCTTTTCAAATATAAGCTACTAAATCTCGATGGGAAAATCCGGTCCCTCATCATACTTCCGATCTACGTCGTATGCAACCATAAATTACTTGTTCACTCTCTTTCTCTCCATATGCATCCCAACACAATAGCGATGCGCCTGTCTTTTCTTCACCATCGAAAACCGCGCTATTCCTGTCTCCGACAGTCTCTCTCAACCTTTTTGAAAAGTCAAAACAGTCACAATAACGATGGAAGAATCAAATGAAAAGAAAACTACAAAATTGATGATGCAGCCAGGATCATCTTTATTTATTGTCACAGTGAATTTGTCTTTGTCGTCGCTATAGTACAAAAGCCTTTCTATCCGCAAATCTCATTCCCGGGGAAGAAATTTCGAATCCATATATATATATATATATGCATCCATTATACATAAATCAACTTGGCGAATGCATTCCTACGCAAAACTTTCCCGTGCGTCGAGTCAAGGACTACTACTACAAGTCACGATCGTTATTTCTACGTATATAAAAAACATCCCTTCAATGCGGTAAAATTTGCGCCAATTTTCCTCCGCTAATAATAAAGACATTCCCACTTGCACCGCCCCCTAATCAGCAAATGTGCATGGATAGCCGGAAAGGCTTCACATTCCAAAAACTAAGTGTCTTGACCCTCACCTGAGGTGAAATGAAATTATCGTACCTGAAGGGAAAAAAGTAACCGCTCAATGATGGGGAAGAAGACTCCGAGGGGACCAGCCGTTTCCGCCATATGCGCTTTTGCTCGAGGCCTAGAAAAACAGGGCGTGTGTCGGAGTCGCGTGCACACTCGCGTAGAATGATCGAGGGGTCGCCTTTTAGTGTGCCTAGAGATAGAAAAAGTGAGAAAAAGAGAGATCTAGTCCCCCCTCTGAAAATTCATCGATGGGGTCACCGACTTCTATCGAGGGGAGATCGTACGCGCGTTCTCATCGCTGTACCAATGATTCTGTGCGTTTTTCGTGACCTAAACTGTTGCTGGTTTCCCTTGTTGGGTAACGCAGTATTCTTACTATGATTTATACGTAGGATATTAATTTTCCTTTATTTTATTCGCCGATTCAAGTGTACACAGGTAGAATATGCACTGTTTTCAAAGCACGACTTCTCGACTGATTTTTCCGCTGGGCGTATTGTGGCCATTGATACCTCTGTTTGTCAGAAGTTTTATAGGCATGTAAGTGTTATTAGCTTCTCCTTTGTGGACTTTCAAAGATGTGTGGAAATTAGTTTCGGGAATCGAACGCCTTTCAGATTATTCATATAAAATAACCTCAAACGTTTCCACTGATATATTTACGCATTATATGATTGAATGAATTTTAAGTCGGTTGAGAAATGAGATCGACCGAAGGAAAAATAAAAATCGTGCTAATTACTCTAATGAGAAGATCATCGCGTTATTAAAACGAGCAAAAGCGTGCAATTACCCGCTCGTTCTGTACGCATGTGTGCGAGAACGTACCAATTTCCCGATTTTATTTATTTGTTGGATAAAACAAAATATAAAGAAGAGTATAGAATCGATAGGAATGTCCACTTCTGTTTCATCGCTCGGTTTCCTTTATTCTCTCATACCATTGCTTTCTCTTGTTTCTGCTCATTTCCGCATTGTATAGATATATAGGCGCGTCGTACTACGTATACCACAGGACGCGATAACTCTGCGCGCAGAAAATCGAGAGCCAACGCGCAGCCCCAGATGTCCTGTTTTTCTCTCTCCGTCTCTCCCTTTCTCTGTCTCTTCCATTCTCGCCCTATTATGTGTGTGTGCATACCTTCGTGTACATTGTATTACGTTCTCTCTCTCTCTCTCTCTCTCTCTCTCTCTCTCTCTCTCTCTCTTTCATGCAGAGTCCGATATCCTTTTTTCGATTTTTGCTGTCCCTCTGCGAGTGGAATTGACTAGATGAAGGAGATATCGAGACGCAAATTTTTTACGGTCTATAAATAAATATAAAACTGAAAAACTTGATTCTGTCGTCTGCATATATACACAGCTTCGACTATAGGATCTATATGTATTGCACATAGGGTCTGTATGTATTATATATGAACGAAAAGTTTTATTGGATCATCAGGAAGCGTCGTTCAAAGACTAACGATGAGACTCTTTTCGCGCGAGCAGTCTTTGAAGTTTTTCGGTTTCGATAATCTGCTGTAAATAATTCGTTTTCTAGTAGCGAAGATATGGATTTTCCGACGTTCCCGCGAAAAAAATTAAAACTTTTTCCCCCTCAGAAGCTTGAAAATAGTGAGTTTTTTAGCTTTAAAATATAAATCCAATGTGTCTCTTTCTAACTCATTCTGAAAACATAATAAAATGGATTAGTCTATTTTTGAAATCCTTATTTTATAAGCTATAATAAAGGAATAAATCCTCTTTTTATAAACTTTAACAATATGTTCACCTCTGATAAATACGTTAATCCATTATTATTATAATAGTAGTAAACCCATTAACATTATAATTATTCGTTCCTTATTTTTCAGTGAAATTCCGCGCAGAAAAAGCAAAGGTGAAATTTTCTTTTTTAGTCACAGAAGATACAAAGTCAAGTAGGTGAAGGATTCACTCTTGTCACTGTACGACGGTTTTCTAAGTGTTAATCGAGGATTTGTATATATACTATATACTTTCTATGCCGTAAGCGTGTACTGAGCTTTTTACGAAGATGCAACATACTTTTTTTCATTCAAATGACTTTTTGAGTAAAAAAGCTTTTTAAACTGGATATTTGCTGTTTATGCATTCAAGTGACGTCGCGCAAACGTTTCTCTTTTGAATCATATTTAACGTGCACTTTCATTTATGCTCGCAACGTCAAGGTCCATTAGAGTAACCGATGCTTAATGTAAAGCAAACTTTTTAAAAATTATTTGCATTGTAGCTACTATTATATAGTATGTTCAACTGCAGTATTATGCGAATATTGTGCACACAATTGAAATTTATTTGACAATGACGAGTGAAACAAATTTTTCCTGGAGCGCATGAATAATCAAGTGTTCTCGAATATATATCTACCTAAAATAAGTAAGAAACAATATAGGAATAACTAAGTTGGAATTACGCAAATCCTCATTTGGAAGCGGCAACAATTCTATTCAGAGTAGTTTTGGAATGGACAGCTGGGACAAAGTTTAGTTTAGCATCACGAGAACATTGTAAAGTGAATGAAGTTTCGTAGAAATGCGTCAGTTGCAGTAAATGAAGAACCTTCTGAGCGAACGAAAAGTAGTCTTTGAAAAAACAATGCTTGAGAAACACAAAGGATAAATTTTATTAAGTTAATCCATTCGAAGACAAAAGAGATATAACACTCTGCGCAAAACTTTGAGCCAACTCTAATTTAAATATTGTTACAGTCTTCTTCTGCTTCTTGCCCCAACGGGAAAATAGTTGATTCAATTACGCATAGATTATAAAACGAATATTTCTTTTATCTATAATCTACTATAAAATCTTGATGCAAAATAAATTTGTTCTAAATAAAATTGTTTTTATTTTCTACTTACCCTTTTAAGTGATAGGGTTTATTGATAATGGATAATTGTATATACTAATCCAATAACAATATTGCTTAAATGTGTATATAAAAAAATGTATTAAAATATTAGAGTTACAAATAATTATTCATTCAGATAATATAAACTGTGCTGTTAATATTACGACTATTGTACATTTGCTTATGAAGTAACAAATATGGAACATTCATCTCAAAAACTTATGTCAACAATAAATTATTTTACGCTTTAGTTCTAATTATTTACATATTATTTTAAGTCAATGTTGGAGACTCAAATGTATATTCATATATGCTTTAATATTCAGTATGTATACTTGTACAACTCTACTTAATCATTTAATACAAAAATGTACATTAATTATACCTAATCATTCGTTAAGCAGCAGTATCAGCCGAAGTAGGAGCAGAAAATACTCGATCAGTGCAATATCAGAAGTAGATCCGTGTGCAGGTCGAGTAAATAGTAGACATCTAATAATAATAACATTAAATCTTAGATCAGTGCAAGCAGTGATAATTGTCGAATTTAAACAAACAAAAGCACATACATACAACAGCAGCAGAAACAGTACAATCATTGACCATAGCAATAGGAGCAATAGGAATTACCGGTATAATTATCCCAGTATAGTTATTAGTAAACAGC
Organism: Apocrypta bakeri; assembly: GCA_018906985.1. Classification (NCBI taxonomy): domain Eukaryota; kingdom Metazoa; phylum Arthropoda; class Insecta; order Hymenoptera; family Pteromalidae; genus Apocrypta; species Apocrypta bakeri. The sequence continues at coordinate 23,675,301 of JACCIA010000002.1, forward strand.
AACGACAGTGTTAGACCGTCAGTTTTTTAAGTTACAGTTACAAATGAGTCAATTGAGCTGATCAGCGCAGAACTAACTGTAAAACTCGTACCGTTTACCCTACCGGTCCCTCGCTAAATGCGCACAATAACTGCTCAAAGCGCACGAAACCCGCCGAGCGGGTCAGCAGGTCGACGTGCATTTCAGCACTATTATTTTTAGATAAAAACCCCCTTAATTTATACCTCATCTTACAAAGGCTCGAACTTGACTACCCTACAAAGGTAAACTCGACATACAATATATATACAAATATTATGTAGATAAACTCGACTAATTAATTTAACCAAACTTAGCTCATTACTATCACTATTCAACAGCACAGCTAAATTAAACGATATTTAGTATAGATGACAAAAAGTACAGAATTTAAATCTCTCAAACTATTAACGCATAGACACTATGAAATACAAATCCAGAGATATCAACACGTCCCCTAAAAAAAATATAAAAAAACCTTTACCCGTTAACATCGCCAACCAAGTCTATTTTTAAATCCTACAGTCATTAGCATCCTTCACAAAGAGTCACAGGCGTCTAACAAACCCTTCGTCACTCTCCGACCCGGCCTAATGTCCCCGTAAACACACACGAGTCTGCGCAACAAAAAACGTCGCGCGGCAGGATGTTAAAGAGAGAGAGAGAGAGAGAGAGAGAGAGAGAGAGAGACAGAATGAAGAGAATCGTTACGGTCTGATCTTAGACAGTTTCCCATACACATCTGTCCCGTGAGCTGGTGTTTATATGTGCATATGGAAGGTTAGCTTTACTTCATAATACTAGATATATGTATCCTAGAGATATACGTATAACGTATATAGTATGGTCCATATAAGCTCAGCATCGCAACGGCTTTTATTCGACCTATACGTTTGCGGGTTGTAGCGTCTACTTGTCTAAATAAATTAATCAGCCATCTCAAAGAGGTTTCCCGAGAGACAGTGAACGCTCGCAACGCGTACGGTATAAACCAGCTTCGTGTTACCTTTGTTAGCTTCGCTGTATGTTTATATACATACACATATACACAAAACGCAGCTGCGCGATGGTGTCTGATAAAATCGTAATTGTATTTATCGCGCTGGAGAACATATACCACACGTTGTTACGCTATTCATTGCTGCGGTTATGTGGATCATACATATTTTAAGTTAGAGTTTCTGCATGCGCTTGCTGTTACCAAGGAGATAGATAGAGACCGCGAGAGTTATCATCAGCGAACAGATTGAGGTTGAATATTAGACGTTGAAATTCATATGAACTGTGCTTTTCGGAGCTTGTTGTTTGTGCTTGTTGCATATTTGTATGGTCTCTTACTATTGTTTGGACGATTAAAATGTCCGAAAATCAAAGAATTGTATTTTCGACGCTTGTTGCTGTTGTCCTATGTTGCCCTATATTGTATATGTGTATTGTTACTGTTTGGTCGGTTGAAAGGTGTGTAAGAAGAAAAATTCTAAATGTATTGCATTCAGAATGGAATTTGATTGGGATTATATTCTACATGTTTTTGTTCTGGAATATTATAAGAGAAACAATTAAATAATTAAATAATTAATAATTAGTTTTTTCTTCAATTAAACTTTATCAATGTACAACTTATATTTTACATTGATATAGTTTAGTAGAAGTAGTAGCGACATAAGCAGCTACTTAAAAGTAGCTACTTTTAAATTATGTAGTTGACTTGATTAAATTTAAAACAAAGCATACATTTGCGAATGAAAAATGAGTTTGGTTTATAAAATTAACTTAATTTAAATAAAAACAAATGCCTAGATAAAAAGTTTCATTAAGTCTATTGTGATATTAAAAAATACATTAAAATTATTAAATACTTATTACCTAGTGAATAATCAACCTTTTCGACACTTCTTATAAAGTGTATAAATGATTACATTCTATTTTTTCGAAAAGAAAGCGTGACGTAAGTTTCTCATTCGCCGCGGTGTCTGTTCAAAGAACTTCTGTTCGTTTTTTATTTTATTCGTCGTGTATAGTAAGATATGTGAGAAACTAAAAACTGGATGAAAGCGGACATAGATTTTATTAAAAAATATATAGCATCCAATGCATCAAGAATTTGTATTGAAAATATCCAAATGCTACTTGAATTTCAACTGTTGTAATAAAAATGGAATAATACTTTAAAAATTACAGTATAATTTCACTGAATCATGAATTTATATTCGTATTTTTTAAATCCATTAAAAGGATGAAACGAACCAAATTTGAATATACGCTGGAAAATCAGCTGTAATTATTAATCGTTTGCACTCTCTGGCGAAATAATATAAATATTTTTATTATACAAATTTTGTAATAAAATATTTACTCGAAATTACTTTCGGTTAACAGTTGAACATGTTTTTAATTCTCCTAAATTATCGAAACTAATTCGTCCTAATTAAACGTTCTTTACCAGCCATATATGCAATCAACGTAAAACGACAGTTCGTTTCAGACCTCTATTGCAATCCAAATTCCGAAATACCATATCGCTGTGCACTTAATTATTCCTCATCAAAAAACAGACGCAAAGTCACAAAACACAGAGTTGAATTTCCATTTAGAAATTCTCCCACTTGGAAAAGCTTTCCATCCCTTTCACTCTTGGAAATTAATCTTTCGAGCTTTTTGGAGAGTCGAAAAATTTCAAGCCAAGGGTTCTTTGCCGTGGTTATTGCCACACATACGAGTTTGTATGCAGTAATCCGACTAAACTGCAGCTGCTGTGACGAAATTATGCAAAAACCTATGGTCCTCCGCTGATGCAAGCATATGCAGAATGGGAGACAGATATAATGTATGTGTATAATATGCACACACTCATGTACCTATATATATACATAAAGGATTGAACTGACGCAGCCGTAAATCGACCAGTTCAAATTCGAATCCCAAGAGCAGGTACGTGCATGCATTTTAAGCAAGTCCGCGCTATCGAAAGCTCTATATATCGATCGATCGATCGTTTTATATATGAGAGGTGAGTTTTATTCAGGACTAGTAGTGGAAAGAGCAAGAGAGCAGGTGATGATCTCATTTTTCCGTATTATTTATTTTTCCGCAGCCGCCGCGGAATAATCGAGTCCGAAGCTTCCCCGGTAGTCTGGGCACGAAGTTCGCTTTTCATTCCGAGAAAAAAGGACTGTGTATAAGATGTATACCTATATACATATATGTAACGGTTGGTACTAGAATGACAAAAAGCCCAAGATTGTCGCTAACCCTAATGCACACATTTGCGCGGGGATTTTGTACTTTATCTTTACTTGTCCAAAGGTCGTCTTTTCTCTTTATGGGCTATAGTTTTTCTGAATTATCGATGGAACATGCGGTATATGTGCGGCAGATAAGATTTCTCAAAGGACGTGCGGTTTAATATCGAAAATTCGTATATTCAGATTACAATCAGTCGGGGGATGCGATCTTAATTGCGTTTGCGTAGATAATTGAAGTGAATTTCAAAATCGTGTTCTAAGCATGAAAATGAAGGGCAACTCTGGAATACGACCTCAAACGTGGACAAAACTTATTTGCAGTAGTGAAAATTTGAACTTCGGAATCAACAGTAAAATATGAGCTTGTAATCGTATAATAAAAACCGAATAATCTTTGTTGTTCTTACATCGATTATACGTAGAGTATATCATGTGCATATTTTTTATGCATAATAAAAAGGGGTTATATAGAGTCTGCTTTTAAAAAAATCAACATTAATGTAACATGGTGTATGAATATAGAAAAAAGGTTATATTATTTATTGCATTTTTACGTTTCTCTTCCTCTACCTTCGTCTATGTAACTCGTGCGTTAATAATAAATTCATAGTACACGGAATCGTAAAATGCTTATCCCGTATCAGTCTGAAAGAATGACAGAGTAAATACATATAAAACATTCATTATGCGTACGCAGGTGCGTATATTTGAACATTGGTTTAACAAAGTGAATACATACTTCGTACTTATTTCATTATTCATTGAAACTTAGTAATTGAAACGAGAACTAAATGAAAACTCAGTTAAACTTTCTATGAGCATGGAATATTAAGACAGTTAAAATTTACTAATATACAAAAACGTAATCCATATTGTATATAATATGTATTAGGTTACCTCTGAATACTGCATTAATCTTAGACGTATACTGTTTTACAACAGTATCGACCTACAACTATATACTGTATAATATAAGCCTAAATTGTGTGAACACTAAATTATTATTACAAAGCATTACCACTCTGTCGATATCTAATCGATATCCATTAGAGATTATATTCCTCTGGATTAAAGTAAATGTACGTACGTACTTCGGTATTTCCACTTTCCTCACTTTTGCGCAACGCACAGTTTTAAAGAAGTTCATTGGTCTTGACACGTGCTCGAAAGCTCGCAACAAAAGAGAATCGACAGCTTTTTCAGTTTTCCTACATCTCGATCTAGTGAGAGAAAAATTGAATAACTCGAGCAAACTCTATAAAAGCTTCGCCAATATACCTTTAAGAATATGTAATATGAAAATGACTTTCATCGAAAAATAAGTTGTAAGCTTTGAGCATTACTATACGTAGTGTATACAATACATCTATATATATTGTGATTCTCTGAAAATTTACAGTTTCAACTTTTTTAGATTTTTTGTATATTTCAACAATGTGTAGATCCCCAGGGAAGTATTCCACACTAAAAATACTCAATGGAGTCTTTTTAAATTAAATTTTTTAGTTATTTAAGTATACTTTTGAGACGGTTTGATCCATAGACTCAATACCATACTAATCATGAAAGTGCCTTGTAATGCTGAAAACATATCTACGGCTATCGTAACTCACGACTGTATAGCGATTACACACTAAACACATTATAACTTTTTCATTGGTTGTAATTCTTGAACAATACAAACAAATCGCTTCCATGTTTTCTGATTTTAGTAATAGTGACCGTGCTATTACTTTTCTGTATTCAACAAGATCAAAGTCAGTATTCATTGATTTTTCGGATCCTACACTGAGAAAAAAGTTTCATTGCACCAATGAAATGAATGTCATTGGAAATAGTATCATTGAATTAATTACAGATTCATTATTTTAAAGACTCAAAAAGTTAATTTAATAAAATAATTTTCATGATTAATATAGTTGATTAAAATAAATATGTGAATTACAGCAATAGAAAAAAGTTATAAAATGATAGATTTCATTGCTTTAATTTCATATTCACGATTTAATTCAAAAGAATACTACATTAAATTAAGTAAAAGTATATTTAGAACAATGACAATTATTCTTAAATAAATTACATAATTTCATTGAATATTTGCAAAGAAATATTTTATTCTTAAAACTGTGTACGTCACTCATAATAATATAGTGATAGTGTTACGTGAATAGAATCTAAAAATCAAACATGATGAAAACATAAGAACGTCGCTCAAAAGAGGTCATAGTGTTTTTTATTTCATATAACATAAAGATCATCAATATGTAATTTATAACATAAAGATCAAAATATGTATTTTATGAAATAACACATTATAATATAATAAATCAAGCAGTACTTGATGCAAGTTGCTTGATCCTATGTTATAGGTTTTGTTTTGCATACACTTATATACAAAGAAAAACGATTCACGTTGCCCTTACTTCATTCTATTATTTCAGCTTTTAACTATTGCAATGATTCCAATGTTTTATCCGTATTGTGTACTGATTAGATAAAGAATGATCATTTAATTTCATCAGCATCAAAATGACATTTTTAATTGAAAATTTGGGTATACTAATAGGCGACAATGTTCCTATAAAAAATTGACGAAGATGCCTTCGATGATACACAGTGTCTATGAAAATTAGAAGTTGAGAACCGAGCTTCTACCCGCAAATTAAGTTATCTAGTAATTCTCTAATATTTATAATACTACATGTAATGACTTTAACTGCACTAATTACACTAATAAGACTTGTAAGGTTAGTCCAGGTTGACGATGACCCAAACTTATCAATCACTAGCTTGGCAAACAACAAGGTATTTTTTTAATTCTTAGACTCAATCAAAATGTAAAGACTAATAAGTTAATAAAATACAATTCGATAGTCTAATTTTATCATTATACTAGTTGTCCTGAACGAAATGGATATAATTGATTTTGATGAATATTTTTTAATTTAGATAACAAATCAGTAAGTGCTAAAATATATGTCAAGTGTTTTTAGAAATATTTGAATAAATTTTTCTTTATATCACCCATATGCATATACAGTCGAAGCGAATAAGACATATTTGAACTATTTCACAGTTCTGCAATTCTTTGAAAGAGTAAATCTTTTAATCGTAGTATGAAAGAGATTTATTGGAGTTGATTTTCTCTACCTGGATAGGAAGTGATGTAACGTAAATTATAAAAGCTTGGAAATTAATAAAACTCTTCATAAAAGTACATCAACCAAAAATATTCTTGTTAAAAGATCATCTGTCCAAGTTGAGCAAGATTCACCGTATATAGACGAGACACATCTCATAAAAGCTCGACAACAAGAAGCTCGTTGCCATTGAGAAAAAAAGGTGGAGCAAAGCATAAAAAGAGCATATTTCTGTTTCTGTTTCTTTCTGTCTGGTCTTTCGCAGGAAAGGTACAATATCTCGCAATGCGCGAGTTATTGCCGTCTGCTGCAGTATCTCGTCGAAGAGATGACACAATGAACCCTGTGATAATGAGCCTCATGTCTTTCCCCCTCGAGTAAGTGCAAGTCATGCACAATGGCGCACGAAGCTCCCTTCCCGAGTATCGGGTGCATTCATTTGCGCGTAGACAACGTGGCGCCGATGAAGAAGACTACTTATATATATATCAGTGTGTATAACTGTATATATATAAATATATAGGTATGCTTGAACCAGTTGTCTTACGTATATATTATACTTGTGTCCTCTAGTTACGTTGTTGCTCTTTGTAAGTGTTGATTTTATTTGTATACTGTGTACTATATATGTGTGATGATAACAGAAGATAATCCAATATATGTTGTGTTCAATATTGACTGTACGGCTACGAATGTATGAAAATAAGATTCTGTTGTCAGTCGAACTTATGCCGTCATATATGACAGACATATTAGATATTTTCTCTCAATTATATTAATTACGATTATATATTAACACTAACTGATTGCTAGCTCCTTAATTAAGCAATCTCAACAGTAAGTATTGCGGTACGAGATCCATCTCTCCACTGTTAAGTTGCTCAGATTTTCAATGGAAACTGCAGATTCGAAATGATATGTTTTGTTGATTACTCTACTTCGATCGAAAATAATACACGACACTTTCGTCAATACTGATTAGTATCTTTGGAGTTTTTTTTTTATTCTTCTTTCTTCAAACATTTTCGTAGTTTCTTAATAGATTTACAAAATTTTGTTTGTAATATTCTCAAAATGCATAAAACAATCTTCTGAGTGTGAATAAGCCAAAACTACGTACATCACAATGTACATATTATTTTTACTTTAAACACTAACGAGTCGTGAATTTCAGTAACGTAAATAAAATCAGCTAAAGTGTATATGTAGGAACGCTGGCATTATAAATCAAATATTTGAATAACAAGACGAAAAATGAATGGAACATTTAAATCTCATTGAGTTATACTTTTATAATTATATACATTATAGTATTCTTTGAATATCCAAACGCTACTTCAGCAATATTTAACATTCAATGTGTAGATTGCGTTAAAGCTTATTCCTGCGATGCACATAAAGATATACGTATACATATATAGAGATGAAAATAATATCGCGAGAATTACACGTAATACACAAATGCGTATCAACAAGCTTGAAAGAGCAAAAAAATTAGCTTTCGAAGTTTCGATGCTGCTCATTTAAAAAATGAAATCACGGTATAGCATGAAACTCTCGCAACGTTTAAAATATTCTAGATTGGATTTGCATACCGGTCTTTGGCGATGGAACATGCGATAAGCTACTCGAAATATGCGAAAATTATTAACCCAACTTTTATGTAGCGAACGTAGACTACGATCAATACGTAATCTCGACGCTGTCGATAGAATTCCTCAAGTAATTTTTCGCGTGATGCCTCGAGGAAAAATCTCGAATCCGTAGACAAGCTTCTTCTAGCATATCGTTCGGTACCGTGATAACCAGTCTCATGTAAGAAGGATAATCAAAGCACTATATAAAACAAAAAAAGAAAACGTAACAATTCTAATTCGATGTTGTACTTTCAATATTATAAAAAAAGGACGAAAATTGAATACTTTACCTGTCCGGGCAAGCAGAACACGGATTCTTCAGCGAGTAGACTCTGTACGAATTCGAGCTCGGTATTGAACTCTGGAAAGCTCGGTAGGTCGATGTGTACCTATGCGTGTAAATAATAAATTTGATTAGCCATTTGATACTTGAGAAAGAAATTCTCGCGATTGATAACGCCTAAACATACATAGAAAGAGAGAGAAGAATAATATATAAGCTTACCATCATATACATCGCCCCGTCTGGCATAATGGGCTTCAGTCCTGGAATTTTCGCTATGTAATTGTAGCTGAGCGTTGCGTGAGCCTGTCGATAACGCATATCAGAGTTGTTAGTAGACTGTTCTAGCTTGATACTCTCCGAGAACAGTAGTGTCAATGATTGTGTATTAGAACGCGACTTCGGATGGTCGTATGTATAGTATATACGGTCTGTGCACGACATGTGCCCTCCTGATCGAATAATAAAATCCTCCCAAAACTTAAAATACACTAAGGAGAACCCGAGAAAGAGAGAGAGAGAGAACAAGATAATTCACTAACTAAATCTTCCTGACACTGGGTTTCGCGTTTTTTTTCCTTCTTCTATCTCTTTGCTTTCTAAGCTTCTAGGTATTTTCTTTTATTGTGAGTATGTTGCATATATATTCTTGAGAGTGAAATAAATATTTCCGATGCTTCCTGGATATATGGATGTCCAATACTCGGAAGGTACCACTTTCTTCAGTTGATATATAACCGTTGTATTTTCGAATAAAACTGACGCTGACATTTTCCGTCACAAATTTTTTTACGAAAAACATCATACATGTGAAGAGTCGATGCTGAATGAAACATTTATTCGTTTAATTATCGTCATGACAGAGCACGTTTTAAAAACCTAATACGTAATAGCGCATTTATTACGTAGATTATCTTTTTACCAATGATTCCAATTACATTAATGTACAGTGTACACATACGTCATTGCTATTGGAGCGTCAAAAAACTGTTACATTGTTAATCTTACACCTCTGAAATATTACAACTTAAGATATAAAAACTTCATATCATTACCGTCGATATTTCCATATTCGATCGCACTATATTTCATACCATCTAATATATAATGTATACCCTCACGAGAGCATTTCCCTCTTTTTTCAAGATCAGAAATTTGCCCTTATAGGCATATTTTCTGCTATTGATATTTCTGCTTTTTTGCACTATATCTACTTTTATTAATTTTTTTTATTTTTTTTCATGAAATATTTCCAAGTTACAGAGAGTCCAGGTTAAGTAACGCTTGAGCTATATTTTATCAAGAACCTGGAACAACCTCTATTTATCAAAATCATTGCAACTAAATTACTTCATCATCAAGTAGAGCTAATTTAAATTTATTGCACTCTTTAAATTGATTAAAAAATATCCAATTCCATATAATTCTGATTTTCTTTTTAATTGTAATTTTGACTAAAATTGTAGATTCACTAATACCTCAAAACTAGGATAGTTGCTTTCAAAGCAATGTAAGCTATATCTGTACATTTTCGTGATACTAAGATTCAGTGAAAGTCATGAAAAAAATGTATTTGTTAGTTAATTTGTCACACGTTTTATTACTATTTATTTCATATTTATTATTCATAAGTAAGAGTGAGAATACCTTTAACAAGTAAAAAAATACGTTTCAAAAAAATATTGTATTCTTATACGATTAGACTACTGAGGCTATCATGGATCCCTTCACAGTTATAAAACTTCCATCGACTATGAAATGCAGAGCTGCCTGGTAGACGAACATTTTAAGCATCACGTATAGGTTCCATCAGAATTTCTCTCTCGCTTCAATTCCCGTCTACAATTCAATGAGGTGGACAGTCGCTCGATGACCTGATGTTTCAGTACGATCGCGCCTATTATTCTGTTACATCGACCGAACATGGAACGAAGGGGTTATTTGTCGATTTACGCTGTCCGATCGACCCATTGCTAAAACCTACAATTTTTATGGAAGGAAGCTCGCATACGACATTTTTTTCGCGTATATATAATACGCGAATGGCGTGACGCTACGCACTCCATCTACACATTTGTATGTATAAACAATAGAAAAGTTGTACCGACGGTTCGCGTAATTAGATTCGCTTTCCGATCACCGAGCGCGGATGTCTGGTTTTTATTTTCTTTACAGGTTTACCGCTCGTTTTGAATATAAGATATATTGCATGTACAAAGAACTTATATGGTTATGATTTTTTAAGTTGAAAAGTTTGACATGTGAAATAGAATTATCGAAATTGATAGCGGCACGCGCGGATGCACCTTATATGTATACGCGAATGAAAAATGCTAATTATGCCGAGACGTATATAATTTTCAGGTTTGTGCAGTAGAGGTATCGCACAAAGAAAGCTGGGTCATGCGCCAAGCATATACATATAAGTATATACATCACTCGTGCAAGTTTGGCTAACTGGTAAGGTTGTTTGCGTTGAACAAGGCTGAATTAATGTATGCGCCGGCGTAATTCCGGCTGTGCACGGGCACGATGCTACTGCCGACGCCGCTGCAGTAGTGGATTCATTTTAATATATGCGAACGCCACAATGAATTTCGAGACGCGCATAGGTATCGTTGAACTAAACTCAGACTCGTCAAGCTAATTTTACTTATAATAAAGCGCTTGTACTCCAGTCTGGTGAGTTCTATGACATTTGACTTGTATATATTATACAAAAATAAGCTGTATTCACCATCGAAATAATTTCCAGGCCGATTAAGCGCTCTAACGTTGAAATTCTCCAAAATCTCCCGAATATAGTCGTCGAACTAATTAAGAGTCAAGCTATGCGTTAACTACACGTAATATCATACCAATGTGTTATGCCGGTGTAATACATCGTATTAGCGTATTAATTATGCGTCTTCTAGTGCATCTACATCTACGCAGAGCCTAGCGAGCTTGCATTATGAGTTTCATAGAAATGGAGGGACGTATTGTCAATGCGTAATTTAGTTGTCATTCATGTGACTTGATTACATTATATTCTTGCTTAAAAATATATTTACTTACACTTAACGTATCCACTATATCATCGAAAAATCTCTGCGGTGTGTTTTTCAGTATCTTAGGTAGGGCACCTTGGACTATCGTGTTGCTTCCGATTATTCGCTGACTTAGACACTGCAACGCCTTTTTTATCTGCAAAGAAGAATGGTTAGTGAAAAATGTAAGAGGAAGAATTAATGCGGTGCAACCCATTGTGACAAAACTTAGACGGACTGTTCTGTTCTGGTAGTCAGGATTATAGACCAAAATTTAAAAAACGGAACATAATAATACATTTTTTTAATCAGAATTGTCCAAAGGATGCCCAAAGCTTGGTGGTTGTCAATACGTGTATGTTACTCACGCTGAACTTTAGAATAATTAGTCTGTAAGAGTGATAATTTTTCATCTTGAATTATGAACTCAACATAATTAGTAATTGTTCATTATTGTCTTCTTCTGTAGGTCCAATTTTACTCTCACAGAGTAATTACGAAAATAATAAATTTCATTATATTAAATAAGTATAAATTATAAAGTTTGCTTTATCAATATTTGTATATATTAGACAATTAAAATGAATTAGAATCAACTGATACTACAATTATCGACCAAGCCCAACGATACTATTGGGAGTAATTTTGACCAAGGCAAGCATTACACCATTTCACCGATTTCATCACGGTATCTTGGCTTTTCAAGATTATGTTATTAACGATCGCTTCTACTCCGAATTAATTACGGAAAGTTGTGGCGCGAGAGCGAGCCGAAAGAGCTACTCTTGGTTCTTCTTTTAATTCTCGCGAGGGCTTGTGAAATTATGAAGGAGAAACAGCGTCAGTGAAGGAGAAAGGAAGGAAAAGAAGGAGTTACGGCGTGCGAGAAGGAAGCAAGTTTAATGACGAATTAAAGTTTCGTGGAGAAAATTTACTCTAATCGTTTCGTTTAACGCGGCCCAGAGGACATGGACTACCTGTGAGCACCCGCTGTTCCATCGCGCATAAGTTCAACTCTTCCTTATTTCCACGAGCTAAGTGAGATCATATCGCGCGCGCGCCAATATGAACACGATTTACTTCTATCTACTTACTTCCTTGTCTAATATATTTTGACGGTCGTGAACAATAATCCAACCCATTCGCCAACCTGGTACTAGAAACCTGCAATTCATCGAGAATACTATTATTAATTACGATCGAAATATTTCAGTTTTGTGTTATCTAAGCTTTATCGTGGCAATTCTCTTATTTATTTGATGCAATGTGAAATTGCTCGTAATACCGTCAAGCACACGTCTGTAAAATCATACTGAAACCATTTGCAATGAAAACATCATTCACGTTTTACTCATTATTAAATGATGAAACTTTATATGATAAAAATTATTCATATTCGAACTGTAAAATGTAATTACATTCTCGTTTCATCGCAGACAATTCGTTCTGTCGAGTATACAATGAAAGTAAATCCCTCTTTCGACCACCGGCAACTCAACTAACGCGAAAGTTTGTTCAGCATTTTGAAAGTCAGCCTAACAAAGATATTTCATTTTCCAGTCCAAAACGCTGAATAAATGATCTTACCTCTTCGTCAGTCCGCTACAGGACAAAATAGGAACTTCGCTCGATAAAGACGCTGAAGAATAAAATGTCCGCCCTGGAAATACCTGTTGGATATATGCGATGATTTTAACAAACCTGTATGTAGATCGTGATTATGTATAGCTACGCGTTAATTAGATAATTAACCTAAGGCTTGAAAGCTTTGTTTATTCTAGTATAATCAGAAATAAACGACAAAAAAATTTCGTCTCGCGGCAATTGATCTAGCTAGCAAGCACATTCTAATTGATTTCCGTTCTGAAGACCGTTGGCATGGATCAGCGAAAATACGAATCGTCAGTCCATGACTAATTATGTTTAAACCGTTTCCCTCGATCTTTCCGCGAGTAAGTTCCGACGCTTTGCACGATAACAGCTGGCTTGAATCAATAAGGGAAAAGGTTAACGTACCACGAAAGCTCTGTGTTATATACATATATATAACACAGAGCTATTTTGACGATGAAAATACTTTCTGAATTGGTAAATAATTGAACTTTTGATAAAAGTACTTAAGAAATTGGGTAAAACCTGTTTTTATGAAAAAAATTGTATTGAAAACATTCGCTCCCGTACAAGTGTAATAGATATTTCGATAGAAATGAGAAGTTTCCTAGGTAGAACGTTCGATATGTATAATAATCTAGGGTATGTTAATCATCATTCGTAGTAATAATTAAAAACCAATATTTACCATGTGCTCGTAGATCTCATCGGCGATAATGGGAACGTAATACTTGGCTGCAACATCAAGAATGTCCAAAAGATGTTCGCGACTGAAGACGGAACCGCAGGGATTAGAGGGATTGTTAATGACTATAGCTGCGGTATATTCGTCAATTTGAGCTTCCAAGTCGTCCAAATCGATTTCCCAACCAAGATCCGGCTGAACGGATAATTAATATTAATATCCGTAGTTTCGCTCTTCAAAGAATATATATAGGAGCCATTCGCTGACAAATTGACCAGCGAATAATTTTTTCTAATCAAAATGTGTTTAAATTATTCATTGGCTCTATATTTAACTTCATGATTCTTTTTTAATTTTTTCGTGGTGGTTCTTTAAGTGTCACCATGTTAATGTTGGCATTTTTACCAATTTTAACACAGTCATAAAGTACTACTTTCAAGAAATTCTAAAGAAGATTCGATCATTGATATTAATATAAAAAATTCTTGTAGATCCTTTGTTCTATTATTACAGAGTCTATGAAGGTCTCATCTTGGGAATAAAGTTGTATTTTTAGTTAGAAATAAAAATTGGTCCAAACTTTAATTGGTCAGTTAAAATAACCCAAGTTGGGATCTTCGTAGTCACTTTTGTACAGATAAAAGGTGTCTTCATGAAATTTTTTTATGTTCGTACCAATGATCAAACCTTTTCTGAAAGGAATACAAGGATTTGGTTTTATTATTGTGATATAGTGTAGTTATTGATTGGTTTGGTTCAGCGCCAACCTGGGCAAACTTATAAATATCAAAAGTAATACTCTACTGCTAAGTACAGTTTAAGTCATTACATATGAGATGAATAGATATTTCAATATTAATATCAGGCAAATACTAGATAACTTTATTTCTAGCTAGATATAAATCTTAATTCCCAAGATTAGACCTTTGTAGATACTTCTGTATTGATACAAGCCATCTTTATGAATTTCAAGACTTATATAACTATGGAGATTATTATGAAGTATGCATATCATATGATTGAATGAATTTCAATAGTGAAGCTTAGAAGTTCGAATTTTTTGAAAATAGGCTTAAAATGCCAACATTAACATCCTGTAACTTAAAAAACCATCGTGAAAAAATCTAAACATAAACAATGTTTAAATCTAAGATTAACAATGCCATCAAATTGATTAAACATATATTCAAAAAAAAATTTCAAACTGTCAGAGAATGATTCATGTATATATGAAATTCGTATATAACGATGTATATCTACACGTTTATAAGGATGAAGAGGAGAGACAGAGAGAGAGAGAGAGAGGGGGGGGGGGGGAATAAAGGAAAATCTCGTTTCAGATGAGACAATGGACTGCAGTAGCGTTGATCGGCTTATAATACTTACGCGAAGATTGTAGGACCTGACGGTGATGCCGAGTCCCTCGGCGAGAGTTCGGTAGATCGAAAACCCTGGGCGCGGTATGAGAATGTTTTGACCCTCTCGAGCTAACGCCGTGATGCACAGGTCGAGGGCGCATGAACAACCGCTGCACAATATCACGTCCTGCGAATAATTTGCATATCTTCAGGGATATTCGTTCCATATCGGTCAAAGCTTTCGCGCTCGTGTGGTGTTAAAAAATTTTGTTCAAAGTGAGAGTACAAATAAAATCATTCGTGTAACAATCTCCTTCTCACCTGTATTATATTTATATTTTGCAAGTATAATTCATTTACATAGCAATTTGCATTGCTGATAAGAACGCTACCAACGAGTTATTCGCTTTTCCTGTTATTTCATATTTATCGCAGCGGCGCTAGTCGTATGACCGAGAGTTATAAACATCTGGGATTATTATTATTTCATCTCTGGTAGAGGATACATGCTAAACTTGTACAGCCTTTTAAGAGGGGAGGGCTCGCGTAGTTTCCGAAACATTCAGGATCATGAGAATTTTTCAACTTCGTTAATGTTTTAACGATTGTTCGAACGAAAGTGTGGCGATGATATTTCTTTGCGGTTTATGTTCTCGATAAATTCATGCAGTATGTAGGTTATGATTAATCGATACACGAGGAAAAAAAACTATTGCTGCCGATTCATTGACACGTAGTAGCAAACTAATTTATCGTTTTTACGTTTGGTATAGAAATTGTATTCACATAATTATAACAATGTAATTTAATAAGAAATCCAATAAACTGCAAATTAAATTGAAGCTGTTAAAGTTCTCTAATAAAAACACAAGAACCGTAATAGCTGAGGTGATATTACTTTGTGGAAAATATAAGTTTTTTTCATGTAGTTATAAATAATATTTCAATTATTGTATTATAATTGATAACAAAATTACTGTAAAATAAAAACACATTATTTGAATGAAATTTTTTTGAATTTCCTTAATAATAACAAAAATATGAGCTTTAGCTGATTATAATTGAGGTTGCAGCTTGCGAGATTATGCGATTATGCACATGCATATATTCATACAGAAATTTACTGTTAACGCCTGAATTGAACTTCTAGCACTTTAAGATGTCTTTTATACATAAAATAATTGTTTTCTCGTTTGACATTATTCGTATAACTAAAAAAAGGAGCGCTTAAAAACCATGGATTCTACTTAGTTTTTACATTGAAAAGTGTATCTTACTACCTACCATTCTAAACGAGTTCTCCCGAAAGTATTATTTAAAAAAATGGAAAGATAAGGCGTCGGAGAAAGGAGTCGCTCCGATTTATTCGCATGTAAACATACATTACACACGCACATATACGCGTTTTTCTCTTTTTCCGGCGTACGCCGGGAGCTAAAAGAGGTTGCAGTCTGAAGAAGAAGTTTGTGAAAAATTTCTCGCTTTGTCTTAAATCCCCCAGCAATTTCGAGGACTATTAAGAGCAAAGCTCGTGTAAGGGGTCGTACTTTCAAGTGGGCAAGCTTCGCGTACCTCGTTAGCGGTTGCTTCTAAAGAGGTGAAATATATTTCGCAATATACTTTATCCTTAACGTGACGCTGATTACCTTGTCTAGCGTAGGTAAACACACGTAATAACGCTTCTATGAAGCTCATTTTTGTTGCTTCTTGTGAAAATTATTCTATATAGAAATGTTCGTAATGAAATAATCGTACATACTCTGGATTCCACTTTGACGTTGTCAGTTGAACTATATTCGGCTACTGCTCGTCTTGCTTCCTCGTATCCTATTGTAGAAGAAGTAAATTGATGAAATTATCCTTTTATTAAAACCTAGCTCTGCTCTGCTAGGTTTTCTGTCGAGTATGTATTTCAATATCGATGTTATTGCTTACCGGTACTTGGAGCGTAACCATTGTACAACTGAGATTCGACGCTCTCTTGCACAGCTGCTATAACCTCTCTAGCTGGCTTCAAATTCCCAAAGGTTGTCGGATCACCTGAAATATCGTTTGTATTTGTAAGTCACTATTCGTCTGATATATATTTAATATACGCAGAATTCAATTTATTTTCAAGACATGTCTTTCGTTTTATTCAAATAAAAAATCTATTCGAAAAGAAACAGAATTATTACAATTAAATCGATAGTCTTAAATTATCAACGACGTAGGTAGTATTAAAAAATATTTTATAGCGCACGTTGATTTTCAAATTTAAGTCTCCACGCATAGAGAGCCAATAAAGCGGGTAGACAGAGGTTCGACAGAAAGTCAATACTACATTATTTGTGAGAAAAAGCTTTGAGGGAATAAATATTTCAACCCCTAAGATTTCGACTCCCGAGAATGCCATTGAGTTATACGAAACATAGCTTTTCCTTGAAAAATACGTAGTTGCGCTAACGCATTCAAGCGCCTCTTTCTCTTTCTAGCTCACATATGCGTAAACAAACATGGAATATATAAATTCCACTTGAACTCTTAATCTATATAAACAACGATTTTTCACAAATCTTATATCATCGAACCATTTGAAATAACCTAAATCAAGTTCTCAAGCATTTCAATCCATGTAATATATATTTATATATATCACCCCAATTGAATCGCACACTACTCCAGGAACAATCAAAGCCGAGTCTGAAGTACGTTCAGTTTGGCTCTATGCAAATTTGTAAAGAAGCGCTCCGGTATTTTCGAGAGTACGTATGGCAACTCTATATATCCATGATTGATCGATAAGGACGATCGTTGAGTAATAATACCTGCACGCGCGCGCGGTAAAACATCTCGAGCGTCGCTTAATACGCCGCGCAAACATCCATTTACCATCGGTGAGCGAGAGAGGCAACGCAAACCGGAATCCCCGCAGTCGAGAGAGGCTCCCCGTGACGGCATCTCTATTAAAATGAGTAAGCGATTCATTGCAATTGACTTAGTAGTCAAGAGTATTAGGGTGTTTCTGTTAATCCACTTTCGAGTTCATACGATGCTTTCAAATTGAGTCTTTAGATTTATTTTTTTCTTCAATTCTGTGGAACGGCTGCCTTTTTTCTTATTCTTTCCAATAAAAAAGTGCATTTAAATAAGGTAGAGATTTTAACAGAATGAGAGTAACAGTTTGTTAGAACATAATGTTAGAATATTTCGTTTAACAGGCAAATATTACAATGTCCCACAAACGTACTTAATCGAATTGAAACGCCGACACATGTGCGTCGAACTATCCAGTATTCAGATTTCTAAATGACTTGCTTTCCATATTACCAACTTCTACCTCAATTAAGTGTTTTATTTCAGCTCATAAGTCCAGTCACTGTAGCTTCAAAACAAGTGATTTTTGGAACTAGCTACCACCATTGAAATTATTGCGCGAAGTTGTACAGGAGCATAAAAAGATATAAAATAATATAAATGAAACGTGTTTTCTTTATTTTACGTAAAAAATATTCGTAGTGACGAAAAAAAGTTTAGACAAAAATATGAATATTTTGAAAATATATAAAACAAGTTTTACTATTTCTAATTCCAATAATTATTTTAACAATACGATGGCGCGAATGTAAAATTCTGACCATTATTGTAATTGTCAATAAATAATTCAATTTTTATCGTAGAAGATCGCAATAAAGCATTTTTTAAACCTATCCATGCTTGTAATAATAGTTTGTTGTCAAATCCATTTGTTATTAAAAATGATCGTTTCATAACAATGCATTTCCCTAGCTCGCAGCTAATGTACAGTCTGAATTAAGTACTCTTTTTACTCTGCACGAGTTTTATACATTCATGGACATTTATGAATATTTATTAACAAAATCGATTGAAGAATTTTATTTGTTTAAAAAAGGCTTTCAAATTGAGATGGATAACATTTACATGGTTAATTTAATTTTTAACATGAAGATCAGTTTAATAAATGGAATCTTCCTAAGTATCTATCAACAAAAATATTATTCTAAGTTAATTATAAATTGAAATAATTTTTTTTAAATAACCCGCTAAGAAAATAAACAGAGACTTAATGTTTAATATTATATACATATAAATAATGCTATTAATTTGATTATTTACTTATAAGAGTTTAGATATCGGCAGAGGAAGTGGAGATACGTATCCCCGCTATTTTCAATCCAATTATTATTGAATAACGATTTCAAATTTATGTAATTCTATAATTGGTCTCTGTGGATTCAAAATTCTTCATAAGATTTTTGTACATTTGAAATGTATAAATAAGCTATTTACACAGAGAGAATCATGCAAAAATATTAAAATATTATAGCCATAAATTACTTACCTATAGACAAAGCTATAATCTGTTTTTCAGGATTAGGTTCGACAACGATATTCTCCACGATAGACCTAATGGGGTTGTGTGTCCTCTTAGCGATCAAAGATGCCTGAACATTCCATCCTTCTCGCGTCATAGCGTGTATCGACATTTTAACAAACTGTACGTACAGCAAACAAAACAAATAAGTTTGTCGGCCTGCTCAACTGAAGACTGTTCAAATGAAGTTTCAGTGCCAACTTCGGTAAATTTTTTTCTTTCAATCGGGATACTTTCTCGAATCACTGTGACGTAATCGTTGTAGTTTCTATGAATATTTTGATAGCAGTGCAGTCTCTATACATGGATAGGATTACTATCGCGTTCAGTTTTGAATATCGACTGATCAGTCTTTAGCAGGATCGAAGCTTCCCGCTATCGATCTCGACAAGAGGCGCGAAGGTCGGAGGACAAATGAACCGGTCGGATTGGTCAGATCGGTTCCACGCCTTCTTTTATAATTAATTAAAGAAACATTGAAATATCACAAGCGCATGCGCACTAGACTCTTTTTCATTCGTTTTTGTTTTCGTTGTTTTTCTACGCCACACGCGCGTTCTTTTTTGCGATTCTAATGATTATACGTCATCTAATGTTCCGCTGCACGAATTGCAGATACCTTCTGAAAAAGTTCGAAGTTCTCCGTGTATACTTCGGTTTTTTTAATAAAATTTCAGCACTCACGCGATTCTCTTGCATTTGCTCAACTCTGAAGTATACGATTGGTAAAGGAGCATATAACCAGCAAGTGCCTCGAGCGAAACTCGCATTAAACTTCGTTGAATGCGCACATCTGTATTTTCATGAAAAACTCGAAAAAAAACAGAGAAGATAAGCCGTGTCGCGAATGAATTCCCATGACTCATATCCAATGTAAAGTGAGCACATCGACCGATCGCAATCGTTGAACCAAGGGCTTGAGTTTATCAGACCTATTATAATTCTCCTATAAAGAGAGAGAGCGAGAGAGAGAGAGGGAGAGAGGGAGAGAGAGAGAGAGAGAGAGAGAGAGAGAGAGAGAGAGAGAAAGAGAGATAGAGAGAGAGAGAGGGAGAGAGGGAAAGAGAGAAACATGGATTTTCGTCGTGGAATGTTGACTATCCGGATTTCGATTAAAAAAAACGCGCAGAATTAAGAGGATAGTCACTCGCTCTACCCGTGCGACGCGCACGTTAGTTCCGGAGGCTCGTCGATCGTCTTGCTCGAGGCACTTTTTTCTTTTCGTCTTCATTCGACAAAACTCGGTATTTCTTTCAGCGCTCGTTTGTATTGAGTAGTAGTGTCTACAGCGAAATATTTATTGAGCTTGTTTACGATTCGACGACTTTGTTTATAGCGTTATGCATTTACAAACATCGTGTATTCTTAGAGAAACAAAAAACTAATGCGCAGTAGCGCGCTCTATGAAATCCACTTCGTTGTTTGCGATCGATGTCCGACATGTGGCCAATGTCAATATTCACTCTCATGAGTTACGGTACGGTGTTTAAACGCAGCTGATAACCGTTGAGCAAGTCAATTGAGATTCTAGTTTTTGCTTAGCGAGAAGACTTTCTATTGTTGAGTTCTAATAATTAGTCATTCAACTAATTGGCATGTTTCACTGATTTGTTGAGAACTTAAATGTAAGGGATGTTAGTGAGCGAACGCGTCCTTATTATTGTATAATATTTAATTTACAAATTTTTCTTTATATATTGTATAATATGACATTCTTTTACAATTATAAATGTTCTGAAAAAATGGTTATCTCAAAGTTTGGACTTTATAATAACTAACATTTTTTACGATTGCGCACAAAAAAATATAAGATGCAGTCCACAAAATCAAATTGAATCCCGGCAGTGACTCGCAGAGTAAAGTTTAAAAAGTTTTATTTACGATAAAATTAATCAACACCTCATTGTGCATCATTAGCATTAGCAAGTAGAGATAGTAAATATGAAATCAATAATCGAACGATACATTATACGATACATTGGGATATTTGACTTTGTTGATAATGCAACTTTAAACTTTATCAATCTGCATAGTATAACAGTGTTTTCATGGCATTCGATCAAAATCATTATTTTGAATCAAAGACACGAAACTTCTTTTTTTAGAATAAATAAAGTTTTGTCGCCTGAGAACAAAATTTACTTGTATTACCATATAGTCTTATCCATAAAAGCGTGATAATATATTATAATTGAAAATTATAAAGAATATAATAGCAAACGATAACGTTAATCACTAATTATTATGGCACAGATAGCGATCAGCAAAGAGAATATACAAAATAGATATATATTTCTTTATTCGGTAAAAACGTTTTTAACATTTCGATTTTGTGGCTACACTAATAATTTCAATTTTTTTCATCTCAAATAAAATTCATCCTCTCAACGTGCGTATCTCTCTTCGAACGAAGCGCACAAAAATCAATGACAAAAGTTCAAATCTATTTGAATCTTTTATTGTTTACTTGTTTTTCTCTTGATCTCATTGCGCGATTCGATCACAGGTATAGAATTATAGATATACAGCGGTATTGACTACGTAGCAAAAATACCTATGTATTTAAATATTTGGTGTCATACGAGATTACCGAGCTAACATTTGTTTTTCGTTTTTCTTTTATATTAAAAATATACAGTATAGTTTGATATTGAAAAGGCAGTGTCCATGTTAGTATAATAACGAGGACTTAGTCCCTCTTTCATTGGCTAGACTCGTACGCGATATATATAAATATACAAATATATATATTTTTTATTTTACATGCTAAATAATATTCTAAGGCACTTAGTTTGTAATTATAAAAATAGCAAAAGGAAATAAGGATAATGAGAAAGAGAAGAGAAGAAAGAGATGAAGTAAAAGTTGAAGATAAAAGGAGTAGTGGAAGTAAGTAGGGCTAACAGGGCAAGGGAAGGATGAGGAATAAAAGAACAGGATGCGGGGAGCGAGTGAATCCGGTATAAAACGGAGTTACAAGGAAATGTCAAAGGGGAGGGGGCGCAGATAAAATAAAAAGGGCATAGATGAGAAGCGGTAACGAGGTGCGGAGCCTCCTTTGGGAAGCCCCTATTTGTAGTTTGCTTTCGTTCTCGTTCGTCTTCCTTCTTTACGTTCCTTCTCCTGTGCATTTCGCGATTGCTAATTCTTTTGTCAATCTTTATTTTTCGTTCTTTCTTTTCAACACTGGGCTCTGAAAAAAATCAAGGGGCTTTTCATTTATCTAGCCGTCTCGTCTCGTTCGAGGAGTACAAAATGCGCGCACAAGTGCATCGAGAACGGTCGAGTTGCTTGTTGTCGAGGGGGACGGGGGCATTATGCGAAACGTCTAGAATAATTGTCGCAACTCATTACGTGTTCTTCAAGCAGACCTGGCAACGAGATATTCTCTGTCGTTGCGTGCCTGCCTTTAAGGTCTGCTTTTCGGGCTTCTGGAATTGATCCTCTATTGTCGCTAGCCAGAAACTGAACTCGTTCGAATAGTAGTGACAGTGTCCCTTGCCACCGTTGCACTCGATGAATGGTGTCGCACGGAAATCTTCGAGACACGAACCAGAACTTGAGAGCGATTGTCCACCTCCTTGCGAACCAGCTCCGGTGTGCTAGTGATAGAAGGAATATTTTAGTATCTGACGAATTAAGAAAGCCATTTGGAATTTTTGGAAATTTTTACTGACCATGACGAAGCTGTATCCGATCCAGAGACCGGACCATCCGTCGGGACAATCGGGAATGGTAAGCGACTGACTGTGCACTGCTATGATGTTTGCTGGGACTTCACATACGACGCATCTGAAAGATTATTGACAAATAAATTATGAACGATGTTTGCAGATAAGATTAGATAAATGAAAGTGAATACTGTTTACCAATTTTGACCTACTTTCTATTTAAATTTGTATGTTTAGTTTAAAATAGTTGCACTGCTTTAAATAAATGTATTTTAATGTTCGCTATTTTTATTAGAGGAATACATTTCTGAAAAAATGAAAATAATTTCGATGGTTTCGCACATTTTTACATTAATTAATGAACACGACGCAGGGAGAAGCAAAGATCTTTGGAATTTTGATGATTTTTAAACGTTTTTAAATTAATTTATACAACGTTGATGCAAATAGTATAACTTTGTTATAAACAGAAATTATTATTAAAAGTAATTTAAATAAAATTTTTCAGTTTTTCCACGATAGATGCGAAAATTTAAATTTAAATATTAGTTCAAAAGAATAAATAATAACAAGAAATAGTATAATTACATTAATAATGCTCAAAATAACACGCTGTCACAAATTTTTCCTCTTAACGATTGGTGCAAATAAAAACAGTTTGTATCGACCAGTCAGACTGGCGTGTGAACAAGCGAGTGATTATTTTGCATACCTGGAGATATATTCCTCTATAGCGGTCTCTTCGACTGGCATCATAGGAATCGGACTATTAGTGGACAACCAGTATGATCGATCATTTCGGCTAGCATAGTGACACACGCTGTTTACGTCACAGAATAAGAAGGGCATCGTTGAGAACTTTCTTACACAGGAGCCAGCAGAACCTGTTTACAAATGAGATTTATAAGATGAGTTCGCACTCGACTTACAGAGGCATATCGTAGCAATATTCACTTATATACTTTTTGTAAATTCTCGCTCACATGTGTACATATTCTGTTATATACTTGCCTAAATCTTGAGAGTGAGCTCTTTCGTCTCCATCGGTATACAGAAGACTGTATCCCTCCCAAAGCTTGACATGGCCTCGTTCACATTCAGGAACGGACTGACTTTGACTATGCCTGATTAGTAGAATACCAGTAAGATAGTCAGGAGTAGCCTCGCATGGACGACCTGTTTCACCAGGAAATCCTGGTGGACCAACTGGTCCTGTAAGACCAGTCTGTCCCGGTGATCCTTGTAAACCTTGCAATCCTCTCAAACCGGGTGCTCCAGGAGGACCAGCAAATCCAGGCGGACCTTTGGGACCGTCCATTCCTGGAAAACCAGGCTGACCTGATTCGCCCTTTGGACCAGGAAGTCCAGCAGGTCCAACAGGTCCTAAACAATGATTGGAACATTAAAAGCATTAAAAAGTCTGTTAAATAAATTTAGTTACTTATAGATTTAGTTTTTTACCAGGGTATCCTCGATCGCCCTTCTCTCCGCGTTCCGAAGGTAAAGCTAAGCATGCTTCACCTTTGTCTCCTTTCTCTCCGTCGAGACCAACTAAACCTATTTGACCATCTACACCAGGATAACCTCTGTCTCCTTTTTCTCCTGGCGTACCTGGGATTCCTGCAGTACCCACCCATCCCCTGTCACCTTTTTCTCCAGATATTCCCGGTAGACCATCACGGCCTAAAATATATAATTAAATTTTATCAATAAAAATTAATTTTCATTTAGTTAGTACGAAGTAAACAAGTTACCTGTCAAACCAGGCTCTCCCTTCTGCCCCGGAGCACCAAAAAGTCCGGGAGGACCTTGATTTCCTTTGTCACCTTTATCACCAAGCGCACCTGGTACTCCATCTAATCCGGATGGTCCATCTCTTCCTGGCAGTCCTGTAGGACCGGGAGGACCAACATCTCCCTTTAAGCCCGGAGGGCCAAGAGGACCAGGTAATCCAGCTTCACCCTTCAATCCTGGTAATCCAGGTAAACCGATTTCTCCCTTAGCACCTGGGATACCGGGATAACCATCTCTACCTTGTTTACCATGAAGGCCGGGAAGACCTTTTTCACCTTTGACTGTCAAACCAGGTGCACCAATCGGGCCAAGTAGTCCGCGATCACCTACGAATAAGATGTACATTTATATATTTTATTAATAAATGTTTTCAACATTATTATTTGAGAAAAAATTATAAACAAAACAGAATTATCAAAATACAGATATATTTGCCTCAGAATAAAAAGGAAATGTAAAGGTTAACATCCACACAATGAATGTTATCTTTATAAAATAATGTTACGTATTTGACTTCAATCGTTAACAGTAAATGTTGAAAATTAAATTCCGCATTTTTGCTGATTAACAGTTAAAAAAAATTCTTTCAAGCTTATGTAAAGAATTTACAAATACGATTAATTTATATGCAAATAAAATATAAAATAATTGATTTATATAAACAATGAAAAACCATAATTTGAAACTTCAAAGGCCGGCGTTAAGAAATTAACTGAAGCGAAAGTAAATTAATTAATATAAAAAGTTTTTATTCAAAAATATTTAGTTGTGCTTTAAAAAAATTATAATGAAATTACCTTTTTCTCCTTGAGGACCTGAAATTCCTGGTAAACCTGGGCTACCATACTCTCCTTTGTCACCTTTTTCACCAATAAAGCCAACAGATCCTGGGAATCCAATGTCTCCTTTCTCTCCGTCCACGCCAGGATACCCAGGTAAACCAGGTTCTCCTTTTTCTCCTTTAACGTTTACTGTTAAACCGGGAGGACCTCGATCACCTTTCTCACCTAAAGGTCCATCATATCCTTGTAATCCCTCAATACCTAGAAAAGTTATTAATATATTAATTATTACGTTTATTAAAAGTTATTTAAAATTGCGACTCGATGAAGCAGTATAAATCTTATAGTTAAAAATTACCTTCAGGTCCTGTTTCTCCTTTTGGACCATCAATACCAGGTCTTCCAGGTAGTCCTACTTCTCCATCTAATCCAGGGAAACCCGACATTCCTGGTGGTCCGACATCTCCTTTAACGCCATCAATACCATCCAATCCTGGCATTCCAGGTTCACCTACAGGTCCAGGGAACCCCTATAAAGTGGTATTTTCAAGTAAGAGAGAGAATACAAAACAAAATATATATATATATATATATATATATGCTTTATAAATGTAGGTATTATTGTAATAGTTTTAATACACTATCTATACAATATTTTGAAGAAAATTGTCAAAGAACAAAAAAAATATGCTCACAATGTCCCCCTTTTGTCCAGGTAAACCGCTCAATCCACTGTCACCTCTTTCGCCTTTTTGTCCGAATGCTCCATCTCGTCCAGGTAAACCAGGTTCACCCTTCTCTCCTACGGGACCATCGCGACCATAGCCAGGTTCACCAGCATCTCCCTTTTCTCCATCACGTCCATCTACTCCAGGTGGTCCTTGAGGTCCACGTATGCCTGGCATTCCAGGTTCACCCTTTTGTCCTTTTTCGGATACTTGACCCGGTTCACCTTTTTGACCCTAATAAATAATCCAAAATACAAGCAATCTGCTTTAAATTCAATAAAAATATATTTTGTTAATAATAAAATAATCAGAAAAGAAATACTGACGGTGAAACCTTGATCTCCACGATCTCCCTGTTCGCCTTCTAAACCAATCGGACCCATTGGTCCTGGTTCTCCTGGAAAACCAATGTCTCCTTTGATTCCAGGAACTCCAGGGGCACCTGGTTTACCGTCCATGCCAGGCATTCCTGGAAAGCCTTGTAATCCTTTTTCTCCACGATCTCCTTTTAATCCGGATGCACCGTCTTGACCAGGTCGACCTTATAACATATTATATTTTATAATAAAATTGTTTTATAACTTTGATTTATTCACAATATAGAGTATTTTATAAATTTTTATTAAAATGCAGTATATAATTTTAAATTATTCACTTAATTTTGGTATCAATACCTTGCAATCCAGGGGGTCCTCTACGGCCAGGGAATCCTTTGGCGCCATCAATACCTGATACTCCAGTGTCACCTTTTACTCCAGGGTATCCCGGTAAGCCAGTTCGTCCAGGCTCACCAGGTAATCCAGGTTCACCTTAAATTTTATCATTATATAATTATTCAGTTATTTAATGTAAAATTGAATAAACTTCTATGGATTATTTTAAATTAATTACCTTTCAGTCCATCTGTACCAGGCGTACCAGTGATACCTTGTGGCCCTGGAGGACCGAGTGGACCAGTATCTCCTTTAGCTCCAGGTGATCCAGGGAATCCGTTTATTCCAGGTTCTCCAATATCACCTTTCTCTCCGGGAGGTCCTTGTAAACCAGTATAACCAACAGGTCCATCTTGACCAACTGGTCCAGGCAAACCTTTGTCTCCTTTAGGTCCTTGGGGACCAGGTAAACCTGGACTTCCTTTCATAGATATTCCTGGTTCTCCTTTAGTACCTTTCGGGCCATTAAATCCTGGCAACCCTCTAGACCCCTGTAAACCTGGTTCTCCTGGAAATCCCATAGGTCCAGTATTACCCTTTTCTCCACGATGTCCTGGCAAACCTCTAGGACCTGTATCGCCTGGAGCTCCAACTGGACCAATAGGGCCAGGTAGTCCCTAAAAAAATAATCGTATAATTTATTTTTTTAATTAACTATTTTTAATCGCAATTCTCTAATAAGCCACTTACAGGTTCTCCTGAGAATCCTCGATCACCTTTTGGTCCATTATAACCTGGTAGACCGGGCTCTCCTTTTGGACCTCTATCTCCAGAAGGTCCAGGTGCAATTTGTGTAAGATTCAGTGGTGGACATAAACCTTCATAGATAATCATAAAAAATGCAAGGATATTCGTTATAATATTACTTTATAATTACATGTATGATTTGAAAAGTTGAATGAGAAAAAAATTATAAAATGTGTAACTAAAAGATGGTAACTAACCTGTCTCTCCCTTCAATCCAACGCGACCTGGTTCTCCTTTTTGACCAGGATATCCATCACGACCTCTGGAACCTTCTTCACCTTTAATGCTTAAACCTCCATCACCTTTTTGCCCAGGTAACCCAGGCCTTCCTGGGATTCCATCTAACCCTGGGAGACCCCGTTCGCCCTGTAAATAGAATTATGTATTAAGCACGACATTTTGCAATTTTAAAACATTGACTCTTATAAAATATTCATACCGCATCTCCTTTTGTTCCAGGGAATCCAGGACTGCCACTCCTTCCCTTTTCTCCTGCAGGACCTTCTGGTCCAGTTGGTCCAGGTCTACCTTCTGGACCTCTTTCACCCTTTTGTCCCTTTTCTAATTTCAATTGATCTTCACCTATTACGCAATCACGACCCCGATCTCCTTGGGGACCTGGAGAACCAGGTATTCCATCTTTTCCCTGTAATTAACAACGTTATTAAAAAACTTAAATACGTACATTTTAAATGGAAATTTCGTTATACTTACACGGGTGCCAGGAAGACCTATAGGACCGGGTAAACCATCTAGACCAGATTCACCTGGGAATCCACGTTCTCCAGGCGGACCACGAGCACCAGCTAATCCATTTCTACCGTCGAGACCACGATCACCTTTAATTCCCTTAACACCAGGTAGACATTGAGAACATCTTCCACCAACATCTCCTTTTTCTCCAGGAAGTCCAGGGAAACCAGGTGCACCATCTCGACCAGCAGCACCCGATTCTCCAGGCAAACCAGGAACTCCAGGAGCTCCGGGAATACCTTCTAACGAATCACCTGGACGACCGCGTGGTCCTCCGTAGCCTTTCTCTCCTTTTTGACCCTTCGCACCGTCCCTACCGTTCACTCCATCCATTCCTGCTGGACCCTAAATAATACCAATAGAATTGTCATACATTTTCAGACATTGTATCTAATACCATTATTAATATGATAACTTACAACTATGGAAACTCCCTTTTCTCCTTGAAGACCTCTTGGACCTGGTGGACCTAAGGGCCCAGCAAAACCTTTTGGCCCAGCTTCACCTGGAAATCCAGCTAGCCCTGGTTCTCCTTTAGCACCTTTATCACCTGGCGGACCTTCTGTTCCTGGTACTCCAGCCAATCCAGGACCTCCTACAGGACCTACTGGACCTCTAGGACCTGGTGTACCTGGATATCCATCTGATCCTCTCAAACCAATTGGTCCGGGGTATCCCCGTGGACCTTTCTCTCCAGGCGGTCCTGGCTGTCCTTTACCACCCTAAATTTAAATTAAATTGTTATTTTTATTTTAAAACCTTTGCATTTAAGTCAATAAAACAAATTATCGTACTCCTGGTGGACCTGGAGGACCACGCAAACCGGAAATACCCGGCGGCCCGTCTAATCCAGCATCTCCCTTTGGACCAGGCACTCCAGGTAATCCGTCTTCACCGTCGTAACCGCGATCACCTTTTCTTCCAGGAGGACCTGGAGGTCCAGAATATCCATCTCGACCCTGTATATAGTTGAACATTAAATTATATTTTCAATATAACCTATTATAAAATACAGTTTCAATAAAACGATTACACACTCTAATTCCAGGTGCTCCCGGAAGCCCCTTCTCTCCTTTTGGACCATTTAGACCTGGTACACCATTGTCTCCAATGTATCCAGGCTCTCCTTTTGGCCCATAAAATCCAGTATCACCCTATTCAAAAATATTAGATATAATTAAAGTATTGACAAAATGTAGCATACTTAAATTATTATTAAGTTCCATTAATAAAAAATGTACCTTATCACCCTTAGCTCCTACAGGTCCAACAGGACCGATCACTTCTGGACCACCACTTTCAAAAGGTTGCGCAACACTTTCTCCAGGTGGTCCCACTTCTCCTTTCTCACCTTTATCTCCTTTTTTACCTTCAAATCCCACACCCATGTTACCTTTCTCTCCTTTAATACCTTGAGGCCCAGTAAATCCCTAGTAATAGTACCATAAAAAGTTTTGATTTCAGACAAAAAAATTCAGTTAAAAACAATGTATTTATGATTACTTTTTATACTTACAACTTGCCCCCTTTCACCTTTCTGGCCTGACTGACCAGGATAACCTTGAGGTCCTGGAATACCTCGAGCTCCTTGCACACCATCTATTCCTGGTTCACCTTTTTGCCCAGTTAACAGAAGTCCGCAGTGGCCTGCTTCTCCCTTGTCACCTTTACCTCCCAAAATACCTGGCAATCCTCTAGGTCCTGGCTCTCCAGGTAATCCATTAACTCCAGGTGCCCCCTATAAAATAAAATTTTATTAATTCTGTATCTATAATAAATTATATTTTTACAAATTGTATCTTACGTCAGTTCCATTACAACCGTCTCTACCAGGTAAACCAGGAGGTCCTGCAGCTCCTGAAATACCCGGTACTCCATTTTGACCAGCATGACCAGGAAGACCCATTTTTCCCTTTTCAACAATTATATGTTATAATTACAATAAAAAAGACAAATGTTTTGAATTATAAAAGATGATACGCACTCGTTCACCGCGAATTCCTCTTTGACCTTGTGGACCAGGATCTCCCTTGTCACCTTTTGGTCCTAGGAATCCTTCGGCACCAGGAAAACCTCGTTCTCCTTTAGGACCAACCGGTCCCATTATTCCTGGTGGTCCCTGATATTAAAAAATTAATAAATTATGAATTCTAACGTATTATTAATAGAAAGGTGGGCACAAAAGTTCGACTTACTCTTGAACCTTTCTCAGCGAAACACTTCGGATAACAACAACCTGAGCCTGTGCAGTTTTTTTGAGCATTATAACCTGGAGCTGGATAAACTTTGTAACTGCTAGGATAGCCACGTTCTTCATACCCAGCTTGATGGTACTGTCGAGATCCCGACTCGTAATTAGATCCGGAACTGTATTGTGAACCGGATTCCTGACGACGACGCTCTTCCGCTCTTTGGCTTTCTTCCCAACGCCGCCGATCTCCAAATTGCGGGTATTCTTGCTGCTGATGTTCGTTCCAAGGAACCCAACTCTGACCATTTTCATCATAGTGCTCCTTGCTTTGGTTATTTTCAGTCGTGTCTAATTGTCTTGGATAATTACTGTCCTGGTAGTTATAATTATCGGATCTGCCGTCTATGTCGCCTCTTCTCGGGCTTTCTTGTCCTCTGTCCCATGTATTATTTTGTCTGTTTGGATTTCGTTGTGGTATCTGTATAAAAAAAGATTTTTATCTCAAATTCATTATTTTAATTAACAGAATAGATTACAAAAAAATAATGGAAACATAACTTCAATTCAACAGTCAAACAATTTAGTAACCCAATATAATACTTCCCACTTGTCGACCAAGCTTGCGAAGCTTAGTTCATCAATTTCAGGAAATTCATGAAAAGGAATTGCTTCAAAAAAGAACAATAACATTTTCGTTTAAACGAGAAACTGATACTTCTCGACTGACTTCAAGACAAAAGTACTGTTATGAAACGATTTTACTATACGAAATTTCTTTCTTATCTTTATTACGTCAGAAAAAAATCTGATTTAATGATATACCTTACTTTATTCAGCTGCGCTTTAATATGACGGTCGCGCACTTGTTTTTTGATTGCCAAATTTCACCACAAAACAACATTAAATATTTTACAGAACAGAATTCATGTACGTTACAAAAATAGCTGCATGTAATGTAATCATTTTTTAGATCAGCATCCAAAGGTTTCAGCGATATTCAAACTAGTCATAATTTCGCGGTAACAAGCTAAACATCGGTAATTCAATACAGCTCTAGCATTACATCGAATCATCAAGACTAATACTCGCCAACCTATGTCTACAATCTTTGCATACTTTCTGCAGTTGACATTCGAGCGCTTGCTCGACTAGTCATTTTACAAGGTTCGACGAGTTTTCCCGCCGACGCGAATATACTCTGCTATAATATATATGCAAATGTTGTGTATTGAATTTATAAATGTTCATTCGTGCAGACTTATTTAAATTAACTGAGTCTTCTCTTTTTAATATAGCAATCAATTTTTAAAAATCATTTCTAATCACATTAGCTGTATCAAATGCAAAATACTAGGTTAACAAAATAAAATATTTTTTTTAACTATGATATCCAAATACTTCAATACATAGATTCGGCCGATTCCGCAAAACATCGCATGGTGGTATCTAGTTTCAAGCGATGTGCAACTTTTGCTATGCTATCAGAGCCATTTAGAGGGCGAAAAACGAAGCCAACTCTGTATCCTGCACTTTCACTGAGACGAACGAATGCGTGCAAGCAGAAAATTTCACACGTAAACACGTGAATGCTAAGCACAAAGCGCGGCCTATTTCCATTCGAGTTCGAATAGAATTAGAAACAGCAACCCAAATTTCTCTAACAAGATAGCAGCTGCACTGATAACGACTGCCATGAGCGGCCCTTCTTATCTAACGATCCGCAAGGCGATTACGCAATTGCGCAGCGTCTCTCGTGTCTTTAGATGGATGCGCTTGGCTTCGTTGTAGTATATCTCTTCCTCGAGTCTCCTTCACATCTTCCTCCGCATCTCGATTTACCTCCTCCCTGTCATCCTACTATGCGAGAGAGAGATGATGATGATGCCGTTTAAAACTTCTATCTAGGACAAGCGCACTCTGACTTATTATACGCGACGCTGTGGAGGTTCTTGGATATAGGGTCAATATCATTACCCGATTACATTATCTTTTACATTTTTCTAACTTTTTTCGATATTATCCGAAACTTCTTTCTGAGCGGTGTATCGTGTCTCCAAAATTTACACGAGTGCTCTAGTTTACGGACTTTCCTGTTACGTGAGAATATATCATTTTTTTTTTTGTTTTAGGGGTTTACTGACGGAACCTACTAGTTTTTCATAATTTGATAACGCTTACACTCGGAATACGAGATACTCTTAACGAATTTGCTGACCGACGAGTTTGATGAAACTTGGCTATCAAAATCAACGCAGCTGACGTTTCCAAAAAAGACAACAAGACAAGCCTGCTGGTTTATAACTTTTTGCGCGTCGATCGTTTAAATAATTGCGTAAGTATCGCGTAAGACTTTCGTATAAAATGTACCGTTTTTTGCCAATAATGATGAAGACCAGTATATTTTCGATAATCCAAAATCCCGAAAAAAATTTTGGATAATCGCCAAAAAAGTACTTACAAAGTTATTAAGAGTGAGGATGAACAGTTACGAAATAACAGTTACCAAACGTGCGATAATATCTTTCGACACACACGTGCTACACCCCGCGTACAAAATAAAAACTGAAGAAAATTTCGTTCCAACAATCCGATAAGAAAATCAGAGCGATGAAGTAGGGGTAGATATACAACCGAGAACCTGCAGTATACAGGCGACGATGCAAATGAGTTACGAATTAACGAAAAATTCCGAACGTAGGCAAACCGGTCGTTGTTCGAGATCAAAATGCCCTGCCAGTATATGTATGTATATATATACAGTATATATATATATATATATACATATATACATATATACATATACATATAATAATCCTCCTTTTTCCAAACCAAACAGACCGATGCTCTGCATCGTGGTGAAATAATAATGTAGAATGAGCTGTGCGCATGAAACGTATTTTTGGATCGCCCTTTTTCGAGAGACGTGCATTCGAGTCCTAATTTTTCTTTTCTCGTTCTTATTAATGACTTCGTGC
This sequence comes from Apocrypta bakeri, assembly GCA_018906985.1. Lineage (NCBI taxonomy): Eukaryota > Metazoa > Arthropoda > Insecta > Hymenoptera > Pteromalidae > Apocrypta > Apocrypta bakeri. The sequence continues at coordinate 23,709,036 of JACCIA010000002.1, forward strand.
GTGCTCATAAATTTACCGGAAAAAGAAAAGGGCGCAAACAGCTGGTAAAAAATAAATAGTTTAATTATTTTGACTTATTATGTTAAGACCCCTTGAAAATAATGCCCGAGATCAATTTAGCTTTTTATTAATAATAAGTTGTCTGAGATAAAATTTACAAATTAAATTCACTGATATTTTTAGTAACTATTACTTGTAATAATACAAAAAGTATGATTTTCTTAGTATAAAATATATAACAGTAACGCGAGTTCGTTCTTGACAGAAATCTTGAAGCTTTCTCAAAGAGAAAGCGTCTACTGGATGATTATTTTTATCAACTTATTGATAAAAATTATATTTTCTATATAAAAATAATAATGTAAAAATCTTCATACTCTTTTTAAAGTAAATTGTATAAATAATTGGAATTGTAAATGAAAATATATTTCATTTTATTAAGAGAGCCTTTAGCGTTAATTCAAAATGTTAATACCTCGACTACCAAGGATAGCTTAAATGAAATGTGACTCATCGTTACATTATGCAGTATCATTCAGCACCTTTTGTAGTTTGAAAATTGCTGCCCTAATAGCCTAGAATTTTTCGTAATATTTCGTAAAAATGTTTCTATTCATAATATTGGTTTCGCTTATCTCGACAACGTCTTCACTACTCCGTAACGTCGAAATGATGGAAAATACAAGAATAATAGTTATTTTAATTTTAAGCCTATGGCCGAGAAAAAAATCATCCCACTGAATTTGCAATGCATATGTGTATACGATTAGGAATCGTCGCCAAAAAGTAGAGCGCTTGACATCCGCCCCGTCCCCTCCCTCAATCAACCTATATCGGGGAACCCCCGTTGCGCCTTCATCACTGCAACCGTTCTCCACTCGTTACACAGCCAAGCGCAACCAGTTGCCTATTCGCTTTTCGAAATCCGATACATCTCTCCCCCGCGCTTTCTCGTGCTACGTGGCGGGGGAAACAGCGGATCTACTCTGCACCGATCATCATTCGGCGCGCGGACCGCGAACCGAGCGCAACGAGCTTTTTACACACATGCGACTTCACATTCGGGCAATATAGATGTTAACTTACCCCTGCAACAACTGCAAACAGGAACGGCAGGGATGCGAGACACCTATGGGCAAAGAAAAATAAAAAGAAAGATTATTCTTTTGGTTCGATTGACGGATAATAACTGTACCACGTCGAATTTACACGAAGATCTTGTCGTTTTATCAAAGTGCGCGAAGTGCGTTTTTAATAAGCGCTCGCTGGTACCCTGAGCTGTTAAGTCACGGGCAATAATAAAATGATGCTGTTGTACTGGTCCGGAGGCTATTTCGCGATAAAATAAATTATACGCGGCTGGCAAAAATATAGGAGGGCTGGAGAGTAAAAACCAGTCTCGTTCTCGAGATGGGGATTCGGTGTGTCGATGAGGATCGTTGCAATTTTTTCGTAACGCACGCGCTTTCCAAGAGATCGATCGAAAGCTCTACCGACGTTCTGGCGGTGTTACCGAGTTTTTGCGAAAAATCGGCAGTGACCGAGTATCGAGATGGAAAAAAGGAAAATGATGAGAAAATTGCTAAGTACTCACCGATATCCCAGTCGGGTCATGTCGATCGGCCAGCAGCGAGTTCGCGCTCACGCGCGAGTGCTCCTGTTGGCGACGATCGGTTCGACAGCTTCCTCCTTCTCGATGAGTTTCTCGTCCTGCGACGACACTCGCGCGCGTTCTCTCTTTTACTCGTGTCCGTTTCGAACTGTCTATCTCGATCTGTCTATCTCGCGGTTACTCGACGAAATGGAGAATCGACTGACGGTGTCCGTCTCGTTGGACCGGAGTCTCGAAAGTCCGTGATATATTGTATCGGCGGGCGCGCTCGCGCTCCGTGCTCCCGCCGAGAGTATTGGGCTGCTCTGCTCAGAGCCGGGCACGCGTCCCGTCCGGGGAGCTCCCTCAATGAAAACTACGCTCTCGCGCTCGTCGCGGTGGTGGAACGACCAGACGGCGGTCTCTCTCTCACTGCTGGCTCGCCGTGGCTCTCAGGCGGAGCCTCGATATGATTCCTCCGCGATCGTCTCGGCGGGCAAGGGCCAGGGTAGGGGAGTCGAGCGCTCGCGAGCCTCCCTGAGTGCGCACAGCAGTCCGAGCGCGCATCTCCTCCCGACTGTTGCGCGGCTCCGCGCTGCGGCCGCAATCGCGCTCTTCTCTCTTCTTCTTCTTCTTCTTCTGCTTCTTTCTTCCTCTCTCGTTCACGTGTGGGCTAAAGCGCCGCGGTCTCTTCTTCCGCCGCGAGGCAGCAGCGGAGAAGGAGGAACGAGACGGCGCAGGAAACACGTACGTAGACTCGCGGAGGAAAGATAAGAAAGCGCTGTAGCAGCAGCTCCATAGAGGAGCGAAAGAAGGAGGGACTACCGCCAAGCGAGCCCGGCCCAAAGCCCTGGCGAACGAAACGGCGGCTGGCTGCAGCTCTGCGACGGAGACAGACGACACGAGGGAGAAAGAGAGATAGAGCCGAGGATCGCGTTTACACGCGCGCGCGCGCCTCTCTGACTCGAGCGCTCGTACGCGCGCCGCAGATCGAGAACGCTGCTCCGTGCGCTCGGCACCGCGTCGCCGACCAACAGAATCGACAAGAGAGAGAGAGAAGCCCGTAGCTATTGCATCCCACCGTCGCTGAAAGAGAGAACGAGCGAAGAAGTGTCGGGAGCTCGTCGAGAACTTTACCTTAGACCTTTTACCTTATACCGGAGGGCTGCTCTCGCCGAAGTCGAGGGCGAGATGGGACGCCGGGACGACGGCGCATTACGGCCCCTGCCGGTTCTCGCCTGCATCTATCTGCTAGCCGTCGCCCTCGTGAGCCACCTGCCGTCGACACAAGCCGTGGTGAGTACTGCTACTCTATTCATTGCGTTCTCGGTATTTTTTCTATTTGCTTTACCGATCTTTACGCGTCATTCATTCTTCTTCCGCAATTCGAAATGAACCTACAGAGTTTCACTTTTCTCTGCAGCATATCGCGAACGAGTCAAGTTCGCCATCGTAACTTCAAAGTGCACCGATCTACGGGCCATTTGCGCGCTCATTAAGAGCTCCTCTTTTTCTCTCTCCTTCATTCTCTCATCCCGTTCTTCCGAGTAAAGGCTCTAGCGATCGGTATCGGCGCATCTCGGTTCAAGCAATGAATCGCGCGTGTGCGTGAGCGATAAAAACCGGCTACACTCTCTCCTTCCTCTTTCGATGATTTACGATTGCAGTTGATGGTAGGGGTGAAGGGAGGGAGAGAAAAGGAGGAGATGATGATAGGGTAGTGGGGGTAAGCGACGTTAAGTAGGGAGAAGGGGAGGTATATCGTTGCGAGAGCCGATTACACGCTGTTATTTCGCGTTTAGGATAATTTTGGGGCGTGGATAATTCGACCTACTTGACCGATGAGCTTTTCGACGTAATTAGCCATGATTTTTTTCAGAACTCGTATTCTTCCTATATTTCATTCATACATAAAAATATATAAATATATTTTTTTATTCGTATTACCAGAATGTCGCAATTAACCAAAAGCTCGTGCATTTATTATTACATACATCCACGTGGAAAAGTAAGGAAAGTCAACAAAAATTGCCAAGCTCACCCGATTAGATGGCGACCTCGATCGCGCAAGCTTAATGCAATAATTATAGATACATAGAGAGAGAAAAAAATCAGACCTCGAGCGTTTGAACGAATTTCACGTCGGGGGCGAGAGTCGAGTTCATCAGAGTTTATCTCGCAACGCTCGAATTAGATTCTATCGCGCCCTGTGACATTAATTCTCATTGAAAACAATCGAAACGACGCGTGGACCGTGTCATTCTCTCTTTTTCCTTCTTTACTATAAATAATATATTACACAAGATTCAAGCGAAACAATGCAGCAGACGCAAAGTGTTTCCACAGCTTCCGCATAACACAGAATCACGTCTTGATTGAACAAATAGAGAAAAGCTCGAATGATCGATCGTGTCGCTAGATGCGCTCATCGAATCACTCACGGTACAAACTTATTGGCACAAGCAACTTGCATTCATTTCATTTTCAAATGCATATATATACGTCGTATATCTACGTCGCGTTTACTAACATTTCGAGCTGCGTCAGATTGATATTTCATCGGTCTCGCGTTAAAACCTCAACTGACGTATATTATACTCGTTAATCAAGCTAACGAGCCGAGAAAGCTCGTACACGCAATTAAAACGTTTCAATTATATGGCCAACGCACGCGCTGAAAACACCAATTTTTAAACAAACAATATACGACGATTACTTTTCAAATTACACTCTTGCTCGTGCTCGTGCACGCCGATCATTACGAATAAATAAATAACTATACATGCACACGTCATACGAATGTCTGTGATAATAATAATAAACTACGGGGTGCGCGTAAATTCCGATACGGAAATTGGGAAATAAAAGCCGAAGGATCGGCGACTGCATGTATGACGCAATGAAATCGATTGTAAATGGTCAACGAACCGCCGAGCGTTATCGTATGCGTCGATGCGTACTGCATATGCTACACTGGATCGCCGATATATATATATATTATATATTATATATATATATGTGTGTGTGTGTGTGTGTGTTTGTATACGCCTACACGTATACGCTATAAGCTAATATCACCTGGTCAAGATGTTACGTGCTCGGTAGTTGTACGCAAAAAAATTTGCATATTTATCGCGCTCGTGTAAGGATTGTTTACTGCACTCTGTATATATGTACATACATATACAGTATATATATATATTAGCATCTGCGTAATAACAGACCTACGAATCTATCCAATCGACACTACATACGTATAAAATCAGTGAAGTCGTTGAAGAGCATAACGAGCATTAAGGATGATTCAGTACATAACCGCGAGTACAAGGCGATTAATGTAGCGTATATATGCTCAAATTCAAACAGTATAACTCGCCTATAGTTCGCGTCTCTATTTAAAACTCGAAGCGTTGAAAGCTCGTACGATAGACAAGCGTTCAACTCGAGATGAATAATCAGCACTTCTCTTGCGTATAAACCAACGCGACTCTCTGCTCCAACATCTGCAAAAGCAATGCCGTCAAATAGAATAAAAGAAAGCTCACGACTTCCGTCCACACACACAGATAAATAAATCGACACTTCGTGTAAAACGGGTTGTCCGCGAGATACTTCCGCGTTTCCTCGACAGCAATCAAATGCCGAAGACTCTCGAGTGGGCGACTTCGACGCCAACGGGAAGTAGGAAGGGGGCAACAGGTATACCCAAAGGTTCAGCACGTGTCGTCGCGACACGCGAGTGCATTCTATTGACCCTGAAAAATTATACCCTCATTAGGGATGCCCTCTATCTAAGCCCTCTATCTAACGATACACCAATGTAATTGCTTCGCTTTTTTGGGTCTTTCTGTCCTCGTTCATTCTTCTACTCCTTCGTCTGCTTGCAAGTTATTATTATAAATATTATACGCGTGTAGGAAAAAAAGAAAGAGGCGTAAATCGAGACGGCGATAACTATGTACTTTATGCATTATAGCTGGGATTTCTTAATCTCTTTTGGCTCGGAGAGTCGACTGCAATAGAAGAGTCACTTATATACTTCATTTCTGAGATTATTTAATACCTTGCACTTTATCGATTCTGTTTACATGTCAATTGAAATATCAACGTTTCATTGTGGGTATACTTGTTTGACTCTCTTGCGGTATCCATTCCCCACCACGCCTAAAGGATATATAGAAACTCGTGAGAAAACGATGAGTAAGAGTTTTATTCTACGAGTCAGCCTATAAGGTTTAGAAATTTTTGCAATAGAAAAATGTTTATTTTAATGTTACTTCAGAAAGTTGTGTGTGTTCGCGACGAGAGTATATTAATAGATGCTCGGATATTTTTAGATCGATTCATTTTCTATAGCTGCCATTTGTCCAATCACTTGAGATTTCCTTCTGACTGCTATGGAATGTATATACATCGTTATTATTTTCTAAACAATAGTTTTCTAATTTCTGTTCCAATGCTATATTCACCGACACACATACTTACAATTTTATTATATGCTTATAGGCAATTTACTTAATATAACTCGCGTCGGCGATAAACAATCGCGAATCACCATTCTTCAAATTCGACTGTCATCCACAAATATGACCACACGGTTCCAAGAAAAATCGCGAAGCTTTTTGTTCAGACGTCTATCTCCAACATATATTTATACGTTGAAGCGAATAGAGGCACATGTAAGATTAAATAAGTTTACGAGCTTATGTATGCGATTTCGCATATATGTATAAAATGTCTCAAGCCTCGTTCTCTCTCTCTCTCTCTCTCTCTCTCTCTTTCCTCAACAGTTAGACTCTTAATGAATTTCTCAGACCACGGATCAGCCATAACTAATTACTCATTACTCACTGCTAGTTGATATATGTATACATGTATATATATATATAATTATCCTCAGAGAAGAGAGACTTTTATTCATGAGTATATATATATATACTCATGCATAAAAGTCTCTCTTCTCTGAGAATAATTTCGTAACATTAAATCCTCTTCGTTATAAGATATATAAACGCACAGCTACATACACAAAAGATATTTCTCGCTATCGGTCACACGCTACTTCAACTTTTTTTCTCTCTCACTCTCAAAGCACACGCGCGTTTATATCAAAGCTTGTCGATAAATTCTCTCTCTCTCCATAATATATCTTCTTATTCACTCAACGCTTGTGTATTGAATCGTACATCCAATTAAAAGCTTTTATCTAAATTACGGCACATCTCCAGCGGATTCCTCTTTGCTAGAATTCTTGCGACGATCTTTCGCGATGAGTAAAAGAGCGAGACACATATACACAGTACTGTAGCAGCGAGTTCAAGTGCACGCGGGCATAGAGAGACTAAAATAATATACCGAACAGGAAGCTCTTCGCTCGCGCATGAATGAAGCGATTAAGCGTCGATAAGCACAGTCGTACATTCTGCCCTTTCATTCTATACTATAGCCTGTACAGATCGCGTGGTTCTGTTTATGAACCGTTTTTGGTATGCAGAGACGAATGTAGGTTTTCCTCGTGTCGAGAGGAAAAAAAGCTCCAAAACTTAACGCGACTTCGAAGTATTTATCGACGCGATAAGTACGTCTCTTTCGCAGAAGAAGAGACTGATTAGACACGCGAGAGATGCCGAACTTTAGTCGGAAATCTATTTTTCATCAAAGTCTGTAGAAAAAGCTAGAATCGATGATACGCGACTTTTTGACCTTACATATATGTCATAAAGATTAAATTTTAGTTCACGATAACATTCCTCTGATGAGAAAGAAAGTTTTTAACGAAGAAATAGAGTATGGATTTTATAGAATAATACGGAAACCTATATGTAATGAACCTTACGGATAATTACTCATTGTACGACTATCTATCCAGATATACCAGCTTTTATTGCATACTCTCATGTACGCGATCCTATTCTCGAAAACTCTAAAATCACCTTTTGCGAGCTACTTCGAAATTTACAGACTTCCGCGTTTGTAAAGGCAACGAATAATTCGACTTTTCCGCGACCTAATTTCCAAGTCGCGCGCCCATTCTAAATATACAATCTCGGCTTTATTGTCTTCGGCTTGAGCCATTGCATCGAGGTATTTAGGCAACGATAATACCGCGTAGCTGTCTGAAAACCTATTCACCGACCGCTATTTCAACTGGTAATAATTCTATATATATGCATAAAACAACCCTCGATTGCTTCGTTTATAATCGTGGTATAGGCGTACGCCAATGAATCTCCAAATAAACTATGCATGAGCGATTATATGTCAAAATCGTCAGTTTATACATTTTTCTATTTTAGTAACCTTTAAAGAACAATATGTTTAACATTAATAATAATGTTAACATTTTCATTAGTTTATTTGAAAGGTATATATAAATATATATATATTGCAATTATTATAACTTAATTGTGTAACTATCGAAAACTCCCTAGAATAATTTATACCATTAAAATATGTATACAATGAAGGATATAGTCTATAGTCAATAATTAATGATATTAATTAATAATTAAGTTTTTGATGAGCTAGAAAATAGCGATATAACTTGGATTATATCTTGGTCCCCAAGATGAATAATTATCGATTACATGATTCTTATGAAATGAATATTCATTTTTTAATATTTATCTCATATAGTATACTAAAATTAAAAGAATAACTTGTACAAATGATACCTATTTTCATCGAATACATTAACATTACATTAATAATAAATATCCATATTATTCGCGAAATAAATACATTTATTCAGTATTTGTATTTATTTCACGAATGAATATATGTATTGCACTTTTGCAAGATGCAAATTTCTCGGATTAAACGAGAACAATAGTTTCAAAAGTAAAAATCTCGGAATTGATCGATATGATCTTTCTCTGTTTATAATTCCCATGTCTATTATTAAACATCATCTCTTATATTACACGCAAATATGCAGAGGAACGTGCCACGCTCTTGTTCTCCCTTTCCTCGATGTTCGACTGCAGGAACACCCGTTGACTCTCGTTTATTCTTAGTCCACCTCCGAATACTACTATTTTCGAGAGGAAGAGAGAAAGAGAGCGGGCTCGTGCTTGTATATGCAGCGATGACGAGTTTTTACGCCTGATCCCTTTTTCTCCTTCTATATTTATATATATATACATAAACGCTCAACGGAGAAACACGCAACTCTCGTTGGGGTTCGATTACCGCGAGGATGATTAGTTGCTCCCACGTATAAAGTATATATATCTAAGCTGGAACAAAGTAGTACTCAACCCAAGAGATTTGGTGATTAACGCTCTCTCACTCTCTCTCTCTCTCTCTCTCTCAGTGTGTCTGACCCATTGCTCGTGATTGTTTATCGATCAGCTTTTGTACAATGCATTTGCGCCTTTATATTGTACATATAGTGTATTCCAAGAGGGTACGAAACTTAATTAACGCGTTTGCCTCGTATGGGAATTTCAACGTAATTTACGTATAGGCGTATAATGAAGGATTTATGTTTTCGAAGAAACTCAAAGCGATATTGCGGATAATTAGGTATCGTGATGATGTTTTCCGCGACATATGCCCTATTAACAGCTAATGTAAACACATCAAGGTCTGCGCGTTCTAGAAAATAGTCTTCTTTCAAGATTAAAATAGAGCGAAATCAGTATAGCTTCTTTTCGGTACACATAGACTCATTGCTCAATAGACTAGAGTTAGGGATATATATATGAAAATTAAAGAGCTCGTCGGCTTTAAATCCGAGTTTAGAGAAAAATACTGGAAGTTAAAACTGTGCTCTCGAGAGCTTAACGCAAGAGACGAGTGTACAATTCGTAGAGAATCTAATTATCAGCTGTACAAAGCGCAATTTGTAGTAACTTTTTTAACACTCGAGTAAGCTTTTCGTGAAAACGGTGACCTATCGACACAACGAATCTAATCAATTGTGTTTGCGATTTTCTATTTTATTTTTAATATAGAATGAAAACAAAATTATTTAACTCCAAAAAACGATTTTGTATAGCCTTAAAAACACATTTTTTGATCAAGAAAAATTACATTTAATCCAGAAAGTATTTTTTTAAATCAAAGAATTATAGAGAAGGAGAGAAAAACTTCTGAAAATATTTTGTGTAAATTGAAATTTCATGAGAAAAAATTTGTACTCTCCGCAATGAATGCGGATGGAAAATTATTGTTTAGAATTTTGGAAAAGGTTTGAACGAAACTAAAATAACTATCCCACAGCGAATCGTTGATTTTTTCCAATCCATATCGAACCGCACGTTCTTTCATCGCGAGTGTCGTAAAAGAGCCTTTGTTTGACAAACTCGCTGATTTATTCTCATCAATGACGCATATCTCTGTATACGCTTTCATGTATACAAAGCTAAACTCGTAAAATTTATCTGTAAAAATGTGCGGAGCGATATCTTTCTGCTGTACCGAGGATTTTCTGGAATTGATGCTATGTCAGTCGCTATAAATGGATCTATTTTTATTTTATTTTTTTTTTATTTTTTTTTTTAACTAGTCGCGTTGACCCTGAAGCAAACTATGGATTCGATAAAGCATGCACACACACACATATATATGTATCATTCGATCCTATAGATCGTAGATTTCAACATCCGATGTACTCATACGTATTTAAGCAGAATTTACACGACCCGATGCATTGCGTATATTTGAAAATTGTTACACTCGTGTTGCAATAGTTCAGCGAGACTTACCTTGCATGTAATAATATATTAATAGGCCCGTTCACATGTAATACTCTGTACAAAGCATAAAGAGGGAGAGAAAATAATTTACGCAATTAGCGATAGATAAGGGTATATACGTAGAGAAACGTCTGGTTAAAATGAAAGAGACTATAATTTGCTTCCCAAGTACCGGCACTTCAACGTTAACAGACTCAACTGAGATCTTCATCTAACGTAGGAAGCTAATTTTCATTTCCCTGTGGTGAAAAGAGAGCTTCCCATTGAGAAACATTGAAAGCTACGAATGCACTCATTCAGTCATACAAAAACTGATCTACAACTGCTTATACAGTATACGTAATTGTTAATCACATTTTCATGCTATATATACTTCTAAAATCTGAAACAATTAAAAATTTATTATTCTTGATACTGAAATTATGTTTACTTCTGAATTAGTCAACTATTTATTATCAAGCAGGATGAAAATAGAATTAATTTTACAAATTAGTAAATATTTGTTATTTAACGTGAATTTTTACAGATATTTCAATTCGATATCGTTCTAAGCGTACATATATACCTATAATTAATTATTATATAAAAACATTCATATCAAAATTCATACTTCAACACGTTGATTGTTAATAACTGTACGTTTTAGAATAAATTACTCGTAACATGTATAAATGAAAAAATTTATATCACTCGAAGAATTTTCAGAAATTTTCATTTATCAAAAATATATACTTAATAAACATTAATTATCAATTTAAAAACTTCCGATCAAGAGAAAATTAAAAAATTTAATTAGTTATACCAACTGCATTTTTTATGTATTTAATATTGAAATTGCAGACACGTACACCTTTAATTTGGTCTCTATATTATATCTGCAAGACCGTTCGTTAACCGCTTCTAGAAGGTTATTGAAAACTTACTTTTCTAAAGAATAAAGTCAATTAATAAACCAATTAAGCTAGGGATTCAAATCGAATCAGCAGAACAAGTTTTATATTATGAAATATACCAAATTTTTTTTTTAATAGTCAGTTATTGATTTTGAATAATTCCTTTGTATAATCTTTCTATGTATTGTAGATTTTCTTTTGGTAAATTATTTCACTTATTCAAACATTATTCAGTCTTTTTGTAGTAGCATTATTCAGCCATTTACAAATCGTACATATACACCACTAAACAGTGAATTTTTACTGTATCAAATTCAAAGTGTAATTATACTAGTGGCTAAATGCATCACACTATTGAAATTTCAATCAAAATTCTACTCGCGAAATGTGGAACACGTCTGGTGAATCTTTAAGGGACAGAGAATGAGTATGAGAGAATCGCAATCGCTTACGAAAGAGGCTGCGTAACCTCGATACCGCATTATCGTCACTTTTCTCTTACTCTCTCTCTCTCTCTCTCTCTCTCTCTCTCTCTCTCACTCTCTACAGCAAACCATGCCGACAAAGTTCAACTGCTTTGACACTTGACATTTCACGCAGCGTCGAGCATTGCACACCCGCGAACTTTTTCTCGCGCCCAAGATGACGACGTGTTATTGGAAGACGTTTTTCGAAGCAAAACGGATTACCGACGAGACTTGTTTTTTTATTTTCACGGTATGATTAGGTACAGTCGAATCGAGCGATTTTTAAACGAAGGCTCGTTGGCCTACTTTTCAGGGATCGCGTTTTCAAGCTACCAATATGCCTCATAATTACGAGCACTCGAATAATGAATTGATGTTACACAAGCTGATTACACTCAAGAGAAGCTCGAGATCGTGCTTTCAAAAATATAAATATATATTTAGCTTTTATATCGATAATTATTTTTAAAGATTTTTCTTACAAAGCAAAGTTTCGAGCATAATACATTATAGCGATGTTGTTATGCCTAATTTCTCGGTTAAGAAATATATAAGGCGGTAATAAAATTTTCAAACGACTCGTGGATCTATAATTACTCGGCGCGCACTGCGGGACAATATAAAGCATCGCTTGTATATAAAGAGTCGTAGCGCACATTAAAAAAACTTTATTACTCTCTCTCTCTCTCTAGCAGTGAAAAGCTATAACTTTTAACTTCGAGAGAGAAAGAGAGAAAGAGAGTCGGTGCAACTAATTCTCGGATAAATCGGGAGATTACGGGTGGCAAACTCCCCGTTCGTTTCCAGACGCGAGAGCGAGCACTTTCTGTATCGCTGCTAGAAATAGCGGAGCTTGCAAGCTCCGACATCCGACTCCCGCTCACGCCTCGAGCGATTAGAATTGGATTGAACCGCGTTTTTACGAGCTAAACGTCACTCATATTTTCTTCTTAATATAGAAAGAGAAAGAGAGAAAGCTTGTCAAGCTTACCTTATATACCATAGAAGTTATCGCGATAACAGAATGGATTTTAGAATTATTAAAAAAAAATGCTATGCTGTCCCAAACAGCTATCTCATGTGCTCCTCTTTACGGGCTGAACCTATGGTAAACTTGAGGAACATAAACAAGGCTTTGGCTGTTTTCCATAAAGCTGTTGAAAACCACGTAAACCAAATAAGTTGTTGAGAGAGAGAGAAAGAGGGGGGGGGGGATATTTCAAATACTCGCAAGCTCGCAATGTTTCGATTCTACGAAAAGCCTCCATCTGTACGTGATATACGGAAAGACGCACTTTAACGCGAAAACTTGCTATCGCGTGTTTAAACAGTCGGGAGGAAAAAAATTCAGAAAGCGTCTATCCCGTAGAAAGAGAACCTTTTACAGCCTCTAAACGTCAATGGAATATACACCCTCATTGCGAGAAAAAAAATTACCCAATTTACGCGGGTGATTTAAAGCCAACGCGAGTTTCTCTTTCTCTCTCTTTCTCTCTTTCTCTCTTTCTCGAACCGCGAGAGGAAAAAAGTAAAAGTCGAACGCGCTATTCAGACGAAAACAAATCTGGTTTGAGCAGCAAAAACAAAAAAATGCTATACCGCCGCTGTCGTCGAAGAAACGGGGACGCTCGCGTAGGACGAGCTTTATGGAGGTCGAAGCAGATGTTACTACGGTATGACTCGCGCAAGTGCGCCAAAGAAGCCGTGTATGTAGAGACACCGACGTATTGTAAGAGGCGAAAGAAAAATATATATATATATATATATATAGTTAAACGTTCTCTAGCCACCGCCTACAATCACCCACGGTTTTGCACTTGCACGAGGTCGAGAGTGTGCGTATCTGCGCTGATTAATCAATGTCGCTGATGCTGTAACACGACTCGATTGATTAAAAGAGAAAGAGAGAGATTATGCGGTGTTTTACCAACCGAAGATTCAATACTTTTCAAATGACGTTTGTTTAGCGGAGATAAGAGATGCGCGTCCATACAAGACACGAGTCTATTTTTTATTTCTTTATTGGAGTAGCTCATATTATGTGGAAAATACATCTATCAGGGACGATATGGGAATTAAATTAGTGTACAAGGACGACGATAAGATTTGCGTCTTTGTTTGTTGTTGATTGTTTTTGTAGATTGTGAGCGCGCGTAAGAGAGAAATAATTATAGACCAAACGATGTTTTGTGTCTGACTAGCAAAACGAAAAACCCAACAAAAAATGATAATTTCTCATAAAGGGAATGATGTAACGCTATTAATTGGGCGTAATACAGTCCGAGAGTATTGTATTCTATCGCAGGTGGCATATATATCAGAACTCGAAGAACAAAAAAATGAGTGTATGCCAAAACCGAATAAATGTCATTTCATCTAGTGTACAGTTTCGTACTATCAGTGCTTGATAGACACAAGATTCTCGATAATACCTGATTCCACCTTTGGTTTTCGTTTCATAAATGAAACTACTGAATTTTTTTTTCAAAATGACAAACGTATACGCAAGATCGTCTTCGTTACATAATTCGAATTTTGCAGTGAATAATCGAGAGCGAGAGCTTTCAATTGACCAAGGTTCGTTACGAAATCGTGCGCATGATCCGAAATGGCTTCTGCGGTATAAAATTTATACCAAATAAATGTACGAGCTCTGGTCAGCTGCGATATTAAATAATTATAATGATACAACGCACTGCCCCAAATAAACAAGGCGAAAAATTCCAAATATGGTTGGTTCCAAGTTATCTCAAACGAAATTATTCACGATTTCGGTTGAATATATATATATATATATATATATATATACTCAGATATGCATATAATGAGATGAGTCAACAGATCTCGTATAAGGGATCTTTATTTATAAGAGCATCGAGAGATATATACATTTCCGTAGAGGTAAATCAATAATCTTTGTACTGTCGAAGCTTTTGCTGATCGAATCCATTATAGGGATCTCACTGAGAAATATCTATATATGGCGTATAGTATTATCCTCCTTCTTGGGCTTTCGATACACAATTTCTCGTGAGTGCAAGGAGAAATAATTAAGTACCAATGTATCGGCGTTCAATACATATATAGGTAATGGCAATTTTCATTTGATTTCTTTTAAATTTAATAGTCTGCGAGGATTATCTTTATTGTTTATTTGTCTCCCCTCCCCTCTCTCTTTCTCCATAAATCCACGAATAATTATACTCGAGAATGACTGAAAATAAATCTCCGTTGATAACACGAAGGCCACGAGACAATGTTTACGAAAATAACCGCAGAAAGTATAATATTCCGGCGGATTCATATAAATATCTTACGTAATGGAGGCGAAATATCTCATCGCTTTTGTAGTAGAGACGTTGCATGTATAGAATCTTATAATACAACACTCGAAAATGCACATTCGAGATAGCCCCGAAACGAAGGATTCGCAAATAAAACATCTTTAGGTGTGCCATAAAGTTTGCAATAGTCTATTAACCTAAGTCAAGAAGAGAAAGAAGAAAAGAAGAAGGAGGAGGGGGGGGAGGACTCCCGTAAATCTTTGAAATTACGTGACGATTTTAGACATATTACAATAAAACACCAAACCGAGCCAGATGCCAAAACTCGTTGAACGACCTATTCGTTTCGTTCTCCTATTGCCGGCTAATAGAAAATGAATTTCCACAACAAGATTGCGGTGTCATCGACCAGCTGCAATAAAACACGGCACTACTAGGTACTGAAATCTATTTTGGAGATCTGTATTACACGGTTTCAAATTTGCCTCGATGTGTGAACGGATTCTTAAATCGCAAATGTTTTCGAATATTGTTTCCTATTTACGCGTATTGACATCAACGGTATTCGCGATTGTACGGATCTTTATGAATGATCCAACAAAAATTCTAATATCGTCGATTGTAAAAGCTTGGTCTCGGATATATTATATCGGCATCGTGACGAAAGCACGCGATAAAAAATTAATTGCGACACGCGTGCAACTGATTTCAAATCGAATGTTATCAATATATATTAGGTGCTCGAATACCCTGGAAAGAATAGACCAATTATCCAATACTGAATTCGTAATGACCACTTGTTCGTAGTTCTGGAAATAACACTAGAGTTGCAAAAACGATATTTACTTTATAAAATTTATTCCGATCGAGTAAGTAAGTAAATAAAGTAATGTATTTTGTAATACATGTATTGCTAGTATAATAGTGTCGTACATTCTTCAAGTGCTGCAAAATTTCATGTCCATTTAAAATCTGACAAATATCTACATGGGGTAAGGTATTACTGCAATTCGGGACCATTATTATCGTCCCCATATCGGAACAACAGTTTGCCAATAATAGCAAACAATTTGCATACAAATATATAGACGCAATGTGACGCAAATGTTCGTCGTTTCTGCAGTGGTCTATTTGCGGAAATGCATACGTTTGATAATTAATATATTGCCACATATGCATTGTAGATCTCTCTGAGGCATCGCAATGTATAAATGTCGAGTCTCTTATATACATAGAACTGCTTTTTCATTCAGTCTGATGAGAAGAAATGTGGATAAACGAGGAGGAGCGCTCGAGCGCGAAAAGGACTAGTGGAAGTATAACGCGCGGAGGAAATGATCGTTCAACGATTACGTCGCGACGAGTCAGACATCTCTCTTTTCTATAACAACACTCTAGTAGCAAACGAATTTTCGCTTAGGCAAATACGCAAGTGCACCAACAATAATATAATTTTTCTTACATAGAAAAATTAAGAGAGGGTCAAACAATGCGTAGGAAAAAAACTTTCTGATAAAGTGCACATTGAATATAAAAAGATGAAAAATGAAATGAAATTCAAGAAGTCTACGAGTTGAAAGTTTTTTCTTTCAAAGGCGGAAAAAAGGTGTAAGGCAAGTTGACTCGGCAAAAGAAAACACGTCGTAAACCACAGGCTTCACTCACGAATACGTGTATTTCCCTACTTGATCTATTTCGACGCAGTCTTGAGACTTCAAAAAGCCGTGTAAAATTTCGCAATATATTCTCAACGTGATTCATCCGCACATCTTAAAAGCTCAAGAAAAAAATACAAGTTTAAATTAACTCGTAACATATAAACTCACGCGTACATTCATGCTTGCTATATACACGTTACGTTGTCGAAAAAAGAAAAAAGAAAATATCTTTTCTCGCGGATTCCAAGAGAAGAGCGCTATGGATTATGTCACGGAGCTGCGCATACATATACAGAGGCAGTCATCATTCGAGGTCGCGAGGAAATTACGTCAGCGTGCAAAATATGCATAAAATCATAAATGTCCCGTTTACGGGCACGTTGTCTCTCTCTCTCTCTCTCTCTCTCTCTCTCTCTCACACACACATGCTCACTGGCTCTGGAGTATTATAATGAACGTATACTCGCATCAGAAGACGGCCATAGCATAGAAAGGACGAGACGAAGGGATTGGCATCCCCTTTTTTTCTTTCTTTCTCCTCATCTTCCTCGGCTCCGTGTTTCTCTTCTCTTCATCGAGCCGCTCTCGGTCGTTTTTTTATACTCTCCACCAGCCACTGTCTTGGGAACGACTCTTGACTTTCTCGGAAGCGAATACAGGCTACGAACGAAAAAGACAAGTTCGAAGCCACACATGGCAAGGATATGTGTGTCGCGTATAGTTTTTTCTGTATTATTTTTCGTCCTGTTCTGGCTCGTTCCTAAACAAATGCACCGCTTTCTTTCTTCGTGGGACATGTCTCGTAATATGCGGGAGGACGATCAATGTGATATATAGAAGAGGGAGGATTGATATATGCGTTTTCGATTCGTTCGTCTTTGAAATTACTGTTTTTGCCTTTGGTCTTCTGCGCCATTACGATCTTGTGTGTGGGTGAGATTATTTTCACGTGTACTTTGTATCACATTTTGCGGTTCGTTGTGAGCCCTTTGATGTCGTGTGTACTTTTGAAGAAATTCAAAATAGATTTTTCCTCCGCACATTGCTCACAACACGCAAATTAAATACTCGACTATATTACACTAATATTTGCTTTCTGCTTCGAAGATTTGGACTTGGTACTTTAGGATTTCTGTGAAATTTCAACCGTGACTTCAGTGCATAGATATTTACATATGATGCGCGCATACTTTCATTAGGATATGAATCCTTGAACAAAGTCGAAAATAACTTTTAAAATGTGAAAATTTGAATCAGCTTTTCACATATCAATAATACGTGGATTTTTCATACTGGAGTTTATTAATATGACATAATTCTCGCTCTCGGTAACTGGGGCTGTGTAATCCTAGGAAGCTAAAAATAAGAAGATCAAAATGTTCCACAGAAAAATGAAATTCGAATTTTTAGTAGAGCTTGATATATGGTGGAAAATAACTGGTCTGGAAAAGTAATTAATCACAGAATTATAAAACAATAACTAACTAATAAAATCTTTAATAATACGTTGACTGTTTTTTTTGTCAATTTTGAAGTTATATACTTTTCATCGACGGTATAAGTATAAGAACCAATTCTATTACCAAAAATCGAATAAATTTTGTAAGCATACTTAATTTATATCTATTTAATATTGATATAATATATGATGTCTTTTGAAAATGCGTTTCATTTCATGAACGCTTTAATCAACAGTAAGGTTTAATATTCCAACGGAGAAAAGCAATGAAAGCTTGCGAAATGTATGTTAAAACCACACAAGCCGACTATTTCCATCGAAAATCAAATTATTTGTCTTAGCGAGAGTGAGTTGAGTTTGTTGCACGGGCGAGAAAACCAGTATAGTTTTTATATATCTATGGCAAATAGCCAAATATCGGGGGTTATCGTACCCATTAACACTATACGAATATAAGCTTTGACTCTCGAGCCGACATTCGTATAATAGAATCCGATCTGGTTTCTCTCTCGTCGCGTCGTAATTTTTCCATTTCACAACAATAATATAACCGACGACGCATGTTCGAAAGCTCTATACTCTTGCTTCCTGGAAAAGAATAAATTTATTTCAGTAGGTCGTCACGCAGTCGTTGTCGTCGGCGGTGCACAAGGAATACATAAATAAACCTTATTATTTAAATTATTTACTTATATTTTCAAGAGCATCGACGCATTGAGCAAAAAATTTAATTAACATTAATTAATGCGATATCGCGATTCCTGGAATACTATTGTCATATAGATTTAAAAATAGCTCTTTAATAAAACTCATCAACCCACGGTAGCAAGTGTCTGCATTGGTAAAGTTCCGAATGCAATCTATTAGCATATTTAATAATGTATACTGTCTAAATCTCAAATAATTAAAAGTCACTATCTTAAATAGTTCAAATACTCTATATTAATTATAACTTTTAGTTTGAAAGTAATGAGTATATTGAGATTGCTGCTAATACAAGTTTTTACAAAGGTGTATTACAAATTTGATTTATAGTAGATATGTTTCATTTCATTTTATTTCTTTGCCTACGAAAATAGTATATAACATCAGTATTTACTTTACCACACTTCGTCTCTGTCAATGAATCGTTGAATAACAAGAAAGCAAATTCTTTAACAGTTAAATGTATTTTTATAAAATATAAATACATTTTTGCGAATGTAAATTACCTTATAACCCATAAATAACATAATGATAATCACTTATAATTCGAAAGCTTTTCGAATTTATATAATAAATTATACGTGGTGCATAATAATGAATGAATTTCATATTGAATTATTCTCAGGCCGGGATGAGTTGTTTGTTTTTTATTTGTGCTTGAGCGAAGCTCATAAGCACGGGGAAAATGACGATGAAATTATTAGTATCACGGTTTATCCGTATATATGTATGTGAGTGTGTTTAATGCGTATAAGTACAGTAAGAAATATGCGTGTGCAGGTGAGTGTTTGAAAGCTAGAGAGTTAAAGCGTTGGGTTATGTTTAAGGGAGTATGTGAAAATTAAGTGTGTGTTAATTGATATTAATTAGGTTTTTTAAAAAGGAGATAAATAAATCTTACGCGTTGAAAATTGTTTATGTATACGGCTCGGATGAATAGAGAGAGACAAGGGATAGTATTTTCTTGACGGTTGGTGAGCTAATATGTCCTTAATGACAAGTACTTCAGATGTGAAATCTTGAGCGTCTAATCAGCAATATGATTGATACTTCAACATTGAGATTTGGATGCGATAATACGAGTGTGCAGGGAATATGTTTTAAAGGGATTATGATTTATTCGCGGATGTGCCATTATCTATAATCTTATAAGATTACCCTTTATTAAATAGCGATTCGTCATTACATTATAAATTACGTTTATTTCACTATTTTAGATTCATATACATTGTATTTGTCTGTTTCAGTCGTGCACAGATTACAAATGCGACTGCAAAGGAATCAAAGGCGATGTAGGAACGAACGGTATCACAGGTGTCCAGGGTCCCGAGGGTGAACCTGGTGACACAGGACCCGATGGTCCCGAAGGTCCCAAAGGTGAAAAAGGTCAAGCCGGAGAAATTGGTCTTACCGGTGAGAAAGGTCTTCGGGTAAGTGACGTTTGACTATATATCATTGGTAGTATATATCGAGCTGCACAATATATCAATGCCTATAAGTTGTACACTTATGGCTCCTAAGACCTTTTAACCTCTGGTCATTACAACTGATACATGAAAATAATTTATCGACGATGGTTAATTCTATCTTTGCTTCACGCCTCATAACCAATTGAGCATCGAATAATCGAATTTTCATTAATATCCTAAAAGAACATATATGTATCACACTGCTATAATTATACTTTTATTTCCCCCAGTCATATCGTATTTTGCGTTATAACAGATACCCCTTTGCATGTCCCTTGCACGAGAGAAAAAGTTCTCGCGAATAATATACTATACCTAACGTTCGCTCAAAATACTCGAACTTCGTATAAAAAAAGCTCTCGTGGCAGTATAGTAGAGACAGTTAAGCTTTTTTCACGAGCTGTGACACAGCCGTGCTGGAATTCAGAGTCGAAAAAGAAAGCCCTCTCGTTGCATGTATATCCACACGCGTAGTATTACTTACACGCGAGGACCACACATCGTCTTCAATCGTTTCTTTTTCCTGTTTTAATTGAGTTCGCACCACGCTGTAACTGCCAACAAAAAATAAACCGTCGTCGCTTCTGCAATCTAAACAGTGTACTGTTGAAATACAAATTTTTTCCGAACAAAAACTTATTAAAAAAACTCACGATTTCGGTGACTCGAGACTCGCGATTCAAATGACATTCGGAATTTTGTAGAATTAAGAATAACGAAAAAAAAGGAATTTCCTTATAATTCATTGAATATTTACTTTTGAACGAGCTACTTTAATATACATGAATTTACACAAATATTAGTATAATATGTAACTATTCTACTTAGTGAATATGCACTTTTTAATTGGGTAAATTATGTTCACTTATTGAAATAGCGAATATTCACTAGCAAGTAGTGAATTTCGACTATTTCAGAATTAGAGAGGCAGAATATTGCAAAATGCTGTTTAATGAATTGGGTTGAGGGTACGAAGAATCGGCGTCATTGCCGGAACGTAGGCGCGTAACGTGGGTGACACTTGTATACCGAACTTTGTTGAGAGACAATCGCTTGAAAAAGTCTATATACACCGAGAGCCTTGATGCATTCGATCAGACGAGTGAGTCTTTTCTTTCGTTAGAATATTATTTCGCCTTTCGATTTTTTTTTCCACGGATGCGCCGCCTTGCTATGATTTATTTGAACAATCGATTTAAGTATATGCAAGCACCTGGCATCCAGTCCTACGCTTTACGATAACCTATTCATTGTATTATGTAAAGTCAAACACTCCGCGTGAGAAGTGGATCTCGTTTGATTACTCGTGCGGCCATAATTGCACGAGGCGTATAATTAAATTGCGAAATTGAAATTTCACATTATTTTTTATTTTTCATTTCATTCGACAATCTTTCCCGCTCTCTCGCTCTCTCTCTCTCTCTCTCTCTCTCGCGCGCGCGCGCGCGTGCAATCGCTTGTGTAAAGCGAAGAAACGAATTATATTTCCGAGGGTATTGTCATTTTTAATGGGTCGGCTGTAATATCTATATATATACATGCGTTTCACGGCGTATATTTCCGAGTTCTCTCTGGAGAAAAATAGCCGTGAAATTAATGGGCTTCCACTGAGTTTCGAAATAAGTTCAGTAGAGATTTTCAAACATCGGCTGACACCTTTATATACACGAATTTATACGCGTATAGCATGTCTTCTCCATCGAGAGAAAGAAAAGAAAGTTTAGAATCTAAATAAATAAATGCTTTGGTTATACGCCTGACAATCGTTGCCTCATTCAATAGAAAATTTAAGCGTTTATTATGACGAAAACAAGTCTAAAAGAGTGAGGAGTTTAGTAATAATTCCAATTGACAAAGTCCATAAAAACGCACTCGTGAACATAATCAAGTGCAAGTAGCTACTGTCGCATCCAAGTAATTGTAGTGAATGATTGCGTTGTAAAAATCATCGCGACCGCAGAATGCTCATTCGCGGTCACGAAGCTCTTATTTATGAAGCTTTTTTACGAACTCGATGTATATTTCATACTCTAAAATACTTTTGCTCGTATGCATATCAATTAGTTTATCTATTATTTATTGTTTTATATTCTTTAAATATGAAATAGTGAAAATTCACTGTATCAATAAGTAACAATTATTTACTATTTTAATTGACTAAATTTTCAATCCGTACTGTAATAATATAATAATGTCATAATAATATTATTCACTTTTGATAAACGTTGGCTTAATAATGCATTAGCCGTTGAATCGTTAAGCAATTAGAGGGAGTTTACAGAAAATTATTTGAAAGCAATATCAATATTTTCATTCGTATTAAACATATACATAAATGTTTATGAAATCAAATCAACGTACAATCATTGATCAAATTATTTATTGTATTATGTTTTATTGTGCGTTATCGGATTCTATATCATGTTTAAGAAACAATTTTGATTGCAAGATTATATACAATTAATATTCACTTTAAAAAGTAGCCGTAAATATAAATAATAAAAATATACCGTATTAAATCGTGAATCAATTTTTTCACTCAGTTTAATAGAAATAAAATGAGTTTAATACTAATTTAAAGTTGATAATAATTGCACTTTCAGGAAGAGTGAATTTGGCACTATTTAAAATTTAGAAAGTATCTATAAACTACGCATATAATAGGACTAATTAATACAAGTAAGCAAATATCATCTTCATCGATCGTAAATTGAACGATCCATTGTAATGGAGTAGGAGCGAATGATTAATCACTTCCGTGAGAGAAGATTAAAATTAATTGTCGCGGTATATCAGGGCTCGCATAACTTCTCGAAAATAAAGCACAATCGGTTTTACAGTTTATGCGGATGCATATACGTTCACAGTAGTTTAGAGCAGCAGCAGATGCAAATGACCGTTCCAAACGCTGGTGTCCCTCACTCTCTCACTCTCTCTCTCTCTCTCTCACTCTCTCTCTCTCTTAATTAATCCTCATCTGTTTGCGAGGATGGCAAACAAGTTTACGACTGTCGTCGTCTACGTTGGCTTCGCTCGTGATATAGACGTCCGTGTTACACGCCATTGCGGAAAACTGACGTAATTCGCCTCTTTTTCAAGGGATAGAAATCATTGTGCAAGCCAAGCACGAATGTACGGAATTCGTCTGTACGAAGCAAAGGGAGAGAGAGAGAGAGACGATACGTACAACGCTAACGGCACACGCTCGCAACTTAACAATACATTGTGGGCGTTTAATCGTAAATTGCGCTATCCAACGCGGTTGGCATTGATCCCTATCTACGTAACAATTACCCAGATATTTGTGCGGCAGACCAGACGTAACGCGACGCGTGTGCAGTCAAGTGCACCTCTCGTCTTCCTTTTCGATCTGCGCGCACAAACGATTCTGTTTTCCATATAGGTTTTCTCATGTAGACTATATAGGAAATAAAATTGCAACCATAAAGATGATGAAGATATTTTTACGCCAGGGGCTCTATCGCGTTCCATATACTAGACGAATAATGCTCATGTACAGGAAATTGTTACTATACGACGCGCTAGTACACCTTTGGCTATCTATCGCAGCGTGAATTTCATAGCTTTGAATCGATAATTCAAAAAAAGAAGGAGCATATATATTCTGCGATATAAATTCAAGTAACTTTAGCCGCATTGACATTCATTTCGAAATTTCGCGCCGTATACAGTTCTGTGTATCACCAAGTCTGAGCCCTGAGGAAAAAAAGAATTCGCCCCGACAAACGGTTCATCCGTGTATATAAATCGTACTTTATTCACCGACCGTGCACTGTGGTATACCAGATGTAAATTGCAGCTTCGTCGCGCTGCCCGCGGGCCACCATTTTAGAAAGTTTCTTCTTCCTCGCGTGCTAAATCAGATTAAAAGAGATAAAAGATTCTTCTCATTGATTTCACTCACTCTGTCGCCAATGATATCGGACAACCGGAATTAAATAAAGAAGTCCTTTTATTATTTAAAGTATGGAAACGAAATCGCGTTTTTCTACTGTAATTTCTGCATTGGTTTATGTAGAAGCGAGCGAGATTTGCTGCTGACGCGAACGTCAGAAATACCCTTTTTCTTTCTAATTTCAAGAGGAGCATTTCTTATGAGCGTAACGACATCAGAGAATTAACTGAACGACACTGTGCGTCTATACGCATATATAGTGTTTACACGCGAGTTGGCTAAAGATTTAACGATTGTAAAAGGCTAAATGCGTCGGTTACTACTGAATTACGAGCGGCTTCACCGAGAAATGAATTTGTCCCGAATTTCTTAATTGACAGCAATTCTTGAGAATCTTACTATATACATATGACGTGCACTCAGGAAATTACGCGACTTTTGCTCTATTCGATGAAGAATACTTTGCTAGTCGTGTATATATATATATTACAGTTTGCCTAGCACATTATCTTCCAATTATTCGCTGTCTGTAAAAAGAGTTCCGCTTATTAATTTTTTAAGATAAATGCGGCTTTCCACGAGAATTTTATATTTTTTTTAAGCGAATTTGACGTGTATAATCAAAGAATGAAATAGTGCTTTGATATTTTTTTCATTTTTTTATTTTTTTTCGTACCAAAACTCGTATATTAACGACGGGAGCACATATTTGTTCAACTATAAACGAATGGGAAACTACACACATGGAAGCTCTAGAAAAGTTGAAAAATATAACTTTCGGTCTTTGAAAGTTTGTCGAAAGCTCGACAGAGCTTTTTTCTCCAACGTGACCTATTTAAAATAATAAAGACTTCTCTAAATTGACCGATAAAATCTTATTTCAAAAATTGATTTTCGTCTCGGTTCAATACGATACGGCTTTAAATTGTGGTCTCTCGTTCTCGCGAAAGTCCATAAAATTCCGTCGACGACCCCCTTAAATGAATTACCAAATTTCCGTGTTTAATTAAAAAGAAAACGGATTAATCTCTCTCGCTGTTAAACTGCGCGGACGAAAAAATCGTGTCTCGACCTCCTTAACTGAACAAAAAAAGAGGAAAAAACAATTCGTATCCTAAAGAAATACTTTGTACATTCCATTGTAAACAGTCTTCGCCGCTGAGCTAGTATCTCAACGAGCTCGCGTGTATCCTAAAAAGCTATTCCGTTCTCTCGAGGGGTTTTTTCATCTTTTTTTGTTTTTGCATCGAACGCATAGCCTATTAGTATTACGGTCAGTATAGCAAAACCAGAAGGCAGTATTATAACGACAGCTCTCCGAATTTTTGTCAACCGCAGCAACTCAGCAATCGCTTCCCGGAAGTCGCATCCTCGTAGGCGCCTGACCAAGAGATGCATTTTCGATATCTTCGTTTCATTGCTTGATCATAGTGTAGGCCGTGTTCGCGTTAAATTTAGGCTAGGAAACGACGACGTTCTCGTTCCGGCGTGTTTCCGCTTGTTTTCCCTGCGGCAGTCGCGCGAGAATAACTGGGCCATCTGACGACTCTCGCGGCCCCTCGTCCGATAAAAGAAGTCACTCTCATCTATGTACATTTATATACACGCGACATTGCATTGTCTCCCTCTCTCTCTCTCTCTCTCTCTCTCTCTCTGCACTTATTGTCTACGTGCGTATAAATATATATATTACGGTAACGAGAGACGGAGGGGTGATGCCAATGACCTCGATAGACGACGATGTATATTTCGCGGTTCATAGGACTCCCTGTTATACAAACTTGGCGTTTTGTGTATTGCGCGTGGGTGGATGTTGATCCGTGCTCGCTTTTTAAGCAAACGAACGTTGTAAATTAAAGTCATACGGCTTTGCAAGACTCTCGATCAAGACGCATTACCACTACGGTATGAAAGTTCCGTTTTCAGCTATTTTGAGAATTCGTGGAATATCTTTTTGTTGCGGGTGAGCGTTTTCAACCTATTTCTGAAATTCTCTCGCAGTTAATATCTTACCTGGAAATAACCAAGCGCTCCGCTAAATAGAACTGATTATTTTCTTATTTTCCGATTAATTCGTATTTTACAGTACAACGAATAAAACGAAATTTGCAAAACAGCAAATAAACGTAAGCGCCGATCGTTGAAAATCGATAAAGTATACACAGTACTAGAACGCAACTTTGAGCGTATCTCCACGAAAAAAGACCGATCGCTCGACTGAATGAAAGTAAAAAAAAATGACTGAACGAGAGGGGACTCTTTTAGCATTTGAGCGGTGATAAAAGGACGCCTTTGACTATCAGCAGACGCGACGAGCGTTAGATGCACTTCCGGTGAGGATGATGTCCCGACGTGGTTATTCGTACTTCCAGAAGTTTTCATCAATGAGAACTACACGCGCACAACTGCATAACGGGATTTTATTTTAAAATCTGGGTCAGACACGAGCCTCGTCGCTCGATAAATCTGCGTACGCATCTCGTGTATTATTATACATGTATATAATACTCCATCGGTGAAATTAATCATGAACCATCGATCCGTTATTAAAAAACGTAAGAGAGAAAGCAATATAGCATTATTTATTTATTAAAGTTATCTCTTCGCTCTCTTTGTAGTGAAATGTTTGTAGTGTCTTGCTTTTGCCGACGTCTCCTCTTAAAAACCAGCCGTAAAATTAGCTCGTGATTCATTCGGCCTTCGCGCTATGAAATTTCCTACGCGCACGCGACGCATAACGATACATTTTCTCAATTAGAAAAGTCCTCCATTCACTAACGTCCAAACGTACAACGCTATCGTATCCTAAGCGAGGCAGACATATATACGGATGACTATACCGCGTGTTGTTACACACGATGACTTTTATCAGTCCGCGGAAGAGTAGGCGAGAGCGTTGACGCATTTCCCGTCGTCGACGTCTCCGTCTGGATGGTCAGTCTTTTGCCGGGATTTCTATAGACCATTTTCTCCCTCCCTCTCTCCCTCTCTCCCTCTCTCCCTCTCCCTCTCTTTCTCTCTCACTCTCTCTCTCTCTCTCTATTTCCTTTCTTTTCATAATTATGTATATCTGCAATATCTCGAAATTCTGAAAATAACTCAACTTCTGTAAATCCTAAATTAAGTTATACATTTTCCTGATTTTTGGACGCCTCTTGAATAAGAACAACGTGGAAATTATAAAAAAAGTTCAATTAAAAAAAAAACACTTAGCGAGATATAACAAGCAGCTAATAAATTATCGGCAATGAAAAGCTGAAAAATACAAACAGAACCCGTTTTATCGTTATTATATACCCTTTTCAATCGATAAGAAATAATCATTTATTTTGCAAATTTAATCGTTTTCCTTCTTTCTCTTTATATTGTTTTTTCTACGATGATATTTTCTACTTTTATATTTAAATAGCATTTTATCTTCATTTTTTTCAAATATAAAGTCTTTCATTATACTCGAGTTTTAATGAAATATCATTTTTATAAAACATTCAAGTCAAGGAAATATTGAAGAAATCGAATATATTTCAAATATTTAATGGATACGCTCATATATGTATAGTGAAGTAGCAAAGTATGCATAAATGGCCTAGTACTGAAAGAAGGATATGTCACAAGATCGGTTTTAATCCGGCGGTTAGTGTGTATATATATAATTGGCTATTAATGTACGTATACATATAAACTCGCTGTGTGTGTATATATAGATCTCCGGAGATAATGATCCTGACATTCTCGAATGTACATTGCAAAGTACCGCAAACGAGAGTCACTTCTCTCGTCTTTGTCACACTCTCGACGATCGCTTTTCCAGCTATTTCGCAACTGGCCCAAGCTGATGCCACTTCACATATACAGTCTACTTAGAGTAAACCATTATTCAATTTTACCACACGCCAACACTTCATCTTCTCTTTGCTCTGTATACATATATGTACATATATGTCCGTGTGCGTGTATAAATGAGCGTTGAACGCCGCAAAGAGTATATAAGCGGCTAATGCAAGAAAGTGTGTTGTTCGTGATACAGTACCGGGCGAAACTTAAGTTCGCGAGAGACCGTTTATGCAAGCAGAGCTTACGTGATGCTGAAGGCGAAATCTCCTTCGACGTGAATTATATACTTATATATATATATAGATACGTACAGCTCGAATAATGCTTTTTGCATAAACAGAGAAGAGATGAGACGCGATGACTAATTCTCATTTTAGCTGTGGTTACACTGGTATTACACAGCTCGAGGTGTTGCAATTACGAGCCCACTTCGTTGCAGAATTTTTATAAGTCAATTTACTCATAAAAACTCAAATCAAAGTTAAACGCTATTCAATTTTGTTTTGTAAACAAATGTGTCAACGGTATTATTTAATTTTTTAATTCGCTAATTTTAATGGGCGACAATGTTTTTTACCCTACGTCAACATATTCTAATGCAATATTATAACGGCAAACTGAATAATCAAATTTAATTTTATAAATAAATAGATAAAGCCAGGAGTTTAATTAATTACTTGGTTATCCCCATCCGACAAAAGCAATATAAATTTTCAATACTATATGGACGGAAGTTCGGATGTTTACTTTATTAACTTTAAATAATACAATGATTTTGTTAATTCGTTCGCAATATTAATAGAATTTATTTGTTTATAATAACATTACCACGTCTAACATATATAAACTGTAATTACAAAGACGGGTGAAAATATAACAGTCATTATAGATATATTGATACATCTTACGGTGCTTATCAGCCAATCAAACAGCAGTTAAATCTATTCACTAACATACAATCGATCATACTCAACAGCGGCTTAATCAAATTCAATTCGCGAGCGATAATCGCCATCAGCCAGAGTTGTACAAATTGCCTCGATGTCGTGTATAACTCTAGTCTGCCTTACCATTCAGCGCACTGTTTGCCGCGGCTTTGTACAGCGAACTACGCGTGATGGATCTTCCCCCGAGGCAAACTTTGTCGCGTGACTTAGCGCCTCCCGGTTAAAAGTTACAAATTGCTCGAGACTTGTCGCAGCTGCAGTTCTAGTTTTTTTTTTCCTTTTTTTTCTTTTTTTTCTTTTTTTTCTTTTTTTTCTTTTTTCTCTATTCAACTCACTGTACTATACCTTGCAAAACTAACTCGCGAGAGGACGTGCTTCGCGTTCTTGAATATTATACCGAATACAACGTCATCGTGATTTCCATCCTCCGATAGTCTATGTATATATTTTACCTTGAAGAAACCTCGCGACGATATCACAATCAACGATTCTCTCGATCAAAATACAAAGTCATCTAATCGCGTTTCCGGCGACGATCATAAACGTTGACAAAAGGAGGAAAAGTAAAGCGTGAAAAATGAGAAAAAAAATTATAAATATATATATATATATATATATATATATATATATATAAACACGTACCGGAAAGCTCGACAGAGCTTCCGATGATCTGACCTCGAGTATATAGCGCAACAATGACAGCTCGTGCTGAATCGTGAGTGTCACCTAGTAATCGCTGATAAACATTGTGTAAATCGGCCGATGAATAAAGGAAATAATAATGGAAGCGGAAAAACGCGCCCCGATAACGCACTTCCCATTGACAAGTACTATATACACAGCAGCTTGCGAGGAGGCTGCTACTAGCACCGGATGCGCCCAGTGATCTCATGTTCTGATATCGTGTCTTTTCTTTCTCCTCCTCCGCTACTGCTGCCGTTATGTTTCTCTGTCACTGTCCATACTGCAATTCTGCGTCTGAGGAATATTTCGAGGTTCGAGTTTCCTACGACGAGTGCAAAAAACCTTTGCTAGGCAAGGCTTTTATTTCGACTCTCGACGTGTGCAGAGAATAGCTTATTTTTCATACAAGAACTTTTACTTTATACAGAGAGTGCGACGAGCCTTGCCTTGGCACGAGCTTCCGTTGCTCTCAAAATTTCGTTGATTATGAGAATATAGGATAATGTGTCCGAGTGGTGAACGACCCTACGAGATAAGATTACTTTCGTCAAATTTTCGGCGTTATTTTACGTTGAGAATTTTTTTATCGAATACAATTATTATCGAGCGATGATTAGAAAACCCTGTGCTGGTATTTTTTCAATTCCCTTTCAAGTACTTTGTGTCAGATCGATGTTCTCGAGGTTCCCTCTCGATGTTACCTAATGTATGTACATTAGGTATTGCAAAGCCATTTCTTTATTCAGCTAAACATCGATGCCCTGAACTTTTATTTCAACAAGATTATTTAACCATAGATTTAAAACTAAAGGGAAGTATAAGAAGCGAAACTTTGCAAACGCACATGCGCATATGCTTAAACATGCAGCTGACAGTAACATTTCTCGTAACACATCCGTCGTCATCCTCCGTGCGAGATGGCAGATAGGAAAATTTTGCACGTGCGCGATACTCACACTCACATCTATACGCACACTCATTACTCGTTGCGCGATTATTGTACGCTTGTATACCGAGACACTGATACTTATTTCTTTTTTTCTTTTCGGCTCTTAACGAGAACCTCAGCGTCGTTGTGAATCCTTTTTCTCGAAAGCGCACATTCGACAATTTTCAAGTTACTGTCTACTAGATAAAGAAGGGAATTTGGAACGATTCAAAGAATAATATATGATACGAAAAACGCGTGGTATCTCTTTGGTATATTGAATTTCGTATGCATATCTCGAGTATCGTTTGTCGCATGCTTCAAATAACTGCATTCGCACTTATATATACCACTAGATTCTCCAACATATTCCTATTTCCACGATATACTCGTATTTTTTCTTTTTTTTTCTTTCTTTGAGAAAAAAAGTATATGTATATTGCAGACGCTCGTAGAAACAGTATAATCCAGTCGCCGTTTACCGTGAAATTATTCACCTTAGCAAAAAAGCGTTTTTCACCATCAATTCCGTGCGCGGATAGTATATCGTAAAAGCGTTCGGTTGCAAAACCAATATCGATAATTTTCCGCGTAACTCAATAATTTCAGCTAATCGAGCAATTTTCCCTTTCGCGTTCATTATATAATTTTCTCGCTCACCGACTATATACACACCCATTAAAAATTCATTCACCGTCGAGAAAAATAAATGAAAACTATTCTGTAGCCAATATATATATATAATATAAGTGGATCGGAACGCATGCAAAATAGTGTATAATTAGAACGGCATCAAAGAAAATTTCAATTACCCGTTGATCTCGGACACACACGACTTACTCCTTACATGATTCCTTAATCAAGTCTCGGACTGCGCCTCGATCGAGAATCATCGGCCCTTTTTGATGATTCAGCACAAAGGCGAGAAATGACGCGTATTCAGCCAAAAAATTCGACCGTGGCAAACAGATGCATACGTGTACTTATACGTATATAATACATATTTATACATCAGTCGAAGAAGAATCAAGCTCTCTCTCCTTAAATGGCTTTCGCAGTTATTCGCGTTGCATCAATTTTTTTCCATCCTTTAACGCGTTGCTCCGCAATGCAATGCCTCGAGAGATTGTTCTTGGTGTTAAGACTCCGATAGCGGGATTTTGGCCTGGCTATTCGATTTAGTTTTGGGAGAAAAAATGAGAGATGGCATTACGAGCAAGGAATGATGTCGTGTCTTTTTTATATAACATTTATCATTGCTTTTTATATTATTATTATTGCACACGACCTGGATTTGATATTTTTCAGAACAGAGGAGTTTTCGGGAAGAAAAATTTATTACAATATTCAATGCATAAGCAGAATAAATGTTGTTAAACATTTGAATAAATCTATACAGGATATCGATTATCAAATGTTGGCAATACTTGTTAACGTTTCGTGAGTTGAATTTTAAAACAGTCTTCGGTAAGGTAATGAAAAATTTAAATTTCTTCTTTTAAAGTCCGATATTTACCTTTCACCAATTTATTGATAAAAAATAACTTTTTACGAAAAAAGATGCGATCGATTCAGTTTTAAATCGACGCTTTAAGTTTAAAACTTGTTTTAATTTCGAGGCTTGTAAGCGGTATCGAAATGTCGTACGCTGCGTAGTTTTAAGTAACAATTTTATCGATATGTATAAAAAAATGTACTCGTATACCGCGGTCTCAATTACGGGTACAAGACACCTTTAAAATTCAAATTACTAAATTCAAAATTTTAAATGTTTATAATAATGCATAACTGTATTATAATTTATATATATTATAATAACAGAAGATAGCTTTCTTACAATTTGAGAGGTCTATAAGTGAAGGCTTTTCTATAAGTCCCTTCGATAATTACTTACAATTCAGAATACAAAACTCACTTACCGTAGGATTCATAGTCAACCGATGGATGGATTGATGTAGACCTTTCAATAAAAATGTAAGGATTTAGAATTGAATGTACAGAAAAATTATTAAAAATAAAAAACTGTTTCTTAACCAATTATTCCCAAAAATGTACACATTTTACAGTATAAATTTTTTCCTGATCGTTCAATTAAAAATCCCTGTACATTCGTATCGAAAAAAGTGTATCAAATAGTATTACTACCAAGTTTGAGCTCAATCTATCCATTGGTTTCTTTCATACCCACCGGTGAAGCATTTCGATTAATAATTGAGGAAAATTAACTTGAACTTTGGAATCTTCAAAAATGAGACTTCCAACCAAATTCCGTATACCAAAAACAATCGACATACGGTATTCTTATAAATCTTGTGAACATCTCATAATATACTAATTAATCATGTGTTATCCTTATTGGGTTAATACGTATTACTGTGTAAACTCTTATTGGTATATCAACGTACAGTACTCAGATGAGCATTTTAGAAATGATGTGAGTATACACGTTCTGAGCATACAATTTCAGCTTTGTAATAAGTACTGTCATAATTTTATTATTGAATTTAAAAAGAATGTTGAATGCCTCTGTAATAAATTGCCTTTAACAGACAGTTTAATATTGTTAAAAGGTACCTCTGTGAATTATTTCGTATTCAGAGTTCGTTCAAAGTATTTTTATTTAAAAATTACGACAATTCTATACAAAAAAGTATTCTTGTGTATTTAGTAAAAATACTTTCCTGAGAAGCTGAGAATATAAATGAATGTAAAAGGGTTAAAAAAGTGTTCAAAATTTCGTTTTTCATTTTTCGTAAAATTTTGCAATACATTTATTTAGCGCATTAAGCCCAACGGGTATTATAGTGTGAGAAATTTTCTATGAAAATAGGCGATAAAAAAATCTGATTTACTATTTAAAGGTGTCTTTCCCCCTTAAAGTAACACGAAACTTCACGAGTAATTAAATAAACAGTGAAAAAGTGTCACCAGCCATTATAACAAAGCATATAAATATATAGTTAATTGCATATCGTTCTTTCGTTCTACCCAAAACTGTAAAATTTCAATAAAGTACTACAGGACAGGCACGTTCGCGAATGAATCATTCCGACGTCCTATATAAAACAGCTTAAAAGTCGGAGTGAAATTAAATTGAAATACACATATACATCTCGTGTATGTGTACGTTGCTCTTAAATGATATTTACAGCTCAAGCGAGATCTGTATACGGCCAATGCAAAACAAAGTACATCATAAAAAAATCTTCATTTTAAAAGCTTCTTTTTACCAACAGAAAAAAATCTTAGCATACATTCTCTGATAAAATGACAAGAGCTATGGTAGTCACTAAAACCGAATAATCTCCATTTACGAATGTCCTTAATGAGAAATTAAAAAAAGCCAGAGACCATGTTAAATGACGACAAGTGAAATTCTGCCTCAAGTTGTCGAACGAGTGCGTTTACAGAGCGACGCGTGGGAAGAGCATCACAAATAAAATAAAAAAAAACTCGGCGAAAGGAGTAGAACGTGTGCGCATTGCCGGCTAGAATATTTGTTCAGGCATGTCTACGAGCTGAGAAAGACTTAAACTTTCTTGATAAAGGGTACCTTAGACTTTGGATATTTCTTTTTTTACTTGGGTATGATGATATTCATTCCTGTTATTCGGCGTGAAAGTTTGCAACAGCTGTAACGAGTTATGCATAATTATTTAGGCCGAATATGTTTGCAGGAGCAGCTTGATATATACGAGTCATTAATTTTTGCGACTGTCTTAAGCAGTGTTATAATGATATGGAGGAAGACGATGTTTTGATCACTCGCCTCTCATTTTTTTATTGATTATAGGGTGAAGCTGGTATTCAAGGATTTCCTGGTCGAACCGGAGAGTCGGTAAGTAAAGTTAATTACTCTATTTCGGATGAAACTTTTAATTTACGTATAGTGATGCGTTTACAGTTTAATGAGAAGTATATATACATCCTTTCAAAGAAAAGACATATGATCTTAAATAAGGTGGTCAAACCAAAATTCTTTTCAAATAATAATTATGTATCCTGATAATTGAATGGGTTTTATATGATTCCCGTGACATCCTTTAATTTCATACAACGTAATTTATTTTTGCTCAGGTTTTACAATATGTTTACATTTTTAATGAAAAATGAATAAATATATCTAAAATAAACTGTCCAGTACAGCATTGCATTTTCCAAAGTTTTGTTATTCCATCTTCAATTTGTCACTAATTCAAACTTTTAAAATTTTGTTATAAACTTCCCTTTACCCAATCTATGCGCTAAACTAAAATACGCGTAATATCCCATAAAAGAGTGCATCATTCAATCAACAGACAATTACCTCAATAAAAATTACACGCACCGTAACGATTACATTAATTGCGGGACGCGCATCATCTATCCAAAGAAAACAGCGTACCTCAGCGGAGTAATAAAGTCGAAGCAAACCCCTTCCAACATTAGCCAATGTGGTTCAGTCGGCGAAAAAAAACCGTTCAGCAGAGAGAAAAAGACAACGGAGAAACGAAACACGAAAGAGCATCGACTGACTCTCTCTCTCTCTCTCTCTCTCTCTCTCTCTGAACACATTCGCTCACGGAATATAATTTAACTTGCCCAGGCGCAAAATGCGTTCGCCTCCAAGTGTTTACGAACTTGCCTTTACTCGCGCGAGTAAATACAAATCGACGAGCAAATTTTACCTCCGGCAAAAAATAAAACATTAAAGAACAACGCGTAAAGTAAAAGAAGATGACACGACGGCGGCGGTTGATTACAGGGTCGCGCCGGACCCACCGGACCCAGGGGACCCGACGGTCTCGATGGTTGTAATGGAACCGATGGACGAGCTGGTGTTCCAGGTTACCCTGGACCTCATGGTCAAAGAGGTCCCTTTGGTAATCCGGGTTTGAAAGGACCGCCCGGTGACGCAGGTGAAGGAGGTGTTAACACCAAGGGTGTCAAAGGAGAACGTGGTGATGCTGGAAACGACGGCTTAGCGGTAAGTAATTTTCTTAAGCAAAATATATAGGAATATACATTCCGAATTTAATTCGAATTTTTCTTTATTAGGGTCCTGGTGGTCTCGTCGGACTTCCTGGTGACAGCGGATACCCTGGAGAAACAGGTGAATTTGTAAGTATAAAAACATTCTTGTGACTCTTCGCGTGAAATTTTTTACGGAGAAATATAAATGCACACCTTAGTATCAATTTTTAAAATGTTTCCACATGTATGATTGAAGTTCAACACGAGGAGAGTATATACATCTATATATTTATTTAAAAATATACTTATTATAAGCGAATATCTCCTCGTGGCGCACGACATGAGTCCGAGTAACGTGATTCCGTCTTTGCTGAGCAGACGCTGAGCCTCGCACATCTCTCATCTTGAAAAAATTCCAGTAGCCTCGCTTTTGTGGAGACAGTAGCAGGAACCGCGTCGAAAGGCTCAAATTTCGAGAGCGTCACGTCCGCGCGAACGAGCTATAACTCGTGCACCTCTACTGTGCTCTATTACTTGCCGTCGTCAACTTTTTCCAGCTTATTCTTTTTAGCGTTGGATGAAACCGAGACGGAGTTTTGATCCATTGGATGATTTCTCTCTCTCTCTCTCTCTCTCTTACTTTGTTTCCAACTAAAACGAGATAATTATTATTCGCTTGAAGACCTTAATTTCAATAAACAAAAATATTAATTGTTAATTATAGTGACTTGAATTTGAAAAAAAATGTGACTTACATACTCATTTCCTATCCCAGGGTTATCCAGGTTCTCCTGGTCTACCCGGTCTGAAAGGAGACCGAGGTGACGACATCACCGGACTCAAAGGAGAAGTCGGTGAACAAGGAGATCGTGGAGAAAAGGGTCAACCCCACTTAACCGAGTCGCACAGGCCTCCGAATACAACGACGCGTACCGG
This sequence comes from Apocrypta bakeri, assembly GCA_018906985.1. NCBI lineage: Eukaryota > Metazoa > Arthropoda > Insecta > Hymenoptera > Pteromalidae > Apocrypta > Apocrypta bakeri. Next base: position 23,745,462 of record JACCIA010000002.1, read on the forward strand.
ACCTCAAGGACCTAGAGGCTACAAGGGTGAACCAGGTGACCACGGCCGCAAAGGAGAACAAGGAGACAAAGGATTGCCGGTGAGTCATATTTCTCTTTCTCTCCGATTCTTCTTTCTCCCGTATCTTCCACTCTACTGTCTGGCAGTAAAGAATATAGCGCGGCTACCTGCAGCACGACTAGCAAATTAAGGGTCTCGTTTCTGCATCAGGCGGACAGTTCGATGAAACGCCGAGAGCCGCTGGAATCTGCTAATGCGATACTTAATTGTTTCTTAGCGCGTGCTGATTCTCTTGATACCTTAAAGCAGTCTTGTTCTTAGTTTTTTTAAATTTGAATAAATACTCGAAAAGTAAAAATGAATAAATAAATGTAATAAATAAATCGAGATGTTTTGAGGTGAAAATACAATGAACACGAGATAAATACTGAGTAAAATTGATATGCAGGGACACGCTGGACGTGATGGATTGAAAGGAACGAAAGGAGAACAAGGTGATGATGGTCCGAGAGGAAAACAAGGTGTTACTGGTCCCCAGGGTCCGTCAGGAGAAAAAGGACAAAAAGGTGCCCCTGGCTACTTCGGTAAACAAGGATTCGAAGGAGAAAAGGTACTTCTAAAAGCATTTTTTCGCGTATGCTTGTATAAATGAACGTTGCTTAAAAAAATTCATTTAATTTTCAAAAGGGAGAACAAGGAGATCAAGGTAGACAAGGTACACCCGGAAGACAGGGAGCACCTGGTGAAAAAGGTGAATACATACCGGAGCTTGATGAGATTATCCGAGGTAGCATCGGTATTCAGGGGGACCTTGGTAAGTTCGTCGATAATATAATTGACAACATAACAAGAGTGATTTTAAAAATCCTATTGTTTCGCAGGTTTACCTGGAGAACTAGGACCTACAGGAACACCAGGAGAGCCCGGAAAAATTGGATACATTGGACCACCTGGACCTCCTGGTCCTCAAGGCACTGCAGGAATACCAGGACGTAAAGGTTCATCCGTAAAAGGAGAGCGAGGAGATGACGGTTAAAAAAAATTTCTTTTTTAAAAAAACATGAATCTTAAAAAAATAATCTAAATATGAAATCTATGATTTTAGGCCCAGCGGGGCCTATTGGATACCAAGGTCCGATTGGTGTACCCGGACCAGTAGGTCCTCCAGGAGAAAAAGGCTTTCCTGGTATCTCAATCACTGGACCGCCCGGTCGAGATGGTTTCCCTGGTGTGGACGGCAGAGAAGGTCCAATTGGTGATCGAGGAGAACCTGGTGTAGTAGGTAAATTACTATCTTTATGAATTTTACGCTGATTACCCGAAAAATTTTTTCGAATTGTTAACGAAGACTGTCTAGAACAGAGACCCGATTATTTTGCGCCTGAGGCGCGTTGTTATTATATAGTGAGTATTAATGGCCCGTTAGTATCCAAACGTGAATTAGAGATTTTTACGAGGTTTATAATTTGTCGGTACTAGATAATAACAAGAGTGGTGAAATTTCATAGCTTTCAGGATACTCGCGTGAAGTATAAATTCAAATATAACGGAAAAAAGATATTCTTTGATCTTCGATTCGGTGTACAATCTATGAATAAGGATCTAATTATTTAAAAATACGATAATTGTTTACAGGCCCCAAGGGTTTTCCTGGTAAAGGATCACCATTTGCTGGCCCACCAGGAGAACCTGGATTACCAGGACTGCCCGGTAAACCCGGTAAGCCTGGTCTAAAAGGTTTTGATGGTCTTCCTGGATTTAAGGGTCTTCGCGGTGACGATTGTGGTGTGTGCGCTCCAGGTATGAAAGTAACAAATTTTATAATTCTGATATTCTGTCACAATAGATACCAAAACGTAAATGAATATTTTTTAGGAGCTCCGGGTGAGAAAGGAGAACTTGGTCTTCCAGGTTATGATGGTTTTGACGGAGCACCAGGTTTCCCTGGTCTACCTGGTCCCCGAGGTTTCAAAGGTAATCTAGGTACTCCAGGTGCTCAGGGACCAAAAGGTCTCGACGGAGAAAATGGTCTACACGGTATGGTTGGAGTACAAGGTCCTAAGGGTACACCTGGTCGTTTTATTCGACCGGACGCTCATCACATTTCGCCATCAGGTGATTTCGGAGACAAAGGTTTCCCAGGTATTGTGGGTTTTAGAGGTACTCGTGGACGTCCAGGCGATGATGGAGATTTTGGTTTCGATGGACCGAAGGGAGAAAAGGTAATACTTATGAGAATCGATAAAAGATTTAATATGAATGTACTAAAACGATTCTTGATATACGGTTATTATTTAAATTAAGGGTGATTATGGAATGTCTGGTAATCCTGGTCGCGATGGTGAGCCTGGTTGGAACGGAGTGAATGGAATAAAAGGAGAACCCGCTCCAATCCCAAAAGAATACCTCAAAGGTAACCGAGGTTACGACGGAGCACCAGGTATCAAAGGAGAAAGAGGAATTCCTGGTATGCGCGGAAAACCAGGAGATTCATCTGAATACAATCTCCTACCTTTCAAGGGTGCTCCAGGAACGAGAGGAGAAGTAGGAGAAGACGGTAAGAACTAACAGTTTACTTTAATGTATTAATAACAGTTCATAAATTTCATAATTTATTTAATTACAGGAAGATACGGTCTCAAAGGAGAACTTGGTGAAACTGGGTTCCCAGGTTCGATAGGTTTACCTGGTGAACAGGGACGTCCTGGTTTTGCAGCTCAGGGTCCGATCGGTGTCAAAGGATTCCCTGGAGAGCCAGGCGATGAAGGTCCTCGTGGACCAGGTGGTATTCCTGGTCGACCCGGTATTGACGGTTCACCAGTGAGTTATTTTTATTTTAATTTATTATCACTAATCGCGAGATCATTATTTATTAATTAAAATATTTAAATAAACCATATCATTATATAGACTTTTTTTATGGAAATATTAGGGATTAGTCGGACCTAAGGGAGACCGTGGTGATATAGCCAACAACTTTTATTACGGAGACATTGGCGAGATGGGAGTAGATGGAGAAGACGGCGATGACGGTGACTTTGGACCACCAGGTTTTCGAGGTGTACCCGGTGAGCCGGGTGTGAAAGGTTCCAGAGGAGAAAGAGGTACCATCGGTTACGCCGGATTTCCGGGTACTCATGGAGCGAAGGGACCACGCGGAGACAGCATACAGGGCTGGAGAGGAGAGCCTGGACTCCCAGGATTTCCAGGACGACCAGGAATGATCGGTGACGTGGGTTTCAAAGGTTTGCATCTTAGAAATTCACCACATTTTAACCAATCACTTAAGATTTTAGTTGCTTGTCAAAAATTTACGATTGTTTTAATTAACTAAATGAAAAGAAAAAATAAATATATTTTAAGAATTCATAGAATATAATATAAAAAAATAATTCTCAGGAATCGATGGAGCACCAGGATATGATGGAGAAAAAGGTGTGCGCGGAAATCCCGGTCCGCCAGGACGTAGAGGCCCAGATGGAGAAACTGGTCCTCAAGGTTTTACTGGCATGGATGGACAGCTTGGTTTTCTTGGAGCTCCCGGCGAGGACGGTGATATCGGAGAAGTAGGTGAACTTGGACCAAATGGTTGGGAAGGTTTGATGGGTGAGCCAGGTATGCCTGGCCTCAAAGGTGAACGCGGAGAGATTGGTTTTCCTGGACTGGAAGGCCCTCCGGGGCCTCCAGGATGGAGAGGTCGAAAAGGAGAGAGAGGTTTTGTTGGTCTCAAAGGAGAACAAGGAGATAACTCGTTCAGCGGACCACAAGGTGATTTAGGAGAATCAGGATTTGCTGGAGAAATTGGATCTCCAGGCTTGCCGGGAGTCGACGGAAGACCTGGTTTAGTTGGATCTAAAGGTTTATCCATTGATGGTTTCATGGGACTCAAAGGAATTCGAGGAGATAATGGATATTATGGATTTAACGGTACAAGAGGACAAAAGGTTAATTGCAATTAATTAAAGAAATCAATTCAAAATATATTTCAATCAAATATCAAAGTATTTAAAATTAAAAATTAAAACTTTTAGGGAGAAGTTGGTATCTACGGTCGCGATGGGTTTAAAGGAGAAAGAGGTGATGTAGGTCGAATAGGTCACAAAGGTTACCCAGGAGCACACGGACGATCAGGTTTTAAGGGTGAACGAGGACCAATGGGACCACCAGGAATTGATGGACCGAAAGGAAAACGTGGTCCGGATGGAGATCCAGGTCTTATGGGTCGTCCAGGTTAGCATATTTCAAAATATATTTACGAACCGTCGACTCATAATTGTTAATAAATAATTTTAAATATACATTTAATAAATAGGAATGCCCGGAGACATTGGTCTGCGTGGTGCAAGAGGACAACCTGGTTTAGCTGGACCTAAAGGTTTCATTGGTGAACCTGGTTATCCCGGATTTGCTAATGCAACGTACGGCGATGAAGGAGCCCCTGGATTAGATGGTGCAATTGGTAGAAAAGGAGAAAGAGGACCTGATGGATACATAGGAGCTCCAGGTAAAAAGGTATGTTTAACGGATTGCAAATTAATATTAAATATGTCATAGTTTTGAAGATTCAAGTTATTTAAAAAATAACAATTCTTATTTTAATTTGAAATCAGGGTGAACGCGGAGACTACGGTATGCCAGGCCTGGAAGGATTCCCTGGATACCCTGGGGAAAAGGGTATTGTTGGTGACGTAGGTCCAGAGGGCCCACCTGGCCCTCCTGGTGAATACGCCGAACATGGAGAACCTGGTTATTTAGGTCTCGATGGCAGACCAGGAACCCCCGGCAGACATGGTTACAAGGGTAGTCCAGGAGATTATGGTTTTAATGGTCCCGATGGTATGCCTGGAGAGCCTGGAGTAAGTTACCCTGGAGCTAAAGGTATAAGAGGAGACATAGGTAATGAAAAAATTTAATTTTTCTTATTAAATTTTTAATATTTGAATTTAAAAAATTGTTTAAATCGATGTAAATGATTAGGTCCACGAGGTTACGCTGGCTTCCCCGGAGCCCCTGGAATGGAAGGACTGCCAGGCTTCCCGGGCCCAAGAGGACCCAAGGGTATGCAGGGAGACATTGGTTATTCAGGTATCAGTAATAAGGGAGAATTTGGTGAATACGGTCTTCCTGGTTTGGATGGTCGACCAGGAGCTAAAGGACAACGTGGTGAAGATGGATTTGCTGGAATTCTGGGATTACCTGGTTTGAAGGGAGAACAAGGAGATGATGGTTACTCTGGAAGGCCTGGTCTTCAGGGTCTACCAGGTCGCAAAGTAAGCTCCTTTAATTAAATAGTTAGACGCTTTCATTGTAGCTAAATAAAGCTCATTTAAACATTATTTTGACATATTTTAATCGTAGGGTCAACGGGGAGAACGAGGTCATTTCATTGCTGGACCAAGAGCTCAAAAGGGGTTCCTGGGAGAACCGGGTTATCCTGGTTATCAAGGTAAAATACTTAAAATAAGTATATAGTGAACGTTCCGAATTAATAGACTGGATATTAATAAATTCTCTTCCCAATCCTAGGAGAATTTGGTTTGCCCGGAATAGTTGGAGAGCCTGGAGAAGACGGTATACCAGGCCGCGTTGGAGAGACTGGTATGATGGGAGAACCAGGCGCTCCAGGAATGGACGGTGCTGATGGACCAGATGGTCCAGACGGTGAACCTGGAGCAATTGGTCGTCCTGGACCTCAAGGTAAATATTACCTTGTTCCTGAAATGTACCAATAATATATTAAAGTCAAAAAGAATACTTACTATATACTTCTTTGTAAATATTCGTAGGATTCCCAGGAGCTCCAGGAGCTCCAGCACCACCTGGTCCCGGACCTAAAGATCGAGGATTCTTCTTTGCCAGACACTCACAGTCTGCGATGATTCCAGTATGTCCAAGAAATACAATCAAATTGTGGGATGGTTTCTCGCTGCTCCATGTTATGGGTAACAGTTATGCACATGCTCAAGATCTAGGTACGATCAATTGGATTTTCATATTTGTTATATGTATTTTTACCAATAATCGACAGTATAAAAAACATAATTTTAATTAAGGTGTTGCTGGAAGTTGCTTAAAGAAATTCTCAGTGATGCCGTTCAACGTATGTAACATGAATAACGTGTGCGAGTATGCCAACCGTAATGACTACAGCTACTGGCTGAGCTCTAATGAACAAATGCCTATGTCGATGACACCAATACCATCTCGCGAAGTCGGTGCTTACATTTCACGATGCTCAGTTTGCGAAGCACCAACGCGCTTAATTGTAATGCACAGCCAGTCGATGGCTATACCCGAATGTCCCGGAGGCTGGGAAGAGCTCTGGGCTGGTTATAGTTTCCTCATGGTTAGTAAATGTATTCAATTTCCCCAAAAAATGATTTAAACTTGTTAACAATCGAATCATTTGTAGCATCGCGATGCCGGAGCAGCTGGTGGTGGTCAACCTCTATCCTCACCAGGCTCCTGCCTCGAGGAGTTCCGTGCACGTCCGTTCATTGAATGTCGCGGCCAAGGCACCTGCAACTTCTTCTCCACAGCCGTCTCCTATTGGATGGCAACGGTCAAGGACTTTGAACAGTTCCGAAAGCCTCAACAGCAGACCCTAAAGACAGACCACACATCCCGCGTCTCTCGTTGTTCGGTTTGTATAAGAAAACGCCTGACCGAGGAGTCGGCTTATCGTGGAGGAGCTCGATCGTCAAATCAGGCCAACGTTCACGGACTTCGTGATCCAACCGCCAATTACCATCCGGATGACGCCAGCAATGAAATCGAGAGCAACAACTACTACCAACATCAACGTAACCCTGGCCAAGACAAACGCAGAAATCCCTATGCTGCACAAGGACAGTACCAGCAGGTACAACAAGAACAGTATCAACAGAGACGACGCAGACCTACCGCTAACAGGCAAGTACATCTAAGGAGTGGCCGCCATCGCAAGCACATCAAGCATCAGGAATGAGATGGATTATCCAATGATTTAAAAATACCTTGCGTTCTGGACAAAACGTACTAGTTTTGCTGTGCTGATTATCATTTTCTTGTGTCAGTACCAAAAAAATTGTTGGAATCCCCAAAAAAAAAACTCTTAATAACTAAAAAAAAGTTGTGGAGTTCAAATTTACCGGTACCAGCGTAACGATTAAAAAATTTCGCCGATTAAATTTTTGTATAACGATTTTTTTAGAATTTTCAAATAAGCGATGCTTATTCAATTAGTTTTAAGGTAGATATTGTTTTCCGAACAACTTACATTTTGTAAGAAAAACATTTTAAATATATAATGAAAAAAATGAGATATTTTTTTAAGCTTGAACAAAATTTACGGCAGTAACTCTAGTAAATGTACCAATCTATACAAATATTTAGTAGTTAGTCTAAATACGTACCTCGTCATAGCCAATCTAAAGTCAATACATTTATATGCTATCAATAAGTCTACTGCAGTAAAAACTTTTGTACGATAGTTTTGCAGTTTTGTAGTACATTTACCAGTGCTATATTTTTAGAGATAATTTTATGAATATTATTATTAAATGCTTTTAACATTATTGTAATATACCAAACAGCGTTTTGCCACGCTCAATATAATAATAAAGAAATTTGTAATTAGCGATAATGTTGTCGCGAAAAGAACGCCTTTTTATAAAATACGAAGTTCTGTATATAAATGAAAGCGATGTTTTTGATAAATGATGGCACGTATATATTTATATTCATATGAACACTGCCCCTGGTATCGCTTGATAATGAAAAAGCTACACAAGTGCTGTGCCATACCGCGTTGAATTTTCCCCTTTTCAACGACTGCCAAATATGATTTACGACTCATAATGTAATGTGCCTTATATAAAGATTTATCGAGTCAAGAGACAATTAATTTTATTTTTTAATAACGCAGTACAATTATTGCACAAATGTAACATTATGTATCAGTCACTGAATAAATGAAATAAATGAAAAAAATAATACGCTTCTTTATTAATGCATTGAATGTGTATCGAATGAATAATTATAAAATTTTGTTTAGAAGTTAATTAAGATTTGCCAAAATAGAGTATTCTTCCTTGCAAATCAAATATATATGGCTTATAAAAATTAAAATGATGGACAAAGGTATTTTAATGAAATAAAATTGTTTCTTATCAGCATATTTTTTAATTAAAATAGATTGATCAAGTGCGAAGCAATAGACAATGCATCTTTTTACACACGATGACTTGGATCGATCACAAACGAACGTCGCACGCCTCTGTGCAATATACAAAACCTACTAAACTTAAAGTGAAACTGTACGAGTCTTGGCATCTACAAAGAATCTGCATCGAACCCTCTTTCTTCATATAAACATTTAACGAATGCATGTTTTGCACGCTCATTCACACAACCATCCCCTAATAACGTATCGTTAACAGCGAATAAGGACGTATATTAATTCGTCGATACATAAACTTTCCTCTATTATTTTTTGTTTAGTTTTAGTTTATCGCCTTTCTTAATACACCAAAGCTCTTTTCCTCTGTCGCTTGCACACCCTTACTCTTTTATAAATGAACTCTGTCTATTTCTTTCATAATTCGTCTCTCCCATCGCACACACGCACGCGCAAATACAAAGAAAAAAATGAACGTACACTTGACATCAGTATAGTTATATTTATAAAATTATTCGTCATTAGAAAGCGCATATGATCCATCTATATGACATAAATAATCCGTGTATACAACGCGAAGAGGTGTACACACAAACAGGCGCGCGAGCACGCGCTCGTCTAAAGCAGTCCATTTTATGTATCACTTAGATATAACTTCGATATTACTCTTTTCCTTTAAATTAAATACTCGTAGGATAATAAAAATTCTCGTATCTACACCATGCGCCTGCTCGCGCGTGTACGCGTATATGCACACCATAATTCCAATCTACGACAGATTTTCGTATTGTGTATCTTTTGTAACCGATTTTTTGTTGGAAGAAAATGCAACCGAGCGTTGAAATGAAGGAGGAACGGGGACTAAAAATTGTTCATCGCTCACATCGACTACATAAGAAAATATTTACAGTTGAAAAGAATTAAAACAGTTAACGCAGTCGACAGATGAAAACAAAATTTTCAATTTTCAGACAGAAAACGCCGACTATTTTACTTTACAATATAACTTAGGAGCCAAAACAATTATTCGACTCACTAATTTTCTTTTTCAAAGAAAACCATCAACTATTGCACAAATTGTTTACTTATGTAAAGTCAAAAATTTCTTTATATCCACTAATGGATCTAGACTCAGTAAAGAAAAACAGGCTTACCCGCCAACACTCAAACCGCGCAATTTCATTTCGCGTAATATGAGCTCCAGTAGCGTAGAATCTTCGGAAAAATATAATACAGATTCATTGGAAGATAATTCAATAAGCTTATAATCAGAAATCTCAACATTTTAACTATTAATAGTAAATTCACCTTCTTGCAAAAATAACTGAATGATATGTTTATTTCAAAGGTTCAAAGCGACTTATTGTTAGTTCTTAAAGATAATGATTGACTTCAATGTATATAATATCCTTAACATTTATCAAGGACAAACGCTGTTACGTATTCAAACCTTTGAAATAAACTGTTAGCGATTAATATTTGTAATAGAATACATGATCCAAAAATTTACTTGTAAAAATAACAATTATTAAGGTCATAGTTTATAAATTCAGTGAATTATTGTCCAAATATCAAAAAAATAGAAATAACATAGTCACATCTTATACAAGAATAGAATATAAAAACTAGCTATAAAAAAGATTAATATAACATTTCCAGCTTGTTTAATCACAAGGTAAACACGCTACAGATTTCCATTTTTCAGAGGCACTAACAGCGAGCTATCAAACTTTAACGAAAAAATGCTTATTTTATTAAGTAACAAAAAGGAGGAGGTGGCACACAATGGCCTTATAAAGGAAATAAAATCACACACGCGCTGATGCGAGAAAACGAGTGCAAAAAGGCGTTTCCTGTCTGAAAGTTCTATTTGATGCAGAAAAAATAGTAACAAATTATTGAATATTGAAATTCGAGGTTCAATAGTGTTTCTGGCCACTTGTTTGGCCAAACATGCATTTTCATCCATTGGTGATTATCAATCGATACATTTTCGAAAAAAACACACGCAGATTTTTTTATATACGCATACGTTTAGGTACACATACATATGATTCTCTATACAGACTGGCGTAAGATTCGCAGTACGCAAAGTATAATAACTTGAAAAAAATCTCAGACTCGAGATATTACAATGAAATGTAAACAAAAAATATAATGATTGTACAATTTTCTCACGTGTTCTGGCTCTTATGTCGACCTGCATACTTGTGTATATAATAATTAAAACTTTTTGCATTCTTTTTAACAACAGATGTCATCTTTTATAAGTAATTTAGTGTGCATCTAAAACCCGAAAGAAGAATTACTTTACGGAGCTATGCAAAATAGAAGGTTTATTTCATTTTTTGTTCCATTTATGTATGTATATATATATTTATATTTATATTTATACATATACATATACATGTTTTAGATATATACACCCATTTGTGTATATACCATGCGCTCGTATTTAACTTACATACAATTTGTATGTGAAATATTTACACAGCGATTCGTTTCATGCGTTCCTACAACCTTCTTCGTTCTACACGTTAAGAATTGGCGCGCAAAGCGCTTTATTGGTATACATTATTTTACAAAAAAAAATCTGTACGTTCCTTTCCTATATTCTTTAACATTAGCGCGGAAAACGCATTACATTTGATTGCAAATACGAGAGACGAATCGCTCGGCATATATCCGCGTAAGGTACCCTTACTTAGAGTAGAAATATGCATACGCCACGTTTGAAAGTATCAATATTAATTATAATTAATTTTAATTATAATTATAATAGAAATAGCGATAATGATAATTACAGTAATAGTAATAGTATAATAAGTATAATAATAAAATAATAAATCTTAATATTATTATTACAATTTCTAATGTAATGTAACAATCATATCGGTAATAATGATAATGATGATGTCAATAATAATAAAATAATAAAATAATTGTTATTATATAATAGTTATAATCATAATAACAACAACAAGTATTCTTTGTCACAATTTGGTTGCAGATTCTTACAATCACAAATATATTATTCATAATATAATATAGTTCGGGATGTTAAATTAAGAAAAAACGTGATAGTGCTCTATTCTTTTCCTGTGTACAATAATTAAACCTAGAATTATTCTATGTTCAACAGCCAGTAGTATAATAAAGTATACCTTTGAGGTACCTACGTAGTTTGTTATCAGTAATACTAAATACAATGAAACTCGTGTTATACCGTGACGCCATCGCAGATCATGTGCCCTATAGACTTTCCTCAATCTGGCTGCTTACAACATGTACATGAATAGTTTTTGTTTTCTTCTTCTATGTACAACTCAGAAATCGATCATAACTTTCATAATAAATAATAACAGTGGTTAACCGGAGAGGTATATATATATATATATATATATATATATATATATATATATATATATATTTGTGTATATATTTATTTATTTATTTATTTATTCATTTATTTATTTATATATGTCGTCTCGAAGAGCTCATCCAAAAAATCACGTTTCGTCCTTTCGATAAGTGTTTATTATATTCTCCTGTAAAACCCTGTCACAGCTTTGTAAAACGTACTGACATTTTGTTCCCTTGCCGTTGTACCAGACGAATTAACATGCATCGCCACTATTTTTATTATTACCTTAAATGCCAGATAATAAAGTGTCTCTCTTTTAAACGGGCAGCAAATTTACTCTGTACAATTTGTTTGACACCGATAATGTCAAAACACACGCACCCACTGTCCTTCGCTTAAACATTGTCAACACGATGGCTCCGTCAAAATCCGTGAGAGTGTCACGTAGCGCAGTTTCCATTGCATTTAGCTACGCAGATATATCTGCATACTGTCTTAACGTGGTATTACATATAATACAATAGTATCCATTACGTATAGAGCATTTTTTTGTTTATGTATGTAGGTTTTTATCGCGTATATCCTCTTCTTATATGTTCTCCTCTTTTTCTTTTAGCTCAAATATATATTACATACACTTTTTTACTTTGAAGGGGAACAGCCACCAGTCACTCGGACAGCAGCTTCTGCAGCAACGACGACTTTGGATCACCTCGGGCCACCTCTTCCATAGTAGTCTGTAATTACATCACAAATCTTATTCCATCTGAAGGGTCAACCAGAACTTTTCATCTCAAAAATTATGTAAATTCAAGTGTATCTCAGAGTTACGTAATCAATGAAAGTATTAACAAAAACTTCGTAAATCTAAGAAAATCGTTTAGAATTGTAAAATAAATTGCGCAAGAAAAACAGATCTATCGCAAATGTTAATTTAACAGCTACATACTGATTTGCAAAGCATAAAAACAGCACAGATTCATGTAACACAAATTTCAAACAGTTTTTTTTATTATTATTTTTTTTCGTCAGCAAAGACGACTCTCGTGGCTCAATCGTTTTATTTTATTTTCCTTTACTTTTATTTACGTTATAATACCATTTATTGAGATTGATCATCTGCAAACTAAACATTATTGTTTGATTGATTTATCCTTCATGAAGTCGTAAATCCTTATTTACGACAAAACTAAATACTGAGCTCATGCATTAACAAGAGTTACTTTCGAAAAAAGAGAGTAATACAGTAAGCACAAAGATATCGCTTTGCTCAACTGTGAAAAAGCATTACAACCGTAAAGAAGTAATACAAATTATTTAAGTATGGCAGTATTTTCACACCGAAAATAATGACTAAAGCGGTTTCTACGTACAATATATATATGTATACGTTTAATACACCATCACCATTTTAAGAAGTATAACAGTAGAATGAAAAAAATAGTTCTCCGAAGACATTGTCAAGTAAAGGAGAGAAAAAGTATTAAAAAAAGAGATTTATGGTAAACGTCAAATCGTTCGGCGACAGGCTTCAGCGGCGGCTCCACATGTCTCCACGCATTTTTGCTATCCAAATAGCGATTTTACGAAAAATACAATGAGAGAGAAAAGTATGAAACTTGCTTAGAAATTCACTTCAAGTGAAAATTCACTATAATATTACGTTAGTTTTCTCTTTCATGTATAATTCATTACTCATTCAATCATATGCATATAAAAGTTAGGCTCTTTGATTCACAACACTAACCGAATCGAAGATAGATAAAGAGAAAGAGATAAAGGAGAGAGAGAGAGATACAGAGAATGAAAAAGAAAGAAAATGTTTTTACGCATCAAAAACTAAAATACAAATGTAATAGAAGGAGCTACTTTAATGTATACGTACTGACATATAAATATGTATATTTCTGGGAAAATAAATCGAGAAATAAAAATTTTAAATCATGCACAGCCTTGAGCACATCATACTCTAATAGTTTAATGCTCGACAGATTTTTATGAAAGAGAAGAACAAAATTAGAATAAAAAGTCGATTAAAAAAAAACAATATTTATTGTAATTGAATGTCGTGCACAATAAAGTTTTGGAAGCCAAGCAGAAAGGGAAGACAGAGAGCATACAAATCAAAAAATACGTAAAGTAATTGTCGGAAGTGGGTTCTTACCCTGGAGGACGAGGGGGCGGTTCCGGCACTACCAATGGCCCAACTCTTGGAAGAGCCATCGCTAACCAACGCATCACCTAGTTGGGACATCGACAACGATATACGTGTTACCAAAATCATTTACTGTGTTTTGTTAACGAAAGGCTTTTTGCCTCATTGATTCGCGCAATCTAAAGGTAAACTACCGTAATGCACGCTACTGCTTTTTTCTCTTTTTATATGTAACGAGTTAATACACATTTGACGGTTTAATTCCCTTTACTAATGATATTCGTATAGCCTGTAATACTTTTTCACAGCCTACTTTTCATATAGATATGTAACACCTCCAACAAGTATTTCTGTTATTTTTTCTGTTAATTCAATTTTCATTTATGCTTTTGAAATTTTCTCAGTTGATGTGCACAGCAGAAGAATATGTAATTTTCTATGTTCTTATGCAATAGTGTATACTCATATAAGTAATTGTGATTTATGTACATATATGCGTATTTAACTCTAGATTGAAATTTAGCCTGCCTTTGCTTAAACAGCTATCTCGCGCTTAAAAAACAATGGTTAGTAGTTATAGAATAAATAGTTAAGTACATGTAATACATAGCTAGTAATAGAAAAGGCAATGATTGTGCAATGAAAACATACCTGCTGACGCCATGTCGTAAGTCAAGCCGAAAGACTCCAAGTCTTCCTGCGATACCTGAGCTGGCAAATTATTCTGAAGGTTATTCGGTACCCTTTGTTGTTGCTGTTGCTGCATTCTCGCATCGACGACTGTCCTCAACTCTTTTCGAACGTACTCGGAATTTATACCACCTGTACTACTTGTATTACCTGAAAAATCAGAAATTCATAATTTAGTCATGAAACTGTTCAATAAAAAAGATAGACGTTAATCAGCCAGAGTGCTATCCAGATGACAGATGACTTATTGATTAAGTTCGCTTCTCGAACAAGTGCAAGGGGTATTAATTTACAAAAGACGATGTTATAAGTAGTCACTTTAAGATTAGCATACGATTGCAGGATATGATTCACATACACACAGCATACACATTGGTACTCAGAAATCCCTTAGTTATTGTCTCATCCACATAATAAAATAACGAGTAAAGATGATTTAGCGGTGTATTAATAGTCATGTGGGCAAATGTAAGGCAACATTTCTGTTCCTGGAGGCTGTACATGAGTTCACAGAGACGAACAAATTTATACAAAAAAAATTAATAAATAAAATGAGGGTGACCAAGAATGAGTGATTAAGCTGTAAATAGCGTTCTGTCAACAAAATGATCTTCGATTTCTTCTGCTTGCTTTTCCTTCCAGCTTGCTAGAGTAATTAATGCAAGAACATCACGTTTTCACGAGCACAAACGAGATTTTGGTCCATTTAAGTGAACAGCAGTGAAATGTGAGGCAAATATTTTTAAACTAAAGACGGCTATATTCGACCATATCCCGCGTATCTTCGTGAGTATCAAAATATAATAATTATTTAACTTTCGCTTCCATTTTATATAACACAAAAAGTGCATTGGTTACAAACAAGTAGATATTATTTACATTTTTCTATAATTTCTTTCTTTATTCGTCATGGAGTCACTAAATTGACTTAAATGTCTCCTACTATAAAAGAGAATCTTATTCACAACCCCGCTACTTATTAACCTTATTAAAAAAAAACTACAATTTTTCTATATTCAATGTATCACTATATCAATAAGATTTTCTTTTTATCTGAAAATATTATTATTAACACAGTTTTATGTACAGAGAATAAAATATTCAATACAGGTACAAATTATTTGTATTATTTACAGTGATGATTTGAGTAAACCAATGTTGATCGAGTGAGTTTAAAAATGTATACAGAGAAAGGAATGATTTCCAATGAAAATGATTAAAACGCAAGTGCCTCCAGTGAGCTGGAAAAAGGATGAGCCATGCAACACATGAATGTGAACGGCGGTGATTGAATGTATTATCGTCCAGTATATTATTCTAGTTCAGGGCGAATATTACCCTTCATAGATCATTGAATCTGCCATTGTTTGGTTTTCCAGAAAGCCAAAGGATACATCACCAATTTGACAAGAAATCACGTGCGCACGATGAATGAAACATGATCAAATGAACACAAATTACAGCTTATTTACAAAACTCTATAGATTGTCGCACTGTTTTGCATTTAGTACAGAGACATAATTATCAGACGATGAAATGCAAAGGAGAACAAAGAGGACAGTGTTGTTAAGACACAAGGAATGAGTGTAAACATTTTGCAATTGTCAACAAACATCCTTTTGAAATACATAATTATAAGCTCGTGCTTTTTAAATTATATTCAATTTTGCAAGGGGTGAATAAAGAAAGTATAGAAATGTGCTCCATTTGTTAGCGGTTCCATGCCTAAGGTATAATTATCAATAAAGTTTGCATCCGGTGTACAGAAAGAGATAGATGAAAAGAAAGAGAGAGAGAGAGCAAAAGGTTAAAGGCAGATGAAAATTGGCTTGATGCTAGCCTATCTGTTATTTTTATACAAGTAGACATTGGGCATTCGAAGTGTGAAAAAGTGTTTTTAGCAATGATAGTGGTGATGGTGGTGGTGGTGGTGGTGGTGGTGGTGGTGGTGGTGACGATGTGATTGATGGTTGTGAGGATGATGGCGTAGTGATGGTCACATGACATGAAGAGGTCACATGACTTACCACCTATTTGGTGACTAGCAGGATTACTGGAAGGCGGAGGCCTAATATCTTGCGCATCCCCGGGCCCCGACTGATAGAGATTAACGGGCGTCCGATCATAACAGTACTGACTATTCTGTACGCCGGCGGCGTTGTGGTATAACATAGATGAGTGTTGATGGTTTGAAAAGTGTTGGGTATTGTTGGCGTTATGTTGATTATGAGTCGGTGTTGCAGGGCAACCCGAGAGGGGATGACTAGGCGACAATAGAGGTTGCTCCTTGCCCACACCGCCATAGTGACAGGGCGAACCAACCCCACCTGCAACATTAATCGTGTCTAGGATCTTGCTCCTACGCTTCGTGCGCGGTTTTTTAGCTAATCGATTAGCTGCTTTGCTCTTCGACAGAACGACTGGCGGTGTATTTGCTCGCACTGCTAGAAGACAAATATAAACTAGCACATAAAGATATGTGTAATAAAGAATAAGAATTAAGTTGAAGTATAAGTTGATAAAAAAATCAGACATAGCTAAAGAATTGATGAAAATCTTCAAGACATTCGAGTATGTGTTTGCACCGCTATTCGCCGTTGCTGTTTATAAAAATACATTTACATGATAGTCAATGTAATGTAGCTTAGACTGCTAAAAACAAATTTAATTTGAAAATAAACGATTTTTAAAATTAGCATTATCAGTATTATATTATTTTATGTCGATTCCTTATCCTTTTTTCAACTCAATTTTTATTTTTGCAAGATAATGCTGATTTTATCTTCAAATTTTGATTGTACTTTAAATAAAAAAGAATTTTAGTTATTCTGTCATCGCTAAGTATTGAAATTGAATGTTTACCTGGTAATTGCGTAGTGGCCGACGGCGTAGACGTGGTGCGTTGCAGTCTGTACTGCGCCGAGGGATTTGCTACGTTAGAGTTTGGAACTGGCGGAAACTGACTGGCCGTGGGAGATGCCGGTGGTGGGAAGGCTTCTGCTGGGAAAGGAGACTGTCGCGCCGAGACCGGTGTACCCGGCGACGACATCGATCTCTGTTGCTGCTGCAAACCTGGCTGCTGTCCAGGTTGCTGCTGCTGTTGTCGCACCTGATTCACATTGAACATGCGCGGACTACTGGCATAGTTTCCCTGTTAAAGTTAATAGAAATAAATATTTTATGACCATCTTAGAATTATAATATATTTTGTCAAATTTGTTTTGATGAAAATATGTTATCTAACTTATTCATATACCTACAGTTATAATTACCATCGACAAATTTTATAGACTAACCTGTTGCGTTACTCGAGGAGATAGGGGTTGTGGATGCGAAAAAGACATAATACCAGCAGGAGAGTGTGGTGAAAGTCTTGCTGCTGCAGAAACTTGCTGACCACTGTTAAAACTATTATTGACAGCAGGGCTGAAAAATATAACAGCAAAATAAGTAATGATCGACTTTACATTAATAAACTAGCTAATTTACAATACGTACTGTTGAGGTAATGTGGAGGGGTGAGAATAAGAGTGAGTAAGGCGATGCTGCCCTTGAGGCATCTGGACGGATCCTCCATAACTCGGGGACACTTGTGAATCTGGCACACTTGATCGCTGCACATACAATATTTTAATGAAATTAACACAGATTAAAAGTCTATGATCATTTTTATAATCGGAGATCAGGTGTACCTGTAGTGAAACATTTGGAGCTACAGTATTATTTAGAAGACTATCGATATTATGAATGCCAGTCGCTATTTGGTCCGTGGCTGTCGCATTTGAAGGTATTAGTAACTGTTGCTGTTGCTGTTGCTGTAACAACCTTTGTTTCATCTGCTGCTGTTGTTGTTGCATTAATTTACGCTGTAACTGTTGTTGCTGCTGCTGTTGAGGCGTAAACTGAGCTGCAGCTTGTCTAATTACAGCTTGTTGGGTATTCAATCGCATTCGAGCTTGTTGTTGTTGCGGCTGCTGTTGATACATTGGTGGCGGCTGATAATTATGACTTGATGTTACAGGTGTATTCGCCAACTGTAGAGATAAATATTCTTGTAGGAAGATTTATACATTAGAAGAAATAGCATGATTTATTTTAAAATTACCGCTGTGGAGTAAGCTGGAGGAGTTCCAGGCATCGTAATGTTGGAAGACGTAGGATTGACGGCAGTTTCGATCTGCATCAATGACTCCTGTATGGCATTTATTGCCAGCTTCTCATTCCTCTGTGCTATAACGGCGTCTAATAAGCTATCTATAGCAGAATTATCTAAATCAAGATCAAGTTTTTCATTATAATACCGATTTTTTAAACAGCAAACGGAAACATGTTATAATTAAGAGAAAGAAAATGGTAAAGATTTTTACCTGCAATACCTTCTGGAGCGATGTCTATGACTTGATCTAAAATATCTGAGAGATCTGGATCCAGAGCAGACTGTATGTCCCACGCAGACGGATCTGTACCGGGTTGCCTGTAATCTCTGTTTCCCATAAAATCTGAATCCATTTGTTCCATTTTTGTAACTTGTTGCTAAAAACAAAAATAAATGAAAAACTTTAGTAATAGCAACAATAAACTTTGAACTCTAATTTTTTTACAGACTATTCTCTAATCTAGTGCAGTTAGTGCAGCTAGTTGTTTTATTGTTATTTAAACAAATGAGCATCGCAATGATGCCACGAATAAATATATCATTAATTATTTAGATAACAATTTTTATCACAGTCCAATCGCATATCTATAGAGCATGTTCACGACATTTATTATTGTCAAGAATTATCGAAAATCACTTTCCGATAAATATTGTAATCTTGTCAATACAATATTTAAAGCTTCAAGTGTTTAGACTGCTAAATACCTTGCGCTAAATAAATATCGATTCGCGTAGTTTACAAATTAATAACTTCTTGTTGATATCAATAATTGATCAATTTATGGTTTACATATAAGTGGTGTGCTTCGGTTTACTAAACTGTCAGTACCATTATAACGATTGAATTATTTCATTGTTACTAAAATTAACGCTTACTAAATGAGTGAGGTAGGTATTGGTTGGCTGTCGAGGTAGTTGCCTAGATTGGTTTTGCATGGGCGTTCGCGCCGAGGTCGCGGTTGTCGTTGTTGAATTGCTACCCACAGACTGCATGCTAGTCCAGGGTTGCTGTTGTTGCTGTTGTTGTTGATGCTGCTGGTGCTGTTGCTGCTGTTGTTGTTGCTTACTCCTATCCAATACTCGCGGCAGCTTGTCTTGAGGAGTAGCCGATATCACAGACGCCGGTATGGGAGGTATCGTTGCGGGCTGGGTAGGCTGCTTCGCTAGCAGAGACGCCAGCATACGATTCTTTTCCCAAAGCTTGCTCGGGTTATTGCCCGAGCTGCTGCTACTGCTACTACTGCTCGCTGTGGAGGTCACCTGAGAGCCGTCCATAGCTCGCTTTACCGCCACATTCAACTCACCATCTTCAACTGGCCTCTTCTGGCCTGTAGTCAAACCTATGCTACCACTGCTGTGCTCCGACTGTGACGACGACGGTGAATTATTGCGAAATCCAAGGCTCCGTAGAAGAGGATCGTCATCACGGTTTTTCTGTTGAATAAAAGATAAAATTTAATACTTTGACTGCTGTAATGATATTTAAAGCTCTGGTTATCATTTCAGAGATTGTAAAGTGTTAATCGGACTTTAGTAATTATTCAAAATTTTTTAATCCGACAACAATATTTGAAACATAAAACGCACATATATTTAATCGACAAAATTATATTCATATTACAGGGATTCGCTTAAAAAAGCGTTTGGTACATTCAAAACAAACGTTAATATAATTAAGTGTTATATATTTTTTAATTTATTTTTTAATATTTTTTCAGTTGTCTGAAGGAAAATTGTAATTCTTCAAATTAAAAATGCACTGCTATTTGAAATAAATTTATGCTCTTTTTAAATGTCGAGGTATAAAAAAAGTTTTCTCCTGGCGTTAAAAAAGGTAGTTCAGTATTCACTGAGATAAAATTGCGGAGCTGCAAGCCACCGCATCACCATTAAAAGAAACTTACCTGGTCCAGAACCTTCTTTTCGTCTTCGGGTTCTTTAAGAAGCTGCGTGAGAAGTTCATTCCTCTTCTTCATGCCGGCGCGAGTTTCCTCGTCATCGTCGTCATTCTTCTCGTTCAGCAACTAAAAAAAATCAAAGATTAAGAAACAATTGTTTCGTATGTAAATGAAAAGATAACAATAAGTAGACAGATAACCAACCTGCAGAAGCATATTGTTGCTGGGGCCGACGTTGGGTTTGTGCTCATGCGGAGAATGTTTGGGTTGCACCTGTTGCCCTGGACTGTTTCGCATAGTCTTGGGCCCCGTATGCTCCGTTGAGTGATAATCGTCCTCGTCTTGTTGGTTCAACAGTATCTTCAGTATCCTATTCGTCTGACTTGGCTTATCAGCCTCTGGTCCAGCTTGTCCTCCCGCGGGTTGCGTCGAGGCGTTCTCTTGACAACTGTCGTCGCTTGCGCTACTACCCTTGGTCAGCAAGTTTCGCAGCCTGCCCGATTCCGTGGAGACCTGCTGCTGCGGCTGGGACTGTTGCTGATGCTGCTGTTGCTCAGACTCGAGTTGGGAGGGTCCATTGGAACGATGATCCATAGGACTGGTTTGGTTGTGTTGCAGTTGCTGCGGTTGCACCGAGGAAGGCGCACTCGCACCTCCGAGACTGGCGCTCTGCGACTCCTGGAGCGGACTGAAGGAGAAGGAATTACTGAAGGCGTTCGCGGCGCTGGGGCTGAATGCTCGCAGGGGACTGCTGCAATGGGTCGGCACCGTCGCAGCCGGTGAGGCCGAGGTCGCGGCAGCGTTCGGCTGGGAAGGCGGCCGCGAGCCTGGGCCGTGCTGTTGCTGCTGCTGGTGCTGTGACTGGACGCTGACCTGGCTCGTCCGCGACTCGGGCCGTACAGGCTCGCACGGCCAAAGAGGCGCCGAGTTGTCCAGCTCGAGGGTCGAGCTTGGGAAGAAGTCGAAGCCGAGGTCCGTGTTGGACGAGTTGAAGTGGTTGAAGGCAGCGTTCGCGGCGGAGAACGCGGCGTTGACCGCGGACGAGCTGTCCGAGCCGCTGGAGCCAGGGTAGCCGACCCCGGCATTCGAGCTCGAAAGCGAGCTCCTGCTTCCGGCCGAGGGTGAGGAGCTATTCAGCTGACCGTTCAGCTGACTGCCCGCCACCGACATCAGTGGGCCGCCCACGTTATTATTATTGTTACCGTTACTGTTACTACTGTTATTCGCACTGCGCGTACTAGAGTGTCCTGAGCAGAGTTTCGAGTTGTTGGAAAGCTGACCACCCTCGAGATTTAAGTCACTCTCCCTGAATCGACGAGAGAAAAACAGACAAAAAAATAACCTTCGGTCAGTTTGAGACTTCATCATTTTTCTTTTGTTAAATCATCGGTGAGGTAAGTGAATATGTTATGATCAATCGTTCACTGACTTGTGATTTGACTAAACCATAGTCCTTTGATCGAACAGAAGTGCACACATGACAAAACAATGGATTTACTCAATTGTTCTGACTGTTGTTTTAAATTTCTCTATCAAGTCAATGATTTTTCAATTGCCGGGATGAGAATTCATTCAAGCCGAAAATGTCTGGCTATGATTTGAGAATAAAATCAGATTGTAGGATAGACAAACTTTTGAGTTGACGTTGATCAATATTCCATGGCTTTGTGTGCATTATGTTCACAAAAAAGGAGTATCACGCAAGATAAATCACATAAGAATACGTTCCCATCAATAGTTAGATTATAAAATTTGGTTAATGTTTATTAGTTTCGAGTGACTAAAAACTATCGATGTAAAATAGAGTAAGTATAAAATGAAGCTTGATGATATGTTGAATGGTCAAATAAAAAGTAGTGTTGTTTAGTAAGAAAGTAGAAGTAGCTGTTACTGAATGGCGTGCCATTATTGGATTGAGCTCTTTGATTTACCAATTTGAGCATATCGTGCAAGAACTTATCGTTACAGACTGTTATCGTAAGTTGAGAAAATTAAGAGATTAGGTATCCCTGTATAAGAGTGGCCAGATCCCAGGACGAACCCTCGTGTCATTCTTCGACGATTTGTATTGATTGCATGCAAGAACAACCGCGGAACAATAACGAATCGTTGGAATTAAAATAAAAAAATATCAATGTGTATGTACGTATTTTCGGTTCGCTTAGAAAAGTGCTACGAAATTATTTAACGGGGTCGTGCGATTTTTTATAAGGTTACGGATGCTGTCGCGTGTCGGAGGGAAGTTGTTATATAGGTACCCGTCGCGATAAGCTTTGATTCATTAGAGTACAACGTGCTGTAGGTATTTTCGTGACTTGACTGTTAAAGGGAAATTTATAACCAACCAGCCCTTAAGGTATAATAAATATAATATGATTATAAAAAATAAAGTGTTTTACCGTACGATAGTGTTAAGTTTGAAAAGCGTGATGTTAAATATGTACGATGTCTCGAAATGTACGTATACGAGGTTTTCTCTTGAGTCGAAACTACAAGTCAAACACGTTAAACGAAAACAAAAGGCAAATATTGAAAGTTGCACAAGAGAAAACCCGTCGTCTCTTTTGATGAAAAATAAATGAAACGAAGAATCTTGTACTCACCTAAATATAGAGTTTGTGGCCATTATAAAGTCCGTCTCACGCCCATTCGTCACACTTGCTTTGAAGAGCTTTGACTTCGTTTGAACGTTAAGGAACTTTTCCGAGGAGATGAGTAGCCGATATATCGGGCTCATGCTCTCGCCGACTTGAAGCGCATCCTTCAAATGTGTTGATAGCTTACTGAGATCATTCGGGTGGCACAAGTCCTGTATCTTCGTATTGATCAGGTTCTGTAGACAAACATACGAAAATTAATCATTAGATACATATATTACTTGCAAAAGTATGCGAGAATCTGAGCAAGCGAGAAAAAGATGTATATTTTTGCGATCAAGATTTACTTTATCATTGTCTCCTCTTTCTATACATAAATATACAAATGCACATCAATATATTAATGACGGACAGGTAAATATGAGAATAAAATTAATAATGAACATGAGTATTATTTTAATCCACTTAGATCAAATATTGAAGAAAATTATTGCACTTTCTATCACATGCTTGAAATTATTACATTCCATTACATTAATTACGATACAAATCATGCACATAAAATTTACTCCAAAATTTTTTTATTGGTATATTTACTTGTTTACCTAGACAGTAAACTCAAACTATCATCGATCCTACAAATAAATATTAACAATCGCAGATGTACAGAGCAACCAAAATAACAAATGAATAAAATTAGAAATGTTATTTTAAAAATTACAGTTTTACAGTCAATGTTCTCTATTTACAATTTGTCAGCAGCTTCGAACGTAGCAGATTAAAATTAAAATCGTATGTACTGTACTAGTATTAACAAAAAAAAAGAAGCAAATCATACGGAATGTATGAATGTGGGGACGAATATACGAAGAGATGCGTTCCATATTCAAAATGCAGGTGTGTGCGTGAGCTTGGTACATGCGATGCAGTGTAGAGAGCATTTTATTACAAGCAACGAGAGTAACTTTGATCTAAAGCATACAAACACGTGAATGACAAATCACAAATGACGAGAAGTGCACGTATGTATGATAAAGTTGATGCGGGAAACATACACAATTACACATTTTTATATGGATTGATGCATGTATATATACACATATAGATGCATACACATAGAGGAGCGGAGATTGCAGGTGATAGAAAAGAGAAAAAAAATAGAGGAGGAAGCCAATCATTACAGGAGAAACGTTGTCTCGAAAAAATAGTAGTGCAGTGAAAAGAGCATGTTTGCGTGAACAAGATACATGCACAATGCGATTATATACAATCCAATGAATAGAAGGAAGCAGCGCAGTGGCTTTGAGAAGCTACAAAAGATAGAGAGATATTATGCAGTGCGAGAAAGAGAGTGAGAGAGAAAGAGAATGAACGGATGCGTGTGTAAATCATGAACAATTAAGAAACAGCGCTTGGCAGAATTGTGGGTGCAGGGCCAAAAAACCATAAGAAGAGAGACCCCTGAGGCTGACAAGAAAGAAAAAACATGTATGTAGCAGGTAGCGAGTGAGCGTGAATATGTATGTATAAACAACTCGCCCACTCTTGCTCTCTCTCTCTCTCTCTCTCTCTCACACACACTCTTTCAGACTCTCTCTTTCTCTATCTTTCTCTCTCTTTCCTTCTATCTCTTCCACTCCCACACATACATGTACAAGTGGAGGAGTGTGTGATTTGTAGTAGTGGTAGTGTTGTATTTGTTCTGGTTCCGTCCGTCACTCTCTCACCTTGTTGTTTAGGTACTGTGAGTAAGAGGGCGACAGCCAACTGGTGTCAACGGCAATGATCTTGCCAAAAGGGTCCAATTTGAAGGTAAATTGACCGATGCGTTTCTCGTCGAGGGAAATTCGCCGCGCGACGCACATGACGCACGGCCCAATATCCGATGACTCGGATGAAACGTCGTTGCTTCCGGCGTTACTGGCACTGCTACCACCACCACCACCACCGGGTTCGAGTCTCTCGTTGCCGCTGTTAGACCCGTTGCTTGGAAGAAGAGCTGAGCAGATTTGCATAGTCTCATACTTTGATACGCGTTGCTGCTTTTCTTCCATAGTCTCTTCTTTGTCATCGGGAGGCTTCACCAGAAAGCGACATTCGAAGGTACGATTCCGAGTCTGGGGCTGAGGCTCGCTCGACCAGCCTGCTGCTTGTTCATTAAATACGGACACACAAGTTTTGGTTTTTGTTAAATTTTAAACTCTCTGCTGCATGCTTCGTTTATTTTTCTTATTCATTAATTATTACTATTCCGTACTCGCGGATAGTAGGAAAAACGCTTTTCAGTTATTACGGAATGAAACAAAAGATGGGAAAGGTTCGTGTGAACAAAACCAAACGGAAGTTCAAAAAAGATTAAGGTAGGTTACAGATTTTTTACACTACCACGTACCACGTGGTCCGCACGAGATCCTACTCCCCGTTTAGTCGCGAACGATTCTATGTTTTTTAATTACATACGACTTTTGTATACTCTAACTTTCACTTTCCAAAAGAACGTGATCTTTAAATTTTGCCTCTATTTCTAGTCTTCATCCGTTTCATTCGAGTTGGCGTTCGGTTTGATATTTTTCACACGTTCATGACAAATTTTGAATTTTTCTTAACTCCCTATTTTACAACTTTGACAGATTAATCTTTTTTAATCATACGAACGTCTAATTTTGCACACTATTGTTAAAAACTTATATCATTTGTTCCCACGTCCTATATCAACCAGTCCACTGTATTAATAATCTGCTTCGGATGGTACTTCTCTAAGCCAATTGTTTAATAAAAAAACCTATTTTTCTACATATTCTTAACAAAACACGCAAACGACGTACCTCTTAGTTTATAATAATCATGGTGTACCCAATATATAGAAAGTAAAATGCAACGTGACAAAAACACCATGCAAGAGATACCACCGCAGCAGAGCAAATTTTTTAACAGACGATTTTTGGTGATTGACACAGGTAATTAAAGTTTTTCCATTGAACATTTTTAAGAATAAAATGTGCGACAGTGCTGCTTACCTACTGACATCGGCAAAATGTTAGGCATGAAGTTGTTGTGATCTCCGTGATGAATAATATTATAAATATCCTTCCCGAGCACATCATTCTTCGTGTAATTTATATACTCGGTTATGTTATCCGTTACGTATTCCACGCGCCCCTCAGTGTTTACAACGAACAGAAAGCCATCTAACGCCTGCAAAAGACCAAAAAAGTCCTTCCTTTAGTAGATACACCACTGCAAACGATACCAACTTGTAATAAGAAAACAATAAACGAGGATTTAGCACAAAACAAAAAATATAACAACTAAAATAACAAAATACTCTTTCAATATACAACAACAGAAATTACTCTTGACCACATCTTGCTCAATTATAAGTGTCTCTACTCCCTTTACACGTAGCGATGATAATCGAATCATCTCACATGAGGAAAAAATAAACGCCTTGTGTAGAAAAACAAAGAGCTTCGACGATCTGTACTGCATAGACAGAATAAGCATAGGAAAGAAGAGAAGAAAAAAATTTAGGCCGAAAGGCGACTACGTCGGCGGTCAAATTATGCGAGAATGAAAACGTCCAAATCAAAAATAAGTGCAAACAAACCTACACTGTTTTTCAAGCTATGTCCGTTCAAGCACGCCCTCGGCAAAGTAGACGCGGCACTGATTTCGGGGACGGCTAATTAACGTGCACTCACACAAATGCGCCGTTCGCAACATACGTTTGAATTCTCTCTCGCCTATATATAACCGACGCATACGTATATAAACACAGGCATACACAGTAACTGCAGAAAGAGCGAAAACTCAACAAAACACGCTTACGTTAATAGACTCGACTAGGAGGGCCACGACGACTCGTCGACAACAGAAAACCCTGCACTATCCTCGTTCTCCGATCGGCTTCTACAACGAATTTTCGCGTCGCTAAGCCACTGGTCCCGTTCACCCTTAGTGCTGAATTCAAATAGCACCAAGGAGAAAGGGAAAAACGTCGTATGGAATAAACAAGAGTAAATGTCAAATAAGCAGAAGAAACGGTGTGAGTAATACTGGATCGACGATTATCGAGCAAATGAGATATGCGAGCTTGCTTATACCAGTTCGTCAGATAGAAACTCGCTTCTCTATTGATAAGATGCTGCACAAGACAAAGAAATTCGTGCGTGTGCGTGTGCGTGCGTGCATTTTCATCTCTGCTACCGAATTTACAACGTATTTTATCTTAGATATGTAACGAGTCGATTTGTACATATCTACACATACACGTTGACTCACGAGCATAACGTCTCATCCGCCCTTGTATTTATACTGATACGAGGGCTGATGAGACATCAATCAATGCAAAGCATGCTCGCCATTACGAAATTATCAATTTTGAGGAACTAAGCCTCGATACCTTCGAACTAACTTCGATATTTGAATACATCAAATGCGTGTATGTGAAAGCGAGCCGCCGAACGAAAGTTCAGTCATTATATAGTTGCTGCAACCAAGAAGATTAGATTACTACTGCCTCGAACGTTTAATTAGTTCTACGCATGAAACGAATGTATGTACATTTATAGACGGACAAAAACATTTTTTAGGTATTACTCAATACCTGACTACCGGTATATATGCACAGGCCTAGACACATATAGAAAGACAATGTACATTTATTATAGATGTACCGATTAGATCGTTGTCGTTTCTGATTTGTGTAATCTATAACCGTTATTCTGAGCCGTAATTTTTCTGTTTTAACGATGATCTATATACGTTAGTCCGGTGTACATAGATGAACTGAAAAAAAATCGAATGGAACAAGACAAATTACAATTCGTTAGAATATACTTGGGAAAACACTTCGATACGACAACTTCCATTACGCTCAACGTCTTGCGTACATATACATTTCATATCTCTCGACGACGCAGGCAATTAATCCAACTTCACCGCGGTAATTCAAAAAGGTCAATTTACCGTTCCATCTCCAAGAGGTTCAATCTATACACTCAAAGAATCTCATAGGTACATCTCATAGGTGTAGGCAAAAAAGAGTCGCCCACCGTATATACCTATAGGCGTTTATCTCAGGATCGCTCCTTCGGTCATATAATACATACACTCTTCTATCCGTTGAGATCTTCGTGCAGTCGTCAGTGGAACACTTATACTCTACGTTTCATTCTGCACTATACAGACAAAGCACTAGTATGTAGCGGACTTTGCTTAGAAGTGACGCTACTCTTGCCAATTCGCAAAAAATCATTTGCGAGTCTCTATGTATAGGTAGACGACTGACACCGGTATGCACGTACAGAATAAGATTGCGGATCTCGCGCGCGCGCAATATCTAATGGACGTGTCGATGAGCCCGCGAGATATTTACCCTTTCTTTTTCTATGGTTATATGCGCTCTCCCGTTATACGACAATAAGAGAAGACTCACATAGACACTTTCGAGCCCTACAAATATATATAGAGACGAATCACATCGAATCGACCATTGTATCCTATACACATTACATACAAAACTCAAAGGCGGTTTGATTTACTTATCTCTTCGTGAGGTAGACTCTGTACTTCGATTTCTAAACTGCGCGCGATAATGATCTCTCTCTTCTCGCGCCGCTGCAGTAATTGAGTAAGACTCAAGATTGCACTTAAAGCAGTGTGTGGGTGTGTGTTGCGGATTTTACTTTGAAATCGGTATTTTGCTGGGGTATTACTGTTTATTTATACATGTATATTTAAGCGAGATATAGTATATACTTGGAAAATTGCAAGACAGCAGTACAGTGTGAGGTGCAAATCGGTGCAAGAGGTGTCGTAGATTATATATACAAGTTCTGCTGAACGCGATATTGTATAGTATTTCTTTTGTCTTTTATTCTGGATAATTTTCGTTGCTTTGAATCTTGACGTGTTTATAAGGGTTGGACGAATAACGCAGAACCGCTTTACGGTCAAAATTAAAAAAGAAAATAAAAGTAAAAACAAAAAGAGTAGTAGTGTATTGACCCAATCCTTGAAAAACAGACAGTTTAAGTGCTAATATCCAAGAAGGTAAAGATAATATACAGACCTCAAGCAAAATAGGACCGACTTGATCGTTGGAGAGTATGCTAGGATTCGACGAGGATACTTCTCCTTGCTGAACAGCATGACTATTGGAGCCCGTTTGTTGATTGATGTGCCGGATCTGTTAAAAAAAGAAAAATATCGTCAGCCCCTGTAGAAATTCCTTAGCTACACCAAAAAAGATTACTATATACTTTTTTTATTTCTAGTATGTACACTACAGGCTTTCGCATCAGAAGTATAGGTATACGTATAACAAGTTTTCAACGAATAACGAGGTCTCTTCCCGAGATAACGGCTTGAAGTTTCTTTTATTGAGACTACGTTGTTACTGTACTGTTTTGTTTTGACGCATAAAAAGTCTTGAGAGTTTAGTTGTGTGTACATATATACGTACGCTCGCGATCAACGTCCGCGGTGAAGTGAATATACACATGCCTAAAAGCGTGCAGCCGTTGACTTGCACATTATCAGTTCACGCGATAAGATCATTGAGTCAGATCACGTCACTGAAGAACAATAGTGTATTGAAAAAGGCATTACCAAAAATTTGCTCGTATAAACTGAGCATATACACATAGCTGAGTTTTCCATCTCTAAAGATAGGGAGAAATAAAATAGATACGAAGAGTCGAACAGTCAAACAGTCTCGAAAATATTTCATGAAAATTGATAAGTTTCTCGCAATAATAAGAATCATTGCGATATCCAATTTAAATTCCAAAATAAAATTTATCTCAAGCGCGTATATAAAAATGCCGAATTAATAGGCTGAAAATTCGAAGACACTCTCTCTCTCTCTCTCTCTTAAATACACGTCGAATATTCGAAGCTTCGTCGCTGACATAATAACCGCCGACCGTTGCAATCTCGAGTAATAAAAGTTACACACACATTATCACGTATCCAAATATTTTCATTCCGTCCTCGACACTTGAAGCACATTGACATCCCGATGACAGTAGCATAATTTTTGCAAATCTATCTACACAAAAACACACAGATTTACATGATGGGATCATCGAACGAGAAACTCGGAAAGCGAAAGGCACATTATATTATATCTCATATATATATATATATATATATATATATATTATATGTATATAGGTAGTAGTAAGCTCTCTTGCGTGCGCTCAACATCTTTTAAAAGCGCGTCTCGCTGACCTCGTAGTCTCTTTCTCGAGTTGTACATGTATATAATATATGTTTGTGTGCAAGCGTGAGCGCGTGCGCGCATGTGCGTATGCACAGTAGAAAGAGCGAAAGGAAGGAAACAGAGAAAGATAGAAAGAGAGGCATAGCAGAATAATCGCATATACCTATACCCAGTCGTCTCTCGGAAGTAAGAAAGAGCAGAGAACGAAAGAGAAAAAGACGCGGGGTCGTTAACGGCAGTTCCTGCGTTACCAACTGGAGTTCACGGTCAGTCGCGCTTGCGCTCTCTCTCTCTTTCTCTCTCTCATTTGCGCGCTAGCGAGAACGACCTTGAGCTCGTATTTCCCGCGGCCGACAGATCGCGTCGTAATCGCAATGAGTTAACATGTGGCCTCGAAAAGTCGGTGACTCCGCTCGCTCTCCATGCGACGTTGCCACTACTTCTCTAGCACTCTCTTAACATTCGGCATATACAGAAAGAGAGAGAGAGAGAGAGAGAGAGAAAGAGAGACTTTTCGCGATCACTTCTTTATATATGCGCATATTTCGCTTTGGATTCTTCCGGCCTTCCTTCTTCTATATATCACAAGCGCATCGCGTTGCTCTTCATTTCAGAGCTCAGCTTACTTCTCGTTCTCGCATAGAGTACAAGTATACCGCGCTCGACTCTTCTTGACTCTCTTTTATCTTTCTCTCAGTCTTTCTCCTGGCTGCAAGCAGTTCTACCAACCGCTTTTTTCCCCGGACCATGACTGTCTTCTCTTTACCCACATACGTTCATTTTTCCCTATTGTGGAAGGCCAGTAGTACCTCTTTGCATGTACACGTTTCTCTCTCTCTCTCTATCTCTCTCTCTCTCTCTCTCTCTCTCTCTCTCTCTCTCTCTCTCTCAATCTCTCTATGTATAGGTGTCTCACTATACGAATGAAACGAGAACGCGCGCGCACACGCGTTGCACATGCACTTTTCCTCTCGCCGCTACTGCTGCTGCTACTCAGCGAGGGTTCGTTGAACCCTGCGCGCGCGTGCCTGCGTCTATCCGTCTTTCTAAGCACTCAGCTGCAGTGGTATGTGTCAGAGTACACAAGTTGACTACAAAAGGGGGGGCTGTATGCATTCATACATATTATATATTCGTATACGTGTAAGGTACCTCACCTGTTCGACGGTTCTCTGGAGAATCTGACATTTGTCAGTCTTGCCAGAGCTCATGTCCGTGGCGGAGATCAGCTCGGCAAGCTCATCGATGAAGAGGTTTTCCTGAGTCCGTCGTCGTTTCTCGTTAAGGCACTTGTTACTATAACATATGAAACAAAACCACAGAAACTAAATTAGTAACATGATTTCATGCTATTTTTTCTTAAGATAGCTTTTTCTCACTTTATCTAATATCAGTATAGTTATAAATATATCTCTTATTGTCATTGCGCAGTGTTTACGTAAACATTTTTTCCACAATTTTAACATTGTAGGCTAATTGGAGCGTTGCACGCAGCGAAAAGAAAAGCGAGTCCCGCGGAATTTCTATATCGACATCTCGCTGCGAGAAAGGAGAACGCGTGCGCGCGCGCAGCTTATCTTATCATGCTTTCGAAGCGCGGAGAATGCACTTTTCATTCACTCTGCGCGCGATCGTCACCATCTCTTCTATCTCTCTCTCTCTCTCTCTCTCTCTCTCTCTCTCTCTCTCTCTCTCTCTTTCTCTGCGCCGAAAATAAAACGCGTCCGCGGCTCGCGAAAACGACGATTCTGTCATTAGCCCATTGGCTACAGAAGAAAGAGAGAAACTTGACTTTCTCTCTTTGTCTCTTTGAGAGGGTAATATGGAGGGAGCGAACGAATTTTCTAGAGCTTGTAGTAGAAGAATTGGGGTTCGAACCTCTGAATGCTAAGTGTTGAATTAATTAGACGAGGATTATCTTTGGGGCTCATTTCGGGTCCTACGTGTACTAAACTCTGAATTTAATTTTCTCTCTGTTTCCTTTATTTGTCTGTTTTTTTTTAATATTTGGCTTATAATTAATGAATTGAGATTAACCTAATCTGAACCAAATAACGTGAATTGTGAATTTACAAGAGTACTGTTTGAATATTGAAAAATATCTAAATATATTAGAAATTTGAGGAAAAGGATTGAACTTCATCGATACGGATTAACTTAGCGTAATGTATGCAAATATGATTAATAAATAATTTTTCCTACTTTAATGGTATCTGGATTTTTTGTATTCTTCTTAGATCGACATTTTACTCGGTAAACAATTTTTTGTGTATTGATTTTAGACGACAAGATAAATCTTTCTTCAACAAAAATTGCAATGATATTTAATAATAATGTCTTAAACGTACATTCGTATTGCAAGACTGAGGTATAATTTATGCTGCAGAAACAATTATAATATGGCCTTGAATCACTTTCGCATTTTTGTTATTTCGTATTTCTGAGAAGTAGCCGTATACAATCGCATTTCCGATTGGTTCGACGGTCAAACTGATAAATGACGCAATTGCGGTTGGCGCGGAAGTAAATAAGCAGCGACAAAAACTGTACATCGTAGCTATTTATCGCAGAATTTTGCGTGCATAATTTTAAAGTAGTCCTTATTTTAAAGTGATTCTTAGTTTAATGATAACATTTGAATAATTGTTTAAGTCTTGTTGTTCAATATATTCAATAAATTTAAATGGTTATTATTGAGTAAATAGTTTTACTCAATATTTACAAAATCAAATTCATAGCTTTAATTAGCTATTACAAGACAAATGAGTTTTATATGCGAAAATTTTTAATTATAAGCATGAAGAAATTAAATTTTATCTTCCAACAAGGCTTAACCGTGATATGAAATACTTATATATAAGTATATGTATCTGAAGTTACCTAAGAATTATTAGACAGATTGCAAGAATTCAAGTGCATACAGAGTAATTGTTGCATTAATAAACATTTATATTGCATATATTACGCGGCGATAGCGTTTTTTTAAATGTCATCAAAGAAAAATGATTGAAGAAAGATCTTCCTTGGCCTGAATTAAACGACAGCTATTTTCGTCTGAGGAAATTATACCATCACTTGTAATTGAATATTATTTTTTTTCTGCTCTTATTATTCAAGGGTTATTATTAAATTAAACTAACTAATTTACTATTTAAATTACTACTATTTAATTAGTATTTGCCGAGTGTCACTTTTATACGAACATGTAGATTTGCATTAGCAATTATAACGCAATTATACAATTGGTTTTGATCCATACAATTCAAAGCTCCCGTAATAAATGGAATGTCGAGAAAATTCTCTTCTTATATGATAACTCCGAACTGGCTTTCATTAAGTTTAGAACTGGTTCTGAAGTATTCTTAATATCGCGTCTTTCTCAAAGATATACGTTTTTTATGTGATCTTGCATGCTTCAGGGTCGTTAGAGAAGTTAATACTTAATTAAGTATTAAATTATTATGCAATTGGGCAGAAAAAGGAACACATCCATCGAACTTTATTCCGATTCACGGACTGAAGCATAATTTAAATGGATTTACTTATTTTCTACACATGTATTAAATTTAACATAATGAATTTAATATACATGAATTGAAATTGTGATGAATGAAATTCTTATGTACGACATTTTCTTGGAAATCGGAATCCCGAAGGAAAATTCTAATATGTATTTCTTCATTCGAATATCACTTAGGGATATTCGACTGAAGGAATAACGGAGGAAATCTGCTGATTAATTATAAAATAAAATTGCGCATAATCAGTGGAAACAATTAAAATTCCACGCCAGTCTGATGTTAACTTCGTACAATAATATACTTCAATTATATTTCCATGATTTCCTCTCTCAATAATTTATACAACGTAAGATTATAATTTCGATATTCCAAACTAAATAATTTTCAACGAGATAGCGCATAACAGTTAGATTATCGTTACCATTTAATCGACGAAAAGTTTGGTTAAAAGGCATATTTAGTCTTGTTAAACAAACTTTACTAAAACGTCGTTATATTCTTCATGAAAATTTCACAGAGCGAAATAATAGATGTAGACAAATAGAAGATAAATTAAGATAAATAGCAACTGATATTTATCTATGACTGCGTAATTTGGTAGATAGATATTATTGCTGATAGAAATTCATACTTTGAAGTATATATATTTATCATAACATTTTTAACATTCAATATAAAAAACACTTACATTTGCGATTGTGGCTTCGCATCTGATTTCTTTCTCTTCTTAGTCGTGATGCCAGTGATTGCGTTCATTTTGACCCACACAGGGTCTTGCAGGTCACACGGGCCAGGCCTGAAAATAAAAAAAGTCCTAATAAGCATATTTATTGAATAGAAAAAAGGCAAAGCCAAGCGTAATAATAATACGTTGACGCATTTTCGACATGCGTCTCCGACATCATAAGTATTCGCAGTCGTTATGAGAAGGAGGAATAATAATAATAATAATAATAATAATAATAATAATAATAATAATAATAATAACAATGATATTAACAATAACAAAAGAAGAAGAAAAATGCGTAGTGAATCGTTGTCGAATCGAATTATTACCGAAATTGTATTAGCGAAGTTAAAAAAGAGGGAAAACCGGTTTAACTTATTTATAGCTCAAAAAAACGGAATAAGAGGCGGCGAGCAAAAAGTGAACGAATGCCGTACGATCTTTTCGTTTCTCCTTACCATACGAGTACCATTTATGCGAGTTTGGCCCAACTGAATCCGCGCGCATAGTTTATACCGTCCCGTCGATTTACTACGCGCGATAACAATCGCCCATCGCGTTATACAAGATTTCCGTAAATTAAAGTAGCGAGCTTCTGTCTTTCTCTCTCTCTCTCTTTTTTCTTCTTCTTATTCTCCTTTACGTCTCTACCTATACCTATGTAGGTAGATATACACGAGAGATTCGTTTTCGTTTTCTTGAGTACTATGTTCTCCTTCTGTCTCGATGTTTTTTTCCTTCTCCGGTTTTTCTTTCCCGTTCCGGCAACGTCGGTCCGCGTATATGTGCGCGCGTGCGAGCTTTCACAAAATTATTTAAATACGTGCTGCTGGCTTTGACGCACTGTTATCTTTGCAGCTCACTTTCCGCTGTTATTCTACTCGGCGATGCGCGCCGGCTGTTATTTAAAATGCAAACGCCTGTAGGGAGCCTTTATTAAGGATAAAATGTGGTGACATTTATAATGAACGTTGGAAAAAGATGGCTAAGAAAAAACCCGGCTAATATAATAATCTTAAATGTAATTAGTGGCTGTAACAATGACCGATATTTCAACTGTATCGTCCTATATATTTTTCTTCCCCGTGCTGTACATATATACCGGACTTACTTCACTACGCACACTGAAAAAGTTGCAATGGCTTTTATGAGTTAGTGTTACGTTGCAATAAATCATAGGCATGTCTATTCACAAATTAAAATGGACACGTTACACCAAGACTTATACTAAATCACGCATTTGGTATTACGTAGAAATATTCATTGAATATAAAAATACCAAAAGACCCATTGTTAGTTAATAGTGTCAATGTAAAGAAAACAGACTTGTTGAAATATAAGATTAAGCCAGTAACTAAACGTTAAAAATTGGAAACAATGAATGTTCGAATGGAACGTATAAGTTCATTTCCGATGGAAAAACCAAATGTGCGTTCAGCATTAACTTCTCACTTAACACGATAAATCATGCGAAAAATAATCGTAATCGAAAGCGCGTGTCGATTCGAAGATATCGAGCTTCATCCACATATACTGATGTTGCTATATAGCTTAAGTAGCGAATATGTTCTGCGCGCTGAGCCGAGAAATATTTGTTCGACTGCCAGCGAGAACTCGTGAGAGTTCATTAAAAGCCCGATAATATACGACCGATAAAAATCGTATCAATGCGAATATCCAACGTCGTATTTTCTTTAAACGTAAGCTTACATGACGTTTTATGCGTAAACTAATGCACTATACTACCCCTAAGATTTAGCCGATTTTTCGAAGGTATATTCGCTTATAATTTATAGGGAGGCCCCTTTAAATTTGTATACGAAAAAGTGTCGGCTTGAGTCGTTACGTAAGATACGCTATGTCGGACAGTATCACGATCATTTCATCGAAAGAGGTGAAAGGCACGTTTTAAAGCATCGTTGTACCAACGAAAGAGAAAATGCACATTTACATCGTCGTCGCTATACGGGATCACTGTAAAAAACATTCAATTTCATTCCCGTATTCACGAGGCCAATACTAAATTCAACGATTTACAAAAACTATGCACGCAGTCTTGTTGGCTATATATTTTTCATCGACGCAAACTACGCATACACCCACACACATACCGATGAATGCTATATTCACAATAACAAAAAAACGTGCGTATGTCTTTGCACGTGTAAATGATTTTTTTTTTTCAAATAATTTTGAGTCTCAAATGCTTTCAGTTTAAAAATAATATCTTTGTGTAAACAGGGACGCACGGTCAACGATAATAAGGCACGTCGACGCAATTTCGCTTAAAAAAAATAAATTTTCACAGCAGTCTATTTTAACACCAGATTTTACGAAAATAATGCTTCTCGTATATAATCCAACAGTTCAATGCGTCGATTTTCATTACATTTTCTAATGGAGTTTGCTTTTTCATTTCTTAAAACTCGGACATTTA
This sequence comes from Apocrypta bakeri, assembly GCA_018906985.1. Taxonomy (NCBI): domain Eukaryota; kingdom Metazoa; phylum Arthropoda; class Insecta; order Hymenoptera; family Pteromalidae; genus Apocrypta; species Apocrypta bakeri. The sequence continues at coordinate 23,782,393 of JACCIA010000002.1, forward strand.
AAAAATAGCGGTTAATAAATAAAATGCGTATTTAATTTTCTTAACGCAAGATAAAACAAAAGGTTCAAACGCCAAAATCGATTGATATCAATACGACTTCGTAACTGCCTGACTCAAGTTTTGATATTAGTTCTTACGATAACTTCGAACGAGATCCAGAATCATGCTACTCGAGTAAAAATTAATTTGCTATAAAAAAAATTCGCAAAACAGGAGTAAAAAAGTATAATTTTCGCGAAAAAATTGTGTAAATATGAATAACAAGATAAAAATGGGAACATGTGCATATTCTCGATCATATCTCGTTTTCCTATAAATGTATGAAGAGACAAAATGAAAGAAACCCAAAGTTCGAGCTACCTGAGCGTCATATACCCTGATAAAGTACTCGTTTTTATTCGAATAGGTTCATGTCATATGTATTAGCAGCGAAAGTAGTTTATTGTTATTGGATTTTTAATATCAAATTTTATTACAGAGAGAATTCTCATAAAGTCGAAAAATAATTAATTTCCTCGTATATTATAGCAAAGGTGCGTATACAAGCCTAAACAACAACGGGGGTAAAACAAGTAGTAGCTGCGAAATGATACATCCGCCAATTTATTTTTATAGGATTAAGAAGCAATTGCGGCAAACAAAATAATAAACACCGCAGCGAATGAAGAGGCGGTAGCGGCACGATAGGCCAGATGAAATATGACGGCGCCCGATCTGCGCTCAATCTCGCTCGCTCGCAATTCAACACGTGTATGAGAGAGTGCACGTAATATGTAATAGACCTTTTCCCTCGGTGCATTAACGAAGATTGCCACAGCCCTTCCATTCATTAAATTCGCACGAGCTTATAGAGCATTGCAGATGAACGCGCACACACATCGAAAGGGAAAAGATACACCGTCGATTTCCTTCTCTATCTCTTTTGCGTAATAAGCAGACGTGCTCGTTTACAAATAATATATAAATATACATATGTAGAAAGAGAGAAAGCGAGAGATAAAGAGGGAGAGAGAGAGAGAGAGAGAGAGAATAGGGGATAGACGGAAGATCTGTATACCGTTAATGAAGGCCGATATTACGTTCCGGAAATGGCGCTAATAAAAGTCAATTCGAGATTCGAGGATCAAGATTGTGGACGCGGCACAGCGGGGAATATTCGTGCACGCTTAACGTCCCGCTTGCGCGAGTGTAGTTTGCTTAGCATATGCGCGCGCACGAGCGTCGAGGCGCTTTTACGAGGCCCCGTAACGCACGCGGCGGCGGCCCGCATGGGATTTCTATAAATCATTGGGAAAAAATTTACGGGCCAAGCCGCGCGCTTTTATAACTTGCATATAATACTAACTGTAGACACGCGCTCGCTCTTCTCCTCAGCGCTCTCTCTCTCTCTCTCTCTCTCTCTCTCGGCTTCTTTTGACGGTAAAAAGTTTTAAGGAGCCATTGTCTCGCGAGGAATATGTATACTTTGCCGTCTCTTCGGCAGAAATACGCCGGGGCTTTTTTTTCTAGTGCAGCCAGCAGATTTGCTGCTTAACCGGCGCTTTGCCGTGAGGATTGTTTTATTGCAGGTTTTACGATGTAAATGAAGATAAATTCTTGGAATTGCAATTACAGCCGAAAAAGCCTGTTCTATAAAACTGATCTACTCGAACCGGTTAGCGCGCGCGACTGCGCTCCCCTCCCCCTCTATTCATCCTAACAGATATCCCTCCTTCAGTCTCTTTCTTTTTCTTTCTCTCTCACTCTCGTATGCATATAACTACGTTGTTTCAAATTATTATATGCGCTCGAGTTCTGGCTACTTCCCTTTTTTCAGAATCATTAGCCATAAAAGATAATTTCTTAATTCGAAATATAAGCTGATTTAGTAAGAACTTCTTGTGCTCTTGCCGCGCGGATAAGCTATTTCAATGAAATATACCCAATGCTACTTATTAAGTATAGAAAATAAAATAACGATATGATTATGTTAATGCAGGGCAAATGTATGTAAGCGTAAAAAAACGAAACCTGGTAGAAAAAATGTATGAGATTGTTGAGACATTGATATGTTTTCCCGGTATTAGGGAACAAAAAAAATGTAGTCTCCTGCATTCACTTTTATGTCATTCGTTGTATTCGTTTATATGCAGTACAAATGCCAGCATTATGTATTTAGATTTTTCAAACTCGACGTATTCATTACTATTATTTTCAATACAAGATCCTTTTGTAAAGTCGAGATTTTCGAAATAACTTTCTGTGTAATACACCCTCGGTGTGTATATTACACAGAAAATTATAGTTCAGTGAAAATTGTATTTCACGAGATGACGTATATAAGTATATAAAATTTAATTAAGTTCGTTAATATATATATATATATATATATATATATATATATATAGGATTCAATATATACACTTTTAAAGAAAACGAAAATAATTTCGGTCGGGCCTATGAAATTCTGATCACACACTGATAATTAAATCTGAAGCTTATCTGTTAAAGTTTTTTTATCTATTTGAGGAAGGTAATCTCTTCTGGGTATTTTGAATATAGAAGAATATTTTTTAAATTTATTACATTTTTTATAAATTATTATATAATCTATTAAACCTTATTCGATTTTTATTAAGTATTAGTGGAAATTATTAAGTTGATAACGTCAATTAAATGATTAGAAAACAATTAATACATACAAAATGATTTTTATCAAAAAGTAAGTTGTTCCATGATTATTACCCTGAATTAAGTTAATTTATTCGCTTTTAAAAAATATAGAAGTATGTGTGATTTTAGAAACTAAACAACATTGCACTCCCGAGAATGTTTCATTAAATAATCGTACAGCAGAAAGGTCATGCATAATAACTTGAACGATGAAACTCCTTACGGTAACAATTAAGATCATTGACATGAGTTTCTTCGAATGGTAAATAACGCTGCTCGTAATCTATTCAGAATTCATATTTATATTTTTTACCTAACTCAATACAGAATGGCTGTAGTTTTAAAATATTGAATTAAAACTATAACGTTTAATAACCGAGTATTCGTGCCTGTTGCTATTCCTAAGATTTGTATACATGAAATATATTTCAATTCGAAATACCTTGGTTTGTAGAAGATAAACGTCATCTTTAGATTTTATCCGAAAAGACAGCTCCAATAAAGCAAAATGTTGAATATTCTGATTTTTATTAGTTACGATTGTTTCAAAGCTGAGGACTTGAGAGTCCAAGAGATCGAAAGAAATAGAAGGTTAGCTACTACTGTAAGAACGGTCACATTCCAAATATACTTGCTGTCTGCCACGCAAGCCCTCGACACCCCAGTTGCCAAGCTCAATGTATCTCAGTTTCTCTCTTATCGCATTGCCATAGGCAGGGTGCTCTCTGAAATCTACATGGGTGACAGATTATCTATCGGATATTTTATCTTTTTTCTCTCTTTTTAAGTTTAAGCTTTATACCGACTACGTAATACTCGCAAGTAATATACGATACGATGCACGATAGTGCTTGAGAACTGTGTCAACAATGTTTACTTCAATTTCTAGTAAAAACTGTTTATTTATTAAGCGTAATCATGTCAAGTTACTTGTGAATCATTGAACCGATGTCTATTCGCTTTTCGACATAGAATATACACATATGTTGTCTGAGATTTGACAAGTAATTAGAATCCAGTTATGAATAAAGTTGCTCGTAAGATTAAAATGATTTTGTAATTTTGCATTTTAACCTGCAAAAAAGTTTAAGATTATTCGCTGGCAGTTGAAAAAAAACAAATTGTGTACGTGAATTTTCTTGAAATGCGTGTACAACCAAATGCAAATTAATAATTATGTCATGAAAGAACATTTTAGAGTCTCATAAATGTCGACTATCGTCATTACGTACATTAGATTTAAGTCGCCGAAAGTCAAATATTTTAGGAATATTGGTAAGTATTGAATTTAAAAATTCTAAGACACGCGGTCTCCATTAATGTACAAACAGTTTCTCGTAAAATCAAAACTCGAGAAAGCGAGTATATGAGGAATGCATGTATATCAAGATACATAATAGATAAGTAGATTCGTGCCGAGTATACCAATAAAGACTTTGACACGTATCTAATTACAGGTACATCGACATGAAAAACCACCCAAGGGTCTATACATGGTGATCGAAACGAGTGCTCTAGGAAAAATAATAATCGTGCATATATGTGTGTATGCATGTGTGTGTGCGTGAGCAATAAAGCCTGAACAATGAAATCTTGCTCTCTAAAAGCTTTAGCATAAGGAATCATTCGCGCGCTGAGTAACTAAATGTATTATATAGACAACGACACAAGTCGCTCGCACCTTGCATCACAGAGATCGCGCGCCGTCGCCGGCACGCACGCGGCCGTCACCCAGTTCAGCAGTTGTCACGGGAAGCTGCCGTTGCCACGGCTCTCCCTCCTCTCTATCGTTTTTTTCTCTCACTATCTATCTCTATCTCTCTCTCTCTTTCTCTCTCTCTCTCGCTCGCTCTCGCTCTATCTCGCTGTTATTATACTGCTGCTATACGTAGCCGTGTGTCCCTTTCCCCGCGCGGTGCACTCGGTCGCGGCGCAGTCGCTCTTCCTCTCTTTCCTTCCACGGCGCGCTTGCTCGGCGCGCAACCGATCAACACCCACTCGACTTATCGCTCGAAAAAGGCTCTGCTGATTTTCACTCGAACATTGAATCAAACGAATTTCCGAGGCACTGGCACATAACGATGGCAGACAACAGACACTCGCGCACGTATTAATTTCGCTTCAACACCTCTCGTGCGCCAAAAAAAGAAAATACAAAGATTAAAAAATACAAACAAAATTGAGGAAAAAACTTTCACCTTCACTATACGAGCGGTATGCGTATGCATACGTATGCACACACGTATGCACACACGCACATATATAAACGTAACTCCGCTTCCAGCGCGGAGAGTGCGTAATATCGAGCGCGCTGCGCTCGACCCAGTAGCAGACGACACTGCTTCTGCTGCCACGTGCAGTCTGTAGAGAGAGCTGCAGTAGTTCACTATATCACGCACTATATATCACAATTGCAGTGACTCCTTCCATTCCAGTTCCTTCGCAGGCCAATCGTCGGTGGCGGCCACTGCCGCCCCGACACTGTCATATCTCACTCTATTCCTCGCACTTTTCGCGTAATACACACTCGGACACTCACTCGCGAACGCGATCGCGCGCGGTTTCGATCTCTCTCTCTTTCTTTCTGTCCGTCGAGAGAGGCAGGTCTGGTCGACGGCAGGAGTCGAACTGACTGCCTCTGGTGAGTGTATGGCAGCACCGTATAGGAGCGAGTCTTTCTTTCACGCTCCCCGCTTCTGATGTCGGTGCGCTCGCTCGCGTATGCGGGAGCTGTACTGCTGGCTCGACGACGCTAACGTACAGCGAACGAGCGAACGAGCGAGCGCGCGCGCGCGCCTCTGACTGGAATATAGGTCAGTGGGCCAGGGCGATCTCGCGCGCTCGCGGCAACGCGGACATGCGCGCCGACGCTTTGCCTGCCTGCTAACAGACTCACTGCACTGCTACAAGCTACTTCTCTTGACGTTAGAGAGTGTATATGTGTGCGTATGTTAGTGAAGCCTAGAACGCGCGTACAGAGGCGCTATGTGTGCTTAAGCGCGTCCGTGTGAGGTCGAGCTGCTGCTGCTGCTGCTGCTGCTGCACGTGTGCACCTTCTCTCTGCTGCCTCATGGCTCGATTCATGCGCGAACGGGAAAGACAGAGAAAGATTGAAAAGTGCCCGCTGCGCCGTCGCGTTGCATATGATATGAACATCTTATACGCGAAGCGTCCCTCGCTTTGCGGCACTTCTCTTCGTCTTTCGTTTTACTCTCTCCCTCTCTCTCTCTCTCGTCACTCTCGACTCTATCGTCTACTGTATAGATTATGTAGGCTGATGTGTTGCGGCTGCTGAGAAAGAAAACCGCTTGCGCAAGTTCTCTGTACTGATGACGCGGCAGTTGTCATTGATTTTTCTCGCTCCAAGTCGAGACTCGATCTTTTTTTGGACCGACGCAGAATTTTTCAAACGTGCGTAGGATGGATGGTGTACGCACGATTGAAGATATATACCTACTTTTTTTTGTTTTCGGATAGAGTAGGTGATTTGCCTTCCGGAAGATTGATTGCGAAAGAAAAAGCTAGTTTTGTGATTCAACTTAGTTTGTGGACAATTTCTTCACGCTATAATGATGGCAGGTTAATAAATTAAATAAATGTCTTTTTTAACAAGTTAAATTAGAATACATGCACGAAATAAATGTTTAATCCATCACAGTTTGTCAGATAATGAATTTTAGTGCGAAATCAATAGAACTGCTTAGCCGTATTGTTGCAATACAGATCGACCTTATTTTTCTGCAGGGATGACAAAACGAAAATATAGTAATCGCCAGATTTTCAGAAATTCTGTTATACATTCAAAGGTGGGAACCGCGTAGCTTTACAAATAGAGCTACCAAGATTGCTTCTCATTGGAATGTATGTCAAGATCATATATATAAAATAAAGAATGTAAGCATGAAACCTGTATTTCACGCGGTTATATATCTAAAGGAAAATTCATGATATTCTACAATTCACAACTGGTTATTACTAATTACTCTGTAAACCGTTTTATCTTTAATTTTTTCACCATTACAAATTAAATAATTGGATTGATTATAAAAGTGTTTGAGAATCTACGAGACGAAACCAATATATAATAGCCCAACAAGATTGATAAATCAATGAATGAAAGTAGTAAATAATGTATCATCCACTTGGTATGATATCAGCCTTCCAAAGCAGGCCGTACACTGTATACGTAATAGCAATAAGATTCGCTCTCATTATTATGTTAAAAGAATAAGAGAACTTTCGGAAAAAAATTACAGCAGCGGAAAGATTTATCAACATCGAGGATAATATTCTCGCTGACATATAAGTCACTTCTAAAGAGAGAGAGAGAGTGTGTGTGTATAGTTCAGAAAGCACGTGACGTACATAGAGGCGTACGTGTAAGCAGACGAGTTGCAGCCTCGTATAATACATAAAGTATACGAGCGCAACACACGAGTACACCCACGGAGTCTCGTGCTAGCATCTCTATATATACATATAAAGCTGTGTGTGCATCGCGTCGCACTTTCACGGACTAGGGCACCTGCCTAACTGGCTGCGCCTGCCTTCCGGCCTTCCGTCCCTCTCTCTCTCTCTCTCTTACTCACGCGCAGCATTGGAGTTACCGAGCACTACGATCGATTACGCTCTTGGACGTCGAAATTGTTACAAGAGCAACGCCGCAATCGTCGAGACTTTCCTTTCGACCAACCGACCAACCCATCGACCGACTCTCTTGTACTAAAATATATATGTATTATATGTATATATAATATATATATTTTATATATATATACACACACACGTACGTGGATACCTCTCCATATGCTAGTTTGAAAAACGAGTCGATTAATATTTGCGCTTATTTATAACATAAAATAACGACTGACTCACCGAGTATCATATATGCGTTCGACTTTCTTTTCAAATCGACTTTCGCGCTCGATTGGTTTTTCTCTTTCGTTCGCGGCACGATTCTTTTCGGCGGTAACGATGAGCAGACCTGGTTTTCAGGAGAGCAGAATTTCGCTTTCGGTGACAGCGAGTTTTCACTTTTACATTAGCGCGCAAGCGTAACTTTCTGAGACTTTACTTTTTGAGCCGAGCGATTCGCCTTTTATGGGACGACTTATTTTTACTTTTGCTCTTCGTTTAATTAAATACATAATTTAGCTCGCATTATTACCGAGAGCGCGTGAGCGGTTCTTTCTTTTATTGTTATTTTATTACATACATACATCATAAGATTTCGCGTCGAGTTATTTCCAGTTGAAAGCGTGATCTCTGACGTGTTCGAGTTCTGTTAAATAAGCCATTGTCTTACATATACTTATTTTACGAATCACGTACATTCGAATTTTTAACTTACTACAACGAAGCAGAAGCGGAATTTTTAATTAATTTATATTATCAATGCAGAGTATATTTATTAGGACAGTTTCTGTATAATTATAGTTTGCCATTAATATGTGATATTTAATTTTAAATTATAGAATTGCAATGCTGCTTCTGCTAATTGGACTAATTAATATATGTAATGCAAGGATAATCGAATAATAAATTCGACTGAAGTTAATAATGAGTTGACAAATTATTATGAATTTAATTACGTTTCTTTCTGCTGTACATATGTAACTGAAATACTTCAACACTGAAATATTACGTTATAGTTTTCAATAAAATAAAAATAATTGTATATTTATTATTTACATATTTAATAACTACAATGAAAAAACAAGTAGTTAATACGACAAAGTAATTTGTTTATCTACTCGAAAGTTTACGCCTAATTTTAAACCTCTTAAAATGCGAAAAGTAGCTTACTAAAGAAACCATTAGGTAATAAACTGTACATTTAAAACGGATTCAGAGCATACTTGCTACGGTAATCGTAATTTATTAGCTTTGCTATCTCGGCACAGCTACATCCAAACACATAGTTTTGAAAAATATGTACGGTACCGACGTGATTGTTAATCAGCTCAGTTGTGAATGCGCAAAACCGACGATATTAATATTTTATTTGTCATAAGTACGTATTTTTCACCAGATTTTCATACTTTACCCACTGCTTATTTATGAAGTATCCATCGGAACAATCGTATACTCACCTAAAACAAAAACAATAAATAAATTGGTACATTGTTATGGATAATACAGATAAAAATATTAATAACAATTTACATATTTATATTAATCGACTAAGCTCAACATCGCAAAGAGTATACGTCTCGAAGTACAACAAAGATACACCCCGAATGTTATCTAATCGAAAATGCCTGAGTCATGAAACTATACTGCACGACAACAGCGTTAGCTCTCGACGCGTCAAATTTCATCCCTTGATATAGGTATACTTATGCGACGTACCGAACGAGAGGAGATTACAGTCGAGCGTATAGTTAAGCCGCAGGAGCAAGAAGGAAAGAAAAATAAGCAGCTACAGCTTATTCCGTTTCGCAAGTCGTAAGTATTGGATGTCGCTTCTGCGCGAAACGATAAAATGCTCGCTCTCTCTCTCTCTCTCTCTCTCTCTCTTGGACTCCCATATAGGTATAGCAATATAACGAGCGCAAAGAATTCTGTTGGAAGAAAATTGTTAATATGATAATTGAACTTGAAACTCGTGTAATAAACTTTGAGCGCATAAGGCAATTACAATCCAATTGACATAATACATACCATATATTTCATTCGTTTCCCACTTATCGAACCGCATAACATGCAAGCGCGATACTGTATTAATTTATCAAACATCGTAAAAAACGTCTGCTCTAATACACGTTTAACATTGTTCCTCAACTGTTGACAGATCTTGATCGGAAAATTCAGAGGCTCGTTATGGCTAGGGTACAATCGCGAAAAAAAGGTGGAGGAAGGAAGAGAGATGCTCTTTTCCTTATATCGATTAACGATAAGAACGGCTAACTAGAAGCACTTGACGACAATGTGAAGCAGCAGTAGCAGCAGCGGGAGATTAATGTTCGTTGAAATTTCGGCCACTCGATAATAACGCAATTAGGGAGTACAGAAAGGGCTTGAGCATAAGTGACGTTTTCCTGATGTACCTACACACTCCACGAAAAAGTGTTAGCTATTACGATCTGTGATCGATACCTTAATGATTTACATGATAAAACTGCTAGGAGATTTGGGTGACAGTATTTTTCCTGTTATTATTTTTTTTTTATTTCTTATTACCTTTATTCAAGCACGCGAGGTAATGGGGGGTGGAAGGAAAGTTAATTTGCCTCGAATTTCACGAAAGTGGAGAGTTCTCGTATAGGAACAATTATAAACACTGATTCACACGTTTGTATTCAAGTTTATTTAAAAAAAAATCGTACTTTATTGCAATTTGAAAGCTGGAAAATTTGAATAAAAATCTGCATAACAAATTGAAGGGAGAGTCCGATCTCGTGCTGGCTAAGAAGATAAATGTATGTATCTTATGTAAACGATTACTTTTGAAAAAAGTGAAAGCAGCTCGCGAGTGTGTCGCTTGTATTTTCATTCTCGAGAGCATTATAGCACATGTAGCAAGGTAACATACACACGCTAAAAAACAAAATATCATTTTAAATAAAGGAATGAAAATTCAAGAAGAACTGTAATAATTTGATAATTAGTTTCTACGAATATTACGACTTTAATTATTATTCGTGTTAATATTATATTCCAAGATTCCTCGAACTCTCTATGCTCTAGCTGACCATGGATATTCATTGATTAACTTCAGTACTTATTAAGTTAAGAGTCGATAATATTCTTATTAAGTCATTGTTTTGAATAATCAAACAGTTCTCCATGTTTGATTTTTACTGTTTGATTGTACACATTTTAATTTTTTTTATTTCATTCACTACTGTAATAATTTTATAACAACTAGACCAATTTGATTCTTGGAACCAAACTATATGGAAGAATTAATTAATGAATATCATTTTGAAAAACTGTACATGATATTCAAATTTTGTAATTTATTTTATAATAAAAAAACTTCTGTAGTTCACACGAAATAGATATTGTACACGTACAGTGCAGCGCTTTCATTGTTTATGTTTACTCAGCTGTCTACAATGAAATCCCTTAGAGCTTATATATTTGCAAATCTGCTTAAGAGTTTACCAATTATACCGTTGTTTGAATCTTTCTTATTTTCTCTCTATCTCTCTCTCTCTCTCTCTCTCTCTCTCTCTCTCTGATCATAATGTATAAAACGATGTCTACGTTGAGCCAAAGTAACATGAGAATGGACTCTAACTATCCACAATACATCATGTTTATTCCGAATAATCTACGTGAGAGTTCAGCAAAGAAATGAGTGATTGTAAGTTTTTCCTGTCCACGCATGGTAAACACGAACGAACGATAGCACTATACTCTACATTAAAAAATACAAAAAACTTGTAGTAGTCGTAACTCTAAAATAGTCGGATAAAACATAAATTAACGCAAATTTAGCAGAGAAAACAAAACAGTGAGAAGCTACTTGCGTCTAGTATTACGAAGTAACGCGTCATAGCAATTCTGAGCGCGATACAAATATGTGCAGATATCGTGACGTGCAGCAGAACAACTACCACTGTTCGCACGTTCACACAATGACGCCAGCCAGACTTCTCTTATGCCATTACAGCTAGTCTCGCGAGATAGCGGAATACGACGCCAACAGTACGTGAAGTGTATGGAGCAGCTGAAAAGTACTATGCCGAAAGAGGGAGAGAGAGAGAGAGAGAGAGAGAAGGAAGACAACGGGACACGGGTTGCCCTTTTATAGGGATGTTTTTTGCTCAACTAACGGGCTGCCTGTCCGTGCAGAAGTTGTTAGAGTTCTCTATATCTATCTCTTTTTAGTGCTGTATTAGAAAAGCTAGCAGAACTTGGGGTCAAGCCAACTGCAAACCGCGCAGAAATTAAGCCACGAACATTAGCCAAATTATGAAACGTATCTCGATAGATTTCTGTACAAACTTTAATTTTCACTTAAGTGTACATATTATTCAATTGAATGTACAGTATAAGTTTCGTTCACATGCGATGGCGTTGTCTCTCAATACTGTCGCATTGACAGAACAACGAGAGATGCAGGGATTTACTGTCGCATTTCGCTCGTCCTTTACGAGTACTAATCTATACTTTATTGACCGAACGTGTCATCCTCTGTCTATTTCACTCTTTCTCCCATGTATGTTCGAATGTGTACATAAACTCTCGTTTTATGACAATACTTCGACATCGATACGCGTTCTAAACTTTTGCCGTTTATACGGCCACAATTTCTGCGCGTTACACTTTGGAACGCCCGTGCGCGTTCACGGCAAATAGACAGAGAGAGACAGAGGGAGAGAGAGAGAGAGAGAGAGAGAGAAGCGCCCGAAAGAAAGGAAAAGCCAATCGTAAGCGCTTTTGAAAGCTTTAAAAGCGACGCGTTTTATCATTGTTTTACGAGCACAAATCCACTTTACAAGAGAAGAGGAATAAAAAAGCCTCGTGAACGACACATACACAGACAAAGAAAGAGAGAAAAATAGTGAAATTCCTCGCGGATATTACGCAAATAAAGAATAAAAGAAACCTTACGAAAAAATCTATTGTCAAGATCACAATCAAACATCATCTTCCGGCAAGAATTTGCTCGCGCGAATTACTATTTGGTGAGCGCGTGGACGTTTCGACTATTTTACGAAGAAAATGAAAACGAGTCGCGTCATCGTGGGAAAATAATGAGACACTCGCTTACACGAATATGTGCGTGGCATCCTCGACGACAACAACGACGACAACGACAACAACGACGACGACGACGAGGATATAATTCCGAAAGTGAAGTTGCGAACAAACCCGCACATACAGACACACATACAGTGGTAAGGAGGGAGAACCAGCGAAAGCTGCGCGCGGCAGTGAACGTGACACGCTGACCAAATTCAAGCGAGAGAGACAGGCCTCCGCTTCATCTTCTTCTTCTTCTTCTTCTTCTCTACTTATATTCTTGTTCTTTTTCGTGGGACCGGCCCTCAATTAAGGTGGCAGTCGGAATGTCTCCTTTAAATTTTTTTTTAATTTTAGACCGACACCAGCGTTAATAAGTTTATTTTCTGCGTACGAATGGTGAATTCGAAGGCAGGGCTGCTGATGCTATTTTTATTCATTGATTCAAAAATTTATTTAAAATATAAAGTTCTTAAGATTATATGTATATAATTATTTTTTTGTATTAAATGCGTAGGGCGTCTGAGATTCGACTTTCGCCCTGAACAGACACACCTGCTTTGCATGAAATTCGAGACGGAGTTAGATTTCTATCGATTTAATTCGATCGATCGCAGCTATGCTAATTTTTATTCGTATACAACCCGAGAATAATTCAACGAGCAGCAAAAGCCGCTGCGAGCTTTCGCTTTCTCGCGACAACGACGGGATGAAAGTACATACATTACAATAAACTGTTAGTGCTGCTGTCGACGGATAGTCATTTATTAGCTGCTAATGCCGATTGGGAATATCAGCCAAAAAGCAGAATGAACTATAAGAGAACGAAAATTCTCTCTGTATAGCTTCGCACTGTGGCACATGAATAAATATTCAGTCAATAATATACTACGTTAGTTCTCGCGTTGTTATGATGATGCAACAACGGTTATGACCACTTAATTAAAACTTCATTATACAGGACGTGATTGACATCTCGATAGTTATGCAATAATTATACGCTTGTTATATTAAACCGAACGCTGGAAAAATGCGAGAAAAAGAGAGAGGGAGGCATTACTTAATCGTTTTCCATCTGCGAGGGACGCCATTATTATCCCGTAATATATCCCTCCAATGCGTATAATACGTCGTCTCTACCTATATACTGACTGTCTATACGAAGTTGGTGAGTTAAAAATAAAAATAAACTAATCGCACGCTCGTCGTTCGGAAGTAAGAGAAGTGGAGGCCATAAAATAGGAAAAGGTGCTTCTCGACAAATCTATATAAAGAAAAAGTAAACGAAAATAAATAGAAAAATGATCTTTCGTCGAAACCGCTCGAACGATTAAATAAAACATTCGTCGACCGAGGAAATAAAATCCTTTTGCTACTGCTGTGTACAGAATTATTAACCCAGCGGTAGTACAGCAACCCAATGGAGTAAATCGTAAGATAAAATCGTAATATCCTTCCACAGGTCGGAAAAAAAAACTGTATCCGCACTCGACGGAATGCGTCCGGAGCAACGAACAGATGCAAGCCTCTGGAAATCGAGGCAAACAGTAGAACTGCCGAGGAAGCAAACTCTTCGCGACTTCCGTTTGGCTCTAAGCGTTCTCTCTTTTTTTCATCCTCTTTCTCACTCTCTATTCCGTGGTATATGTCGTTGTACAGACGTTTAAAGGCGGCATAAGCTTAACTCTTGAATATTACGAAACCTTGCTGGCAAAGTGGGATAAAGCGAGAGAGAGCAGTAGTGTTCTCTCTCGCTCTTTCGCTCTCTCGCTCTTTCTCTCTTTCTCTTTCTGTCTCGTTCCCTCTCCAAGTACTATGCCGATGCGAGTTCTGTGTAAAGAGGTAGAGAGAGAGAGAGGGAGAGAGAACTCAACGTTCGATTGCCGTGTGCGCGCGCTGGCGCTCCGTCATCGGCGGCACAGCAGCGCCAGCGATGCCCCACTGACCTCAAAATTTGAAAACCTCGGGGGGAAAGAGAGAAAGAGAGAGAGAGAGAGAGAGAGAGAGAGAGAGAGAGAGAGAGAGAACGAGTACAACAAATGCAGCGAACAAGCGAGCGCGACCCGACGACGCTCTTTTTCAGCTGAGAGAACAGACGACTTATTTTTTTTGTGCACGATACAATGAGAAAGAAAGAGAGAGGGAGAGAGAGATGGAAGAGATTCTTCTTTTTACTTTACTTTTATTTTGGTCATCGGGGTGCCTGGAAGAGAAGGTTGCATTATTGTGACAGGAGTCGCGTGCGCGATATAGTGCCGTTTTGGATGCGACACTTGCAGTGGTATTTACATGGCCTACTTTGATTTTAACTTTGAAGCACTCGCGCGTGCGATTTTTTTATCACCAATGACTAACGAAGACACTGCCGTTGGAAGAATAGTCGTTAAAAGGAAGGTTGCAAATAAAAAGCAGATTGCCAGGGGTAAATCCATTTATAAAAGAAAATAGCGTTGTACATCTTTATAGCTTATGTCGAGTGTACCGCGACTGGAAAATCTAGAAAATCCTGGATATATTTTAATTCGATTATGACGTCACGCTAGGACGACTCACTATATAACCGCGAGTATGCGTCCAAACGACACTTTCTCGCGACGATCGTATTATGATGTCATAGCAGCACACGCAAACGGGTTTATACGTACAGTCTTTACTCGTTTTCGAGATAATCCGAGAAGGAAACTTCAAACACAATGACGCCGGGAGTGCATATATAAAATACATACGTTCATACTTATGATGCTAAATTGTCATTTCGACGTTTCATAACTTGTGAATATATATACCTTACGGGAAAATGATTTTACTTCGTCGGACAATTACTTTGCAAGAGACTTTCATAATCAATTATCGATTATCGGTGTGTTAACAGTTATTTAACGGTTTTCAATAGTTTACCGTTATGTGTGCGAGCAAAACAATCTAGAAGTATTTCGCACTTTCGAAGCGCTTTTGTTTTCGACTACCTTCTAGCAAACTGTAAAATATGAATTAATTGATGAACCAGAGAAGCTCTGACTAATTTAACTATGCATATATACACCGATAATCATAAATTGTACAAAGTTTGCCGATATACACAATTCGTTCGCTATATTCTCCAAATGAGAATCGCGGAGAATGGAAATAGTGTAAGTTTCGAAAAATATTTCAAAACAATTAAGAAGTTTGCTCTTGAAATATCGTTTGTACGCCAGTTAATTTTCCCCTCCGGCACTCATTAACATTCCCTCGTACAAAAGCATACGCCACGCACCGACTTCTATTTTATCGCACAGTCACAGTCAAAAGTCAAATTCTACAATTCCAATAATTCCAGGCAAACGATTCGATATATGCGCAGAATATTCTCAACAAAAGACAGCAGCATCGGCAGCAGCAGTAGCATCGACACAGCAGTGTGGTGGTGGTACACGTACATATCCAGTAGTGCGGCAAAAAACACATCGGAGTGAATTTGGAACGCTGCTCGCGCGTATTATTTACGCAGGCGCGCGAACGAGCCGTGCAGAAATAAGAAGAAATTACGGCGTTGCCATGTCCCCGACGCGCTCTTGGAGCTCGATGACGTAACTCCCGCGTCTTTGCGTCATAATGTCGCGCAGGACATTGTACATACATTTACATAGGCTCAGCAAAGCGTGATTGTTTTTGTTTTCGTTGTGGCCTGTGCCTAAGGAACAAATATGTATATACACATCCTTATGGAAGAGGAAAGACGACAGCTGCGCAACGTTAATACAGAGGGGGTGTGGGCGAAAGACATAATTGAGATACTAGAGGGCAGGGTGCAGGAGAGAGTATCGAGTGGACTAACGACGATATGACAGAGAGAAAGGATCGTGGAGACAACGGATGGGTATATTATATATTATATACCAGTTGATTGCTGTCTCAAGACAATTCAGAGGGAGCATAGATGAGATTTTCGATGGGGTTTCATCAGTGAACTCCGACAATCTTGAGTGATATAGTTACGTTGAGGAGAGGGGGAGCAGGAAAGAGAGATGGTGGTTTATTAGGGATGAAAAAATTTTCAGTCGATATTCATCTGCATGCAGAGTAGATGAATTTAAATTTATTTCAGAAGGGCGTGCATGTTATTGCGGGAAGGACGTATCTAACGCATAAATCTTTTGCGCGGGCACGCTCACATATAGAGCGACAAGCAATTGCTTTTAGGAAAAGCGCGAAAAAAATTATGATTACGATTCACGCGGGACCTAAATATCATGAAAAAGTCTAATCGCTGATACTAATCGTATACGAAGAAAAAATAATAATATTGAAGTATACTTAAGCAATATATACGATACTTAACCAAAAGTGTTCAATGAAATTTAATCTATTTAATGAACTTTTTCCATCTTCGTAAATAATGGATTGTTTAACGAAATTCCAGCGTTATTCGGTAACAAAATCGAAATGAAAGCTATATGACCTAGCTGGTACAATAAAACTCCATCGTGACGCACAAAAGATAATCCTATCTAAAGTATAGAAGTACTCGTAATCCCCTCAAGAAAACTTTTTGACATAAGCCAACAATTAAAGTGCGTGTTTCAGTTTCTCTCGGTAAGCAAGTGAGAGAAAAAGAGACGGTGGGCGCGATTTCGTCGAATTCCAGCGTGCAGCAGTGTGGCTTGGCCGCTGCTCGAGCGCAAATCAATGACCCAGATACGGGAAACGAGATCTCGGTCGATTCACGTAGATAGGAGCGCGCTACCGAAAATTCTCTCTTAGGCGTATGTCTGATCCCGTTGCTTTTGTGTCTGTCTGTCTGTCTGTCTCTCTCTCTCTCTCTTTCTCTCTCTCTCTCTCTCGCTCTCGTGTATTTATTTACATTATGTAGGAATTCGTTCCGGACTGTCTGGCCAAACGCACTTTTGTCAAACTCGATTTAAATTTTGCGTACACCGTGGAATATGCTTACTTTCCATAGAGCCATTTCTCTTTCCGCAGATGAGATGGATTTATACGTTGAGGACTGTGTATTTTTCATTTCGAGACTTGTTTGCTCTCCTTTTTTCCATGAAGGCGCGTTTCCAAATCCAATATAGGCTAGTGTGAGCGTCTGCGAGGGAACCCCTTTTCACTCTCGACATCACACCGAAGGTCAATCCAAAGAGAAATTGTTTCAGAAGCCTTGGACCTGAGGGCGACGGACGATAAATTTTCCTCCTTTAAAAATTCACTTTCTTCTACCGCTCTTTTTCCTCATTTTTTTCGTTCGGTGACAATAAAATACTCGATACAATGAGTTTCTTTATGAACGAATACGAGAATGTTTCACGAAATAAAAAAATAATTATAACCCCTTTTAACAGCAGGATGCTCGAGTGAAAATGATCTCTGAGTGCAAACACAACAGTTGCAAATGTATATAGTGGCATTATTCATAAAAACAGCGACACATTTCTTTTTACGAAATTATGCTAATTAACGTATGGAGTAACTGCGTATGTGCCAGTCGCATGCACACATTAGGTTGCGCTATCTGTGCTTTGCGCTTGTACCGAGAGCAGCTACTGTATCAACAAAGAAAAAAAGAATCCAGCTGTTGGTATAATTTTTTTCAGTGAATGCCCATGTTCGTTTGAAAAGAAAAAAAAGAAAAATGAAGAGGGGCTGCATTTATATAAGGGTTTTACAACAGCCGCGAAACTAGAGCTCCGGAATTAATCAACGAGGGCTGCTCGGCGATTTATATTTCGATTTAATTGCAAATGTTTTCCTGCGTATTGCAGGCGGAGAATGAGTAACGCGTAAGTCTTGGTGAAAAATTTCGCAGAATAATGGCTCGTTTGTGAGTCGGCTCGTATTAATTCAACGTATGGGTAGATGTTAAGTCGAATCTTTCGGTTTCTTTTTTTATTTATTAGACTTTATACTGGAATAATTTAGATCGCAATCCAGCTGCAAGGTATTTGTTATTCTTATCACACACGAACTGGGTGCAATGTATACTCAAAATAGCACTACTCCGTTACGCTTCAAACTATGGACTAGGGGTGTCTTGGTAAATCCTCATCACAAATAATTCAGCTTGTCTAATTATAGATTGAACAGCTGCTCGATTATTAATTTAAAAAGTCAATACTTTTATAAGTGTTTTATAATAAAAAAAGTTGCAGAAAATGGAAAATCGTATTTTTGGGATAAATAAATAGGCGCACCTAAATATTTCCTGTTTCCCGTGTTAGTATGCCAAGGACTAAGGATTGACGCTGCACTAGTTTTCAAGAAAAAGTAATAAAGAAGTTGCAAGTTCAAGTTTTTCTACTAACCCCGTTAGATTAAAGCTCGCGTACACGCACATGATAAAGAAAAGCAATATCATTCAAGAGCTAAATTAGCAATGAAATGCTATTTTAATTCTAAATGAACAAAATATCACTGGGCATTCATAGCAAAGCTCAAAATTCGAGCACAACGTTTGTCAGATTAAAAATGATCATTCCTTCGTCTATAACTTCGACTTCGATGAAGAATTATCCCTGATTTTATAAACCGCATGTATACGGAGCAAAGAAATATAGAAAGAAGATAAAGTAATTTTGCAATCGTATATAGCAATAAGCAGCAGTATCGTGACACATTGTTTGCAGGAGCCCTGTGTAATATAAGAAAGAAAAAAATAAAATAGTGCTATAAAGTTAGTGGCGCACCTCCGGTGTTGAGAAAAGATCGCGGTTTCGCACGAGCTCGCGGAAAGACGGAATCAATGACCCAGATTTTTGCCAACTTCTTAACAGACGCTGACGTTGACGAAGTCAGTGCGAGATGTTCTTTTTTACTCGCCGCTTTGACAATGCAAATCTTTCAAGCGAAATCGTACAATTCGAGAGAAACGCTTTTAAAGAACCGCACCGCGATGATTTTGAGACCTCGACGACTGGGATATCGTTACTTACACTCTTCTTGTCGAGGCCACTTTTTTAGCAAATTTTTGTTTGAAAAGCATTTTTGGATTTCGAACGAGTCTAGTCGAGAGGCAAAAACGTTTTCAGACACGAGTTCGTTTTGTGTTTTCGTTCATCGTGTTTTGTTAGAAAGGAAAATGATAGAGTGGCTATATTATGAAATACATGAGTGGATAATAATATTAATATTTCGTGGGTGATTCAATTTCAACAAATGTAATTACATATCGTGTGCATACTTGTATGTTATAAATAACTCATCGTGGTTGACAAACTACTGATCAATCCAGATGGTATTTTTTTAGATAAAAGGTAGAAATAAATTTCGACATTCTCGCCGGTAATTGTTCAAGACTTTGTATTTGAAGCGATAATTCTATTAGAAATGATTGGACTTTAATGAAGCCGCCATTTAATTATACTTTGATTCAATAAATGAAAACGTAAGATTTGAACCAATCATGAATTGATCAGGCGCATTTCACATACGTTATGATTGCTATACGTATTTTGTATTTTCAAGACTTTAATTTTCTTTCGCAGAATCGCAAAAATTGTAATAAGTGAATTAAATCACCATCAAAGCTAAGAGAAATTATCTTATAAGATAAAATAGAATAACCGAGAAAGAAAAGAGAAATTCCGCGCTAATCATCGTTTTTCTACAAACTTCGAGTGAACACAATCAACTCTAAAAGTATAAAACAAGCCTTCAAAAGAAAGATTTGTATTCTTAAGCCCAAAAGGCAAGGGCAACTCTCGTTATAAATACTCAAACTTCGTCCCAAACCTAAAGCCCAGTCAGAGCTGTATCTTCAGATTCAACAGCCCTTCTTTCACAAGTTTAACTGTAATACTTCTACTTTTCTCTAGAGATGCTGCAAAAGAAAACAACTTTTTTACTTTTAAATTCAACTTATCCATCGTCCCCTTCGACGTTCCCAAATCGACGTTCAAGAATCCGTCGTCTCTGACAACTCATATTATCTAAAATCCGATTAGTCAAATTCTCGAAAATAATCATTATATGCGCAGTATATCGTATATCAGCGAAAACAAATGCGCGCAGCAGCCCCGCAATCATTGATTTTCGATTGGTTAAGTAACCATTTATCCAAGTGGATAAATCTATACAAGACTATAGTCGCGGTCACGACATTGAGCTCGTGGTAGCAAAAATTGTCAGCCGTATACCACAGTTGGCTTGAAACAGTAAAATGAGAAAGAGAATATATTATATCTCAGTGAAAAGTATTAGTCAATCGGTTGCTGTTGCACACATGCACGAGCTCCCCGGCCTGCCCTTAAACGGAATTCTGGGCACACAGCGCATGCAGCAACCGTAACATAGTCTCGTTCACACGTATAAGCACACAAGTCTACACCTGCACCATTCATTGCTCTGTTTGCTATATAGACTCGACAATAAGTGAGAGGGGCCCATTAGGATAGCAGCAAAGTCACGATTTTCGCATCTCACCCGAGTCCCCAATTAATTACCGAAGCTGCAACATCGGTATATCGTATCTTTTTCTCTTATAGTAGGAACTTCTCTCATTTCTGCTCATTTTCTTGGAAAAGGCACGCACGCTCTGCGCGTTGAAAAGCTAAACCGTTGCGCGTATTTATCTTGCATAGCAGGACGTATCCGCACGATTTGTGACATTTTTATGACAGCGTTCTGTTTTTAGCTTGTCAAAAAGGATATATTTTCCCTTACTCCCGAGCGGGAACAATGAGCCTTATTGCTCGTATGTACATTGTATGCATACACACACACTCTCTAAAACTAAATTACAGGCTGAAAATAGAACGAGTCTACGCACAAAGCACCATTGCGATATTAGTGTTCCAATCGAAGCGAGAAAGAGTAATTATTGCCTTATCTAATATGTACGAAACAAGTTGGCGATTCGAATTTGTACGGACTGCTGAATGTTGCAGCCATAACTATGCAACTACAATATCGGTATATACATATAGTTGACCGCACATTTATTCATTAGCTAAATAAACTTTCAAGTTCACACATTAAAAACGTTCATCCATCGCAGTATGTGTGTGTCGCTTTGAAAAGTGATGTGGTATGTAGACTGCTGGTATTGCGTTGCTATTTGACGTCGAAAGTGAAGGTTTAATAGCTTTACGGACTTATTTACAAGAGAGACAATTTTGTATGTACATACAGAGTTGTTATTATGGCTTGTTTCAGAAAGAACAAATATTGTCTGACTTGACGAGCATCAAGATATAAGTATTAAAACATTATAATTATGCAATGCTGCTTCGTTAATTACTACGAGACAGTTAAGCTCAACTAATCTTGCTGTTTATGCATTGATATTATGTGTTTCACATATATTTGCGTATAGCACATGATATTGACTGTGTCCTATTTATTTTCAGCTCATGGTGCAGTATGTGGAGGAAGGAGAATGCAATGATAACGTTGAAACGGAAATTCAAATTCGAAATGCTCACATGAAACGCACAACCCACGCATTCGTGAAAGTTTTCATCTATTAAACATTTCAATGTCAATGCGACCGTATAAGACCCCATCTGCGAAGTACATACGTACATACAACAACCGTAAATAAAACATTTGATTTCTCGTGTCCTTCGGAAATTTCACCATGACTTGCATTATATATTCAACGAAACACATCAATCATACAATAAAATCGAGTTGGACCCTAGGCTCTCGGTGGAATTGATTCGCCTAAAACTTTGCTCAAGTTAAGATATATTAATAGTTCAGTCGCAAAAAAAAGAATTGAGACTGTATCAGAAAGAAAAGCATACATCGTA
Organism: Apocrypta bakeri; assembly: GCA_018906985.1. Classification (NCBI taxonomy): domain Eukaryota; kingdom Metazoa; phylum Arthropoda; class Insecta; order Hymenoptera; family Pteromalidae; genus Apocrypta; species Apocrypta bakeri. The sequence goes on from JACCIA010000002.1 coordinate 23,804,475, forward strand.
TCGACTATATTGAAGTAAAGATTAACGAGATATACGAGAACAAAGTTCAGGCACAAATTTGATAAATGACAGAAACAGAGGGTTGTACTTTAATTTCGATAATAAATAAACTGTGTAAAAATTAGTGGAATATTATTATTACTATATAACTTATATAACATATGTTATTTATATAACACCAGTATAAAATTTAATGAAAATCACCGTTTTAATTCCTTAAAAATGTCTCGTGGCTAACCTTCGAAACGTTTCAAAAACTTCTTGCCTGATGCGCATACTCAGCAAGATAATGGGGAAATACAAAGATTAAAGAGAACATTTTCCCAGAGAAAAAAACTATCGTTCCTTAAAAAAATCACTCCTCCGAAAAAAACGAGTTCGCGCACAGTAATAAGTGGGACACATGAATTATTTTCGTCAGAGTCTCACTGGAAAGAGCTGTAGATATTAGGGCTGCTCTAATTGCTCGACAAACTGCAAAAGCGAGAAATCATGCCAAGTCTGGATTAATAAAAAAGCGCAGTAAGAAAGCGAGTATAAGATCATCTTCTCGACGAGGATTAAGCCCCTTGAATCGTCGAGCTCATACAGACACACACAAACACACCCTATAGTTTCGCAACAAAGAGCAACTCTGCACAGTAGAAAGAGAGACTGTGTGATCTCGTATGACCTGCCCCAAAATCCTCCGCGGAAAGACATAGCGAAGAAGAGCAAACGAACAAGAGAAAGAGAAGCCAGCACAGCAGAACATCGCTCGTAGATGGCAGTCGCTGTATGAAATGAACACCCGGTGAACACACATATATATTTTATATATACATATATACATGCTTTAAGCGGAGGAGGAAGGAAGTAGTAGGGAGGCCGATGTTCAGGGCCGCGACCGACGAAATCGATTTTATGTGCCCGTGCTGCTGCTGCTGCTTCTGGCTGGCTCTGCCTCTGCCTCTGCCTCTACCTCTGCCTCTGCTTCTCTCTCGTTCTCTCAGCTTTTTCGTTTATTATTTTTTTTTCTCTTTTGCGTGTACTATGTACTCTTCTTCGCGAAGAAGGAAAGAGAAAAAGAGAGTGAGAGTTTATGTTTTTCTGCGACTCAGTGTTACGTCGAAATGATAACGTTATTATACCTACTCGTTCACCGGCTGTTATACTTCTTAGCTTGGAGTATAGGCTCGAGTATATAGGCGCGGCAGCGCATGAGCGGAATTCAGGAAATCGACGAACTACGTGCGGCTTCCTCTTGGCTGCTACTGCTGCTTTTGAGTTTTCGGGTATCGTGAGCGCTACTTACAGAAGGAAATTGAGGGATAACTATAATGACAGTAATCTTCGCGGGAATTTTGTTTCCAGACTCAGAATCGGAGGTAGGGTTGTTTATGGACTATTTAAATAGCTGAGCTTGGATTGTAAATTAAATTTTTGTTGAGACAAACTATTATCTATCCATGAATTTTGTTTAAGATACATTATGATGTACGTGATAAATAAGTATCGAAAACAAAAATAGAACTTTTTTCACAAGAATAAATTGTGAACTCACCCGTAGTTACGAATTGAATTATTTTCACTAACGCAATAGGAAAGTGCATAATGCATGATGCAGTTTTTTGTTGAATTCTACATTTTTATAATGAGCCGAGTTATGAAAGAACACAGTACGTACATACTTTATTCGTTTTTCTTATAATTTTTTTTTCAACAAAACGTGTATCAACTTTCATCCAATGCAGGGGTAAATTCATTGAAATTTTAATTAATTAATTCACTCGTTAATAAAGTTCAATAAACCGCTTTTCAAAATTATAATCACAGACTAGATGCTTTTATGCACAGAAAAATTATTAAAAATAAAACCCTGCTTTTTTAACCAATTATTCAAAAAAATTTACACATTTTCTAATGTCAAATTTGTTCTGATCATTTCATTAAAAATCCCTACATTCATATTGAAAGGAGTACATCAAAGATTATTAGTACCAAGTTTGATATCATTCTATCCATTGGTTCCTTTCAGACCTTACAGTGAAGCACTTCAATTGATAAAAAATTAATTTTGAGGAGATTTAAGTTGAATTTTGTAATCTTCAAGAATGAGACTTCCAACCAGATTCGATATACCAAAAACTTCAGAGATATACCTTTTGTCAGGATAAAACTGTCTGTGAAAGGTAAATTATTTCACAGGCATTCAAATTTTTGTAAAATAAGGAATAAAAGCTAAAAGTTTTTGAAATTCTGATTATTAGCCAGAAAAATTACTTTTTTTAACATCAATGTAATACACTCGATGAAATTTTCCATTTCTATAAGAGAACCACAACATAAACACAAAGGTAAAAAACACGAGAGACAAAATGCTAATTAAATTAAAGACAGGCTCTCGAGAGATCGGCCAACTTAGTATCACTTTCGACAAAGTGGTAGAGGGAATCGACCAAAGAACAGAACAGAGAGTGTGCCGAGAGGACAAAAACTTTAAATAGGCCTCGTTTCGTGCTTACGCGCGAAGCGTCGAGCATTACGAGCAAACTTCTGGACAGTTTCCATCCAAGATACAGAGAGAGAGAGAGAAAGAGTGAAAGTAGGCCTGGCCGTATATATATATGTACATTCTAACAAAGACGACTAAAACGACAACGGCGCATCGCTCACTAACGTACCATGCAGAATCCTACCATACCCATGCACGGAAACAAAGGAAATGGAAGTCTGAAGACAGCCCTGCTCACGAGAAAAACCGAGGGTCTAAAGGGTATAAAAAGAGATAAAAATCCAATAGCTCGGATGCCGCGAGACAGGGCGTAAGAAAGGAAAAAAATAGACACACGCATATACCCAAGAAGTAGATGTACAAGGAGCAGTTCGAGGTGGCAAAAAGAGAAAGCGAAAGATAAATTGCCAGTAGCCCCACTCGCATTTGTCACACGTCTAGTACAAAGTACGTATTGTACAAAGTACGTATTGTACAAAGTACGTATAGTACAAAGTACGTCGGATATGATTATATGTATAAATATTAAGAATATTCGACATATTCAAATTTTGCACGTGCGTAGGAAAAATTTATTCTACAAAATACTGCTTGTGTGATATGTTGTGATATATTTGTTTTGTATAAAATTCCGCTGCCATACAGGCATATAGCAGCAACTGTACTTCCTCAGAAATTCAGTACATTTTTATATTTTTAGTGTAGTTAGTTTAGTTCATTTAATTAAATTACTATATACTTATAGTTGCTATTGATTATATTGATTGTTATTTATTTATTACGCATTTCATAAATTTTAGATAAAGTATCCAAATTGGACAAGAACGAACCAATATTCAGTAGTTACAAATTCACCAATTCCAGTATACAAAAGAATGAACGAAATTCAAAATTGAATTATTTTATTAATTAATCTTTTTTAAATTAACTAAATCTAATATACTATAACATATAGTTTACGTGACAAGTACGTCACGCTTTTATTGGCATATGCAATCGTTTTTAGTAAATAGTAAATTTTACTGCGACAGTTTTCCCAATGTGTATTTACTGCGCAGGGTAGAGGGCGGTGGGTACGATGAAACGCGTGATTGTATGTGTGTGTTATAGGTATACCGTGCACACGGCATAAGCTCAGGGAAATCGATAACCCGAGCCTCGCACTTTCCCTCACTCTTTCATTCTTCCGTTCTCTCTCTATCTCCCTCGCACTCTTTGGCTACGATAAAAGAGCCGCTGACGGCACTCTTGAAATTTTCGGACCCGAATGCGCCCGTTAACCCTGCCCATTTGATTCAATAAGTTAGTCTCAGGGGTTACTTTTCAGTTTCAATTGAACGTGGCGCCTAGATGTATATTACTGCTTTCGAAGCCGATGAACTACTTTAAATGTGCTTTGAGTAGAGCTCAAGAGCACTTGAGTATGTGCTGGTTTCTCGTGCGTTTTTTCTTTTTTATTTAGCAGGTGTACGTCTTCACATCTCAAAATTGCGATGCAATAAGAAGTAGTTAGGCTTATATACATTTCAAAGCAATCAATAATAGTTTTTGTACTTTTAATTGCGAGCGATAAACACAGGGCTAAAAAATATTTTGAAATCCGGAAATAAAGAACCCGTTATTTTTTCGTTTATGTTTCTCTTACTCTGTAGCTTTCCTCGAAATATAGTCATTAATATATTTTTAAATCATATAAATGTATATGAGACGTAGAAGTATTTCACATAGCCATATCAAGTATATTTCGTACTTTGAAGTTCGCGCGATTGCTCGAGACGACGATCAATCAATGAAGCCGTCAAAGAAGTCCCAAAAGTTTCGGCATATTTTTCCTATATGCACATGATGGAATTTTGAAATGTGTCATAAATATATATCCCATTCATAATGCATACGGATGGGTAATAGGATATTCAAGTCAAGCAAGCTTGATTTATTAGATTCATCTTTTGGGCATTATATACAGCAGAGCACTAGCTTTTTTTTAGATTTATTGAACTTGAAGCATAACAGATATTCCAAGCCCAGCACCAGCCCTTGCAAAGATCAATAAGCTGCCATTCATTTTTAGCTTACATATATACACACCTATAGACTCAAGAGCGATTCACTATCTAACAACTGGAGCGCCACCATCGATGCATAAAAGACCCGCATATAACAATCTTAAATAAACTTTTTCGTCGAAAATCTTTAAGAACGTATTATGAACCCGCGTACGTATATAGGTATATTATGAACCTATACGCACATATAACTTACATATATATTGATATATCTTTACCATTTTCGATTCTTAGTATTAGGGGAGAAAAAAAGGGAGAACCCTCTACATTGGGTGTAGTGAGAGAAAAACGAGCGTCGGTAAGTCGAAAGAAAAACTTGGCGGTATTAGCTCGAGAGGTCGATAGACGCTGCTTCTGCTGCTGCTGCTGCTGCTGTGCTGCCCGCAGAGGAAACATCGAATCGAGTCCACGGTTAGCGGCACGCCTGCCTGGCCTGGCCTGACCTGGCCTTTTCACCGCGTATAAACGAGGGAGCAACTGGGTAACATGCGCGAGCACAGGCATCGAAGAATCATCATATACGTAATTCTCTCTCAAAATGACGAATGGAGATGTTTTGATTTTATGGCTCTTACATTATCTGCATTGTGTGGTGTCCCTTGACCTCTTTAAACTTTCGTACACGTGTCGTACGTCGTTTTTTCAAATATTAATATCAAATCAATATGCCCTTTCTTTTCTCTTTGTTTCTGTAGGCGAAACTAGCTCGATATATATCTATATAACTTCGTTTGTTGACTTAATTTTTGTGCAGATTCCGCATTGAACGAGGTTATTCCATATCGATTATTTATATACGTAATGCTTTACTCTCATTTCTGATCATCTCTCAACGCTCCAAAACAAAACCGCGATGTGAATTTCGTGGAATGAAATTCGCGGCGACGTTACGATGCGTTAATCAACTGTTTAGAGTGTCAGAAACTGCCACGGTTTCGAAGGATAGTATACATAATCACAGCCAAGAGTTTGGCCCCGTGAAAACAGATAGAGAGAGATACAGTGAGAGAGAATCGCATCAGCAGCAGCAGTAGCGCCACGTATCGACCAGTCTGATGTGCTGTGCGGGTTGGGCGTCACACGTATATATACGCACACATACAGAAAGCGAACGGGAGAGGTAGAGACAGAGGTCAAGGTCGCGCGCGCAACTCCCCGCGATGTACCATGCTTCCGAATCTTGTCGGCCGTTCGTTCGTGCGATCTCCTTCACTTTTGCTCGACACCTAGTCATCGCTCGGACCCTTGTCCATGGCTACTCTCTTCTTCTTCTTATGCCGCTTTTACGCAGAGTTACTTTCTGTTTGCTACTTGCTATTTTATATTCTATGTATTTTATGTTCTATCCCTCGATGCTCACATTTAATCGCACTTGTATGTATGTACGTTGGGTGTCCATTTACGCGAGTTATATACACGAAGATTATATTATTAACTCCCTTTGTGGAACTTGCGGCTCTGGGAGCGACGTATTTGACAGGAAGAGTCGTCGCTTTACGACGTGTGCGGCTAAGTATATACTTACAAAATTCAAGCGCTAATGAGCTCTCTCTCTCTCTCTCTCTGGGACTCGCGATATACTTTTATCGGTCAATTGACGATAACGATGGATGAGCGAGGCAAAGAAATTGCCCCGCAGGAAAATGGGGTACATGCCATAAAGAGACTTGAGATTTATCAAACTTTTTAAGTCTTAATGCTTCTTTCTCGTGGTTACTCCTACGAGGATTGTTTTTTCCACGTACGATTATTAACCAAAATACTGACGTCCTTGCGATTCTTATAATTTGTGTCCTTTTAATTAGCGAGATTATATAATAAGCCGAAAATGAACGACCAATGCTTCTTTTTCGAGAAAGGTTGTACGAAACTATTCGTTCATTATATCACGTGTATATAGATAGAAGGATATCTCATCATTACCGCGAGTACGGACATTTTTCAAACAGCACACTTCTCTTTCTCTCTTAGTGAGCGCGTGTTCGCTATAATCGAATGAAAAGTTGGCCATTTCACGCGTCGAATTTCTCGCTGATATTCGATTATAGTGATAAAATATAATAATTGTCACTGACGTGAAATACTACGATGATTAATATTACCCTGTTGAAGAGGTAGTCAATTTGCGAAGCCACGAGATTCTCTAAAAAGAAATAAAGCAATAACGGCATAGCGAAAACAAAAGAACTCGTCAAATTGCTCGTTTTTTGCAAACTGAGAGAAAGAGAGAGAAAACTCCGTCCGATAAGAAAATGCGCAAGAGAAGCCAGTCTGAAAGAAGCTCCTCCCCGTTGTGGTACTTAAAAGGATGTATTGTTTTAGGACCTAAATAAATCTCCGTCCTCTCCCTCATTTTCCTTTTTCTCATTATCTTGGAAACCCGCACCTACATAGCAACGCCCCACGCGTCCCGTGTGCACATTTACACACACGAATGAAGAATATACAGGAGCAGTAAGACAAAAAAATGGACTTTTCCTCGCTCCCTCAACGATATCGACGCACGCGCTATCTCTGCTGTTCAATTGAACTACCTGGAGACACATAGGCGCTGCATCCGTTTTCCACTTACCGAGTGCCATACATATGCGTATACATACACACAAGCGTGAAAGAGACAATGTATAGCGGTAGCCGGTGCAAGAGATCTCAAAGAGCCTCGGCAAACTCGGTTAATAGTCTCATGTGCGATGGAGGCGCGACGCGATCCGATACATAACAGGTTTAACGTTGCAAAATTGCCAGTGACTATATCGCTCCTGTTTTCTCTTCTCTTTCTCCGCCTTCGTTGCAGCCTCCATGATCTTCACTTATTTTTATTTTTTATTTCCACTCTATAGTCGACCTTGTACACTCACGCTTTTGTCGTTTCTTGCACTCTGCTCGCGCTTCCTGTTACCTCTAGTTGATCGCGCGTTTCACATTGTCCCGTGTTAGAGCGCTAATATCTTCATTTTATGACTTTATTAAATTTTATACACGGGCTTTGAACAGAACGGACGTTTATTCCTTCTCGTCTGCATGCAACTTTCGATGTACAAATCTTCAACGGCTATTTAAACGAAAAATACTGCGTGGCTTTCTTGAAAATGGAAGAGAAAGAGATTTTTTGGAAAAAGAGATAAAAAATTTGCTTTTGCAGATCTTCCGACTATATGCGTAATTGATTTTTTACGCTTAGCTTGCCTCGAAAAGAAAAACGATCGGTATAATCCATACTCGCACATAATTCGTATATATGTATATACACAGTATACACGTATATATGACTAATGCGAATGCGCAAGCGAACAATACGAGGAAACATTTCAAAAGAATTAATTATCATCGCGAGGAAATAATAATAAATAACCGACGAGAGAAGAAGAAGTAGATTGAAATATCGCGAGGTGTCCTGCAACCCACGCGTTCCGGGCAAGTAGTAGTAACAAACCGACGATATGATCCACAGGATATATACTCAACCTTCGTAACGTCGAATCATAATTCATGGTAACAAAAAACATTTTTTTAATATTTCCTCGCGCAAGCATGAATCCTGCACAGTCGCGAAGTACTAAAAAATTATATCCTCTTTGAAAAATTGTCCCAATTAAACACGGCTACCCGCGCGAGTCGAGCGACGATTTTTTTTTCATGCGCGTACTCGTTAAAGCTTTTTTTTCCACCCCCCCCCCCTCCTTTACATTTCAAACCCTCAACATAATTTTTTCCAGTATCTACACGAGCAAAGTGTCAGTCGTTGCCGGTGAGAAAAGCCCATTACTCTTGCGAACGAAGCCAACGCTAACAAGATGCGTTCGTTCGCACCTCTGTCTGCCTCGCTCTCTCTCTCTCTGCCTACATCCTGCTCTAAAGAACTCTGCGCGATAGGATATAGAAGGGGAGCTTAGATTTTCACACCCGGAAATTATTGGCTCGTTATCGTCGAATACTCGATACGCGCCTGCGCTTTTTGCGCTTCGCAACAGAGTAAAAGACTGAGAGAGTGAGGGTTATAGCTTACGAAGAAATCGATTTATAAGCGAAACTCAGGCGGGCGAAAAGTTTGATAGCAACTCGTAATTTAAGTAACTGTTAGTGAGCCATGAAATAAACTGGGTCATAAAAGAGACGACTCCGTGGGTATCGGCAGTATCTATTGGCATCGTAATTTCGTCGATTATAATACACTTGACTTTGCTTACGGAAACCAGTGCGCTATATGTATTTTGCATATGCCAACTATACGGTTCACACATAGATATATTATACATATTCATTTGTAAAAGTATATTTTATCGATAGTTTATTGATCAGCGAGTGTGTATGAGCGTGTGTATGTATGTGCATCTTAATTAATTTACTGATCTCGACCGGCCGGCCTGTGCGTTTTATGGCAATGTCTATACATGTAGACTTTTTATACTCGCTCTTATATTATATAAAGGCTCACAAACTTGCTTAAAAGTTGTTAAACTTTATAACGAGGCAAACGATATCGCCAACATGGTTTATCTATAATTGTTTTTATTTTCACTTTATAATATTATCATTTCGAAATATCCCGCGGAGAATGACATTTCTCGCACCTTCATGATTTCACATAAGAAAAGCTGTAATTTCCACGCGGTCGCGCCAGAGCTTGTGTCCTTTATTATTTATTTTCGCAACGCTAGAAATTCAGGAATTTCGCGCTGCCGATTACCATAATATGCGTAATTTGAATATATATACGAAAAGGATGATAAATATATCGCGAAGGAGATGAAGTTTACGATGCCGGAGATATAATTAATCGCGTCAAGTCCACCGCCGACGCGATATATTCTCTTTCGCTAGAGAGAAACAACTATCGGACACTCCGACAGGGCTATACATCTTCTCGACGAAATAACTTATTCGTCTGGAGCGCGTACTTTTTTGGGAATTCGACATAAAAGTCATCGCAAATTTCATCTGCTTTTTTTCTTCTATAGGTATAATAAAAAAAGCGGGGCAAAAAAAATGAAATCATGAAAAAGAAAAAGAAATTTTACCGCAAGAGGACGGCGATATATAATATACGTTCGTATAACAAATCAGCGCATAGTTACCCACGTCATAATAAAATTAACTCATTAGCATCGGGGCTAATAGATGTCGTTTCATTTACTTTATTAAAGTTTGAGTATGTATAACGGAGCAAAAGCATAGGAGCGGAGATGTGTAATACACATAAGAGCCGAGCAATTTCAAATGAGCCTCTTGAGAAGGTAATCCGAGTAATAGCCCCGTGAAAGAGAGATAGTTTACATCAGCGTCAAGGTGCACATTTACGTACACATAGCGGACCACACGTGTACTCGAGTCATTTTGCAGGGTCAATACGTCTATTATCCTCATCATCATCCGCTCATTTTCCTTCATTCATTTTCCTTCATTCATTTCCCTTCATTCAAACTCTCTCCCTCTCGTTCACTTTTTCTGCAACTGATCCGAGAGCTTTTCGACGGTGTCTAAATAAAATATTCTTTTTTTTTCTAAAGTCAAGGGGGTGTCCTCTTACGTTAACCAAACGGATTCTCCGAAATTCATCAGTCAAGCATAGGCGACGGTTTCCGCGCCAGGCCGAAATCGCTTCTGCGGCCCGCATTGATGACTTTGTCTTCTAAGGTTTCTATCGCGCGCTTTAAGACGTCTTCCATATGGACACGCGTGGATGATTTAGATGTAGCGATTACGAGGTATAGAAGAAACCTATAATGCATTCAGCTTTAATACACTGTCGACACGTTTTTCACGCATATTGGTTCAAAAATTGACCTTGAGATGAATCGCCATTGGCAGTATCGTGTTTATAGGGAGTGTATGGTTTCGATTTTTTCTCGAAATATTGAATGAAAAAAGTATAGGTGAGAGTTGCATGTATCAGATTTTTTCTTGTCTCCACACGGTCTTTCTGGATATCCTGAAGATTTTCGCGGCTAATTAAACAGCTACCGTCGCGTTAAAAGCCATTAAGGTGTACTGCTGTAACTTCCATTAGCGACACTAATGGAAACTATCGTTAGATATACTTGCTTCGCTGAATTATGTCACGTTTAGCACCGAAAAATTGAATTAGAGAGTCACTACAGCAACCCTTGAGGTCTCTTCATTTAAATTCAAACGAAATATTTCAACGATTTCAAGTTAAGCATTGTGCTCGAGGAAAAAAGCTAGTTTCCACTCGGTAAAATATCGACAATTGCTAATCAAGGTCGAACCATTGCATAACATACGTAACGGTTTCGACCAAAGCGACGTACATACGTCACAATCAAAGCGATTAAATTATGCTTATACTATAGAACAATTTACAGCTTACAAGTGCTACCCAAGCATAATAGAACATTTACGGCGGCAATAATGCATGCGTTTATGTTTACGAACATAGTAGTACGTAATTTTTATTGTATCCTGTATTGTTAAGAAGGGGGAGAGAAAACAACTAACGCGCACGCGCGTGATTACTTCGTAGCATAAGGAAGCTCAGTGTGGTTATGAAATGATACCGCTAACTCTCAGCTTTCGTATAAACTACTAATAAGGAATGCTTTGTTAGATGCGACAGATATGTATAGGAAGAGCAACTGCACAAGTATAAATCGTGATACAGTCACATCGTAATAAAAAATGGGAGGAAAAAATGTTATATTCATTTACGGTTTGTTTACGTTACCCATACTCGCAATAATGAAAATCGCGTTCTTGTGTGTGTGTGTGTGCGCGTCCACAGAAATACTCACCTAAAACAGAAAACAAAAAATAATTCATTAGAGCTGAGTCAATTTCGAGTGATAAAACACATCGAAGACAGAACATAGCAGTAGACCACACCCTTGAAAAAACAAGCAAACAAAACGAACAGCTACAACACTGAACGTTTGATTAAAAAGTCAAATCCTTTTTTCCGAGAAGTTGCAGTGTATATACTCTCTCTCTCCTAACTCGACCTCGCTAATCCCCATCTGGAAGGAAAGCTCTATTTCTGTATACCCACATCGCACACGAAAAGAGAGAGAGAGAGAGAGAGAGAGAGAGACAGGTTTGTCACATGCGCGCGATTAATATAAAGTCCACCTCTCAAAAATATACTCTTGACAAATCGCCTCCGCGTTTTCCCCTCTAACAAAGACGACGCGTACAGAGAGAGAGAGAGAGAGAGAGAGAGAAAGATAAAAAAACTAGTTTACGAAAAGGGTCTCGTGTAAGAACTTGTACTTACTATATATGCAAGACAAAGATACACTTGAGTTAACGCGGGGGTAGAGAGACAGAATTAAATATCTTTGTTCGTTGCTGCTTCACAGCTTTCTGTGAATCACACTAAAACCCATAAGGATCCATCCTGCTTGATGCATTTGTACAAAGGGAGATGAGAACTCTAAAACACAGTAGGCCAGTGAGAGGAAGCGTGCCCGCGAGGCAATAATATGACATCACCGACTCGCGCGGTCGTAAATATATACGAGTATTTATACGTGTATATGCAAGAGATTGGGCAGAAAACCGGTATATATTTCTGCTAAGGGAGATGTGCAGAGCGTGTTTTCAATAAACGCTCGCTCTCTCATCACCTACTTTCTTTCTAGCTGTCGTGTGTATATTATTTAGTTTTCTCGAGACACTTCTTGAAAGAAGCTCCCTGTTGGGTAGACCGCGCGAACTCGTGGATTCTATGAGCAACAGGCTTTGTTTATTTTTCTTGCCAGACAGAAAATCGTGTTTTTCTGGCTTTATTAATTTCGCGTCTTTTGCACGCGACACTTGCTTCGATCCTGTCTCGACTGGCTCTCTGTCTCATACTCTAGGAATTCAAAAAAAAGAGACGCATGTAGTGAATAATAACATCGCGTAATACGAACGTAAAGCCTATGTGCAATAAATTTCACATATCGTTAATACTCGCTTAGGGAATATATCCGACGAGCATAAAGATATCTATTCACACTACTCGGAACCGGCTGCCGTCAGAAGTGTTTGCACAAGCGTACATTGTAAAGTTAGCAGAAAAATTAATGTCCTACGGCTACATCCAAACATCTACATATATAACTCACAGTAGCTCCATATACTCACTTCTTTGCGCTCGCATCTTTATGTAGATTTAATACCGAATAAATAATATACTCACTGCCGGACGTATTCAGAGCGCGTATGCAACGAAGAAAAGATTTACGGCTCTGGACAGGGCATATACAACTACAAAGAGGGCAAGTTTAGAGCTTCGAAGAAAGTGTTGCGCGTACTCAGCTCCGAGGGCGTAGTAGACGGTTTAGATTTTCGTACGGCTAGCGCTAATATAAACCTGCACTGCCGCTCGGCAAACTTCGAGAAGAAGAGGACAGCGTGCGGTAGAGTAGAAGAAGAAATAGAAAGAAAAAAACTAGCAAAACAACCTTCTTCCTCTACGATGACAAACATCCGTACGTGAGATCAGCTCCCCAGCAAGGATCGAGCAACAACTCGTTACGGGCAAGACTGGTCTGATATGTACCTCGCATACGCACGAATACGCACACACGCACACACACACGCACACACACACACACACACACACACACACACACACACACACACAAATGTTCCGTTATTTCCTAACGCCCGTAGAAGAGGAGGCGCACGTGCGCGAGTGGCTTTTTAAGCTCGCATTATTCGCCAGTATATAGCAGCAGTAGCCTAGGCTCGTTAAAAACGGCTGCGTCGGCTATTACCCCCGACGTCGACGACGAAGACGACGACTACTACTTGTGAACGCGCATCTGCATCCATCTGTCTGTCTCTCTCTCTCTCTCTCTCTCTCTCTCTCTCTTTCTCTCTCTGTTTCTCGGGATTTCTACTATGTGGGGAGACAGCATGAGCGAGAAAGAGCTTGTAGTGGCTCTCTTTCATCTCGAGCTGGACGCTGTACGTAAATAATCGCGGTAGAGCCGCAACGACCAGTGGAATTTCATTATACGAGATTAGGATGTGCGACGTGGGCTTCCGAAGCTGCTTGGAATTGTAGAGCGAGGGATTCAAACGGCTTGATCCGCTCAGTGAGATGTGGGTTATCGCCCGAGGGAGGGGGATGCAATATAATATATATATATATACAAACGTACAATCGAAAAATGAGACGAGTCGCACGTTTGTCGTTTTTTTTTTGTTGAAAATGATTGTGTTGAAGAGTGATTTATTATTCGATTGTCCGACTATCCTCGAAACAGCGTTTCACGGTCGTTCAAAAGTAAACAGAATTTCTGCGGATGGATGAGAAGAGATGCGATGAGTCACGCTTACCGACGAAATATCTCTTCATAATTATACTTATGTCGTATCTTTATCTACGATCATCGCGACCCATACTCAAGTGCATCAATTATAAAATTCATTTACAATAAACATGCCAATGTCAGATAACGAGGTAAGTACATCCCGACGTGCGCAAACAGGCCCTTTTTCTGCGTCTACATTGATGATCACGACTATGTCCACGGTGATCTTACGCACAGCAGAATTAAGTGCGAGTCGAACGAGCCGCCGACGATCGGCTAGATTCAGCGTCACTCAAAGTACCGGTAGACTATCGGTATCGGCTTTTTCAGAAAACTATCAATCTGCAACAGTGGTAATGGATTACCCCGACTCTAGAGAAGACTCAACGCCGCCGCGAAACCGTTAAACTAGTAATGCCAGATTCCCGCTGTGGATTTTCTCGTCTGTCACTTGAGTGTATATTCTAGCGCGAATTCTTCTTCTCTCGAGGAGCGAAATGAAGCAACCGTTTGCTAGAAATAATCTTCCCAAAAACATTTTTCCGATTTTCTTTTTCTCACTAAATATCTTGCTAATGTGCGAATCGAAGAATTGAGTCCGTAATATTTAGCATAAAACATAAGAAAATTCAAGGGCAAAATCAGATTTCACATTAGACGAGACAAGGTCCAGTGGAAGGGAGCGTCCTTTTATGGATATACGCATTTCCAAGCACTTGCACAAATTAACATACAATGTGCGGGACCGATGTCACGGCGACCGTTATCGATAAGCCGATGCCATTGCCAATTCGACGAAAAAAAAAAGAAAAAGAAAAGAGAAACAATCGAGTCTCGTTAATTTCGTCTACGATAGCATAATACCAGCGGTTAGTCGAGATATGCGGCGACGACGAGTGAGGACAAAAAGCGCTTGTCTAATGCAACAAAGCCGTGAGGATTATTTGCATGCGGGCACGCGCGTGAACGCCTCGCGAATGACTAATGCGATGTATTGGATCCGTGGCGATTCTTAATTATAGCCTCGACAGAGTTGCTTTTTTTCTCTCCTCACGACGACCGGCGTCATCGATACAAAACGAAATATAACATTATCCAGTGCGTAGATGTGGGCTTTACATGCGACAGAACTCAAAATATAGAAACAAGAGAGTTCCAATTAATGCGTTTTCTGAATGCCAAGAAAACTATTCTGGAAAATACCTACGTATTTACGTCGCGGATGAGATTCATTTTCCTTTCATTTTTATTTCGCACCCGAGAGATTCGATATTAATAAAATATACGCTGATTATTCTGTGAAATATGCAATTGGAACAAAAATTCGACGAAATCGCAGTCCTTGTTTACTCAAGGGAATATAGATTTTTATATTTAAGCAATTGTTGGCATTTCTTTTGGGCAGTGGAAAGGTTTTATTAAAACGAAACATTTTGATGGAAAAACTGTGAAATCGTCATTTTTTTAGTAACCAAACAATTTTCGGTAAATTTGTCATGAAGTGTAATAATTTATAAAAACAAGTTTCTTTAATAATAAACCTACCGCCCGCACAAAGTGAAAAATCACTTGGTAAACAAACGACTTTGTATTTATTAATCTAAAAAATATTTAAAAACAGATATAGAAACTCCAGAACGAAATAAATCATTAAGAAGCTTTGCGAAGTGTACATTTTTCGGGTGTCCCACAGATATTGTGGGTCAAGGTTCGCTATCGGGACCCAGATAGTCGTTTCTTCGAAACGTCACTTTGTGAGACGGTGAATTAGGAAGCTCAAACATCTGTCCCTGTCCCTT
This sequence comes from Apocrypta bakeri, assembly GCA_018906985.1. Classification (NCBI taxonomy): domain Eukaryota; kingdom Metazoa; phylum Arthropoda; class Insecta; order Hymenoptera; family Pteromalidae; genus Apocrypta; species Apocrypta bakeri. The sequence continues at coordinate 23,820,094 of JACCIA010000002.1, forward strand.
TGCCTGACTATCTTTCTATCTCTTTCGTTCTGTCTGTCTGTCTGTATGTCTCTCTCTCTCTCTCTCCATCTCTGAGTTTTACTTATAATCGCTTTATTAGTCACTTCGGCACCGAGCGAACGTGACGAATTGCGACGGTAGCCTGTGTGCGTGAAGAGGATGGGAGGACAGAAAAATGAGACGAGTCACTAGTTCACTTATGTCAAGCAGAGAAATGTTTCACTTTAATATTGACAAACCTACTCGAGGGTGATAAATCTAATTTTATGATCTCTGTGAACGCAATTTTTTCCCCTGATTTGTTACGATTTTCTACAGAAATGAAATTTCAAACGCTATTTGCACATCCTGTTTTTCTCTTTGATAAGAAATATGCGCGTAAAATGTTCAATGCATATACTTCTTAGATCCAGTGTTATTTTTGGGCGGATGGATGAGTGTCGTGGATAATGAATTCAAGAGGATGTTGATGATGCTGAGGTAGACCGAGATACGGATGCTCGCGGTCAGTTGATACGAGAAAGTGGGAAAGATTCAGAAAATGCGACAAAAATAGTAACCGCGATAACATAAAACATATAGTCGGTGGAATTCGTATGCGTAGAGAGAATGAGTTGTCGTCTGAGTATTATAGTTTAATGTAGCCGTTCTGATTTCTTTACGCAACTAATGACAATGATTAGCACAACTATGCTGATTATAAAGTCGATATCTATCTTTTTAATACACCTGATAATAAATTAGACAAGGTTTTTTATTCATCAGCTGCTACTGTAGCTGCTCTCGCTAGTTCCCAATTAGAAGTATATATATATATATACTTTTACATAATACGAGACGAGGAAAAAAATCTAACAATCTCTTACAAAATATCGCGTTAATAATTAACATTATATCTCTCAGCCAATCGTTTTTCTCCTCCTCTATACTGAATATTGTGCCTAGTAACGGAATTCATTAACTCGAAAATTTTACTCGCGTAAATTGCACTCTATGCACTTTTTCCGAGTTAAAAGTGTTTCTCTCGGCCGAGAGAAAAATTTATGTAAAACAGTTAAAAAATTCTGACACACAAGGCCCGATGAAATCGTAAATACGAACCTGTGTATACTGACTGCGATCGCAATAGACCGCCGGAGAAAGAGAGAGGCGAGTTTGTGGAACGGGATTTTCAGTCAGCTGATCGCGTACAAAACGCCATCGCGCAGACAGTGAGACAGAGAGAGAGAGAGAGAGAGAGAGAGGAGAGAGAGAGAGAGAGAGAGAGAGAGAGAGATAGAGAGAGAGAGAAAGAGACTGTACGGTCAGAGTCGACATTCACACTTCAACAACGGCTACGACAACGAACGAACACTCCCAAAGCCAGTGGATGGAGATTTTGCAATCTCGCAACTCAGACAGTCAGACACAATGCAAATATATAAGGACGGGAATCGCGCGATGTCTATTACAGTGTTGTGCTCGCGTGGAAAAGTAATTAAAATCTACATTTGTTTATAACTGTGATGAGCGACTAAAGAAACGCTCCTGGTGTATATAATATTTACAAATGAACGTTTCACACGAAAGTTTTCAACAGAGGGAGACGTACGGTTTGCGCAAAGTCACTTGATTAAAAAAAATTTCGACGCGTCGAATTGAATTTTTCCAATATAGACAACGAATAAAAAGAATAATAGATTGACACTTTTAAAAAGAGCTCGACAACAAAAACACATGTCTGTATACTTAGACGCATCGGTGCGTATAGTCAAAGGGGTAGGGGAAGCTGCGTCGTCGTTTGCGACAAGTGGGATAAACCCGCTGCTCGAACGACTGACCCCCACTGTATACAAGGATATGTATGTATATATATACACGTATGCTTCTACCTTGCGCAGAGTTCCCTTTCCCGGCAAGCAACCGCTAAATGGTCGATGCGACTTGCTTGTTTGTACATACATATATAGTATACGTCTTATAGAACGCGGGAATTTCGAATCGAGGATTCGGGCAGTATATTATAACAGTACGCAAGGTTATTATGAATTTCGCACGACGCTGTACGTATATATGTGGTACACAAGATGTTCCGCTAATACTGCTTGTTGGGCGTATATATATAAATACGTACATTCTCACCTTCGCAGGCGCAGCAGATCACCGTTATCGCCGTCAGACATGAGAAAAAGGAAAGAGAGAGAGAGAGAGAGAGAGAGAGAGAGAGAGAGAGAGAGAGAGAAATAGTCGGCAGTCCCTTACGAGGATATTGGTATAAGTCGACGGGCGGCCTATCCTGCTACATACATATTACAGTCCTGTTTGACGAAGGAATTAAATACGCGCGTTGCTAGGTTACTTTACTCCTCTCGAGGCATCAGTGCTATATGTATATAGCTACACACATGTCCGTCTTTATATATATATATATTTAATATCTGAAAAAGAAAAAAGGAACATTGCTTTTGGTTTTCCTCTCGCTCATTCTCTGTCTCACTGGCATGCGTGTGGATATACAGAATACAGCTCTAGAGCTGCAGGCAAGAGAGGCGGCCGATGCGTAAGCTTGTGTAACGCGTAATCATTTCCACGGCCTTCCAGCCTCGGGACTTTCTAAACAAAACTACATAACTGTCGCTCGAGAGCTCAAGTTGCTTTGGTGTGCGCGTGTGTCTGTTTGTGTAGTAGTGTAGAGACCGGTGCGATGTAACGATTATTATGTCTCGCGCGTTACATCCTACTTTATACCGCACACCCAAACGGATTGTAATAGGCTGTCGATGTCGAGTGTACGTGTATATATACGTGCGCAGAGGTGTATATATGGCAAGTGCAAGAAGCGTATTATAAGTGTGTGGGTACAATTCGATCCCTGTACATGGATCTCTTGGGAGGATATTCTCTCTCCCGTTCTCCTTTTCGCTGCTGATTCTCTAGACTCATTATCGAAATTATACAACACTTATTGTAGGTAGCTCTAATGTATTATTTCAAGAGACTTTTTTTTTCATGCAAAGAGTAGCTTCTGGTTTCGTTACGTATAGATATAATATTACGATGAATTTAGGTGCACAGAAATAATATCGAATGATTCGTTTTTTAAAGTGGTTGATAATAACAATACCAACGAAATTATAATACAAACTAGTGATCTTTCGAAAAGACCGACTGCACATGCAACACGACGAATTTTATAAGATCTTCTGCGTAATTTGGGTCAAGGTCATAAAACTGCGAGAAAAGTCAGTACGTTAGTTTTAATTGTATTACATTTTAGAAAAGTTTTACACGCAGCAGAGAAATACAACTTGGGTCAATAACTATTTGATGTAAGAGGCAGATATAACGTATAAAATTTCCAGTAGAAAAAAGCCGAAGCACATAAATATGGGTTAGGTTACACTGTCTTCAGTGAAAAAGACTGTGTTTATACTAGCCCCGAGATAATAATAACCCGGTTTTATTTTGTATCTCAATTGCCAGCTGTGGCGTATTATTTTACGATTCGCATCGATATATTTCTCGTGCAGGCGCTCACAGCAAAAGATTTTCCTTTGACATATACAACAGCAAAATGCGCGCAAACACCTTCATGCACATCTATCGTGGTACTATTCTCTCTCTCTCTCTCACACACACACACACACACACACACACACACACACTCCACATGGCTAATAAGATTTCAAACTAAATTGCTTGGAAAAACAAACCGGCGATATAAATTCAATTGGCGTCGGTGACAAAGAAAAAACAAGCAAAAGAAAAAGAAGAAAGCAGTCATATCAGAGCAAGTCAAAGCCAAGCAAAAACGACGTCGGCAACTAATCCCAGTTGGTCAAGGAAAGTAATTGCTGCTTAATCGAATACGAGGCCGCTGTAAATGTGCGGATATATACATAGCGCATCACTGTATTTTTGATTCTTGCGTTATATATATATATGCAAAGACAAATATGAGTACGACAAGAAACTTAGTTGACTCAAAAGCTACGACCAACTTGAATCACGAAAGCAGAGCAGCTACTATGCACACGAGCCAATTTGTTTTGAGAATCACGCGCCCAAAGTGTACACGTTGCTTTTCATCTCTCGCTGAAGTATATATAAAAAATGATATACACATGCGTATAGATATTATAGGTGTATATAGTGTAATGGTGTATCAAGGGGGTCGGATAATATAACGAAGGGACAAATAGCTTGTATCATCGACGAGAGCTGAGTACATAACATAACACACACTCACTCAGGGTCGAAACGAAGTGGCCGAGAGGACAATGACGATGAGGGCTCATAACTATACTTGAATGAACGCCGCTCGTCTTATCAATGCAAGCTGTGCGTTGGACACTTGGGAAACGCTCAAATTCCTTACCAACGCATTCTTTTTTCGCATACAAAGTACAAACACATAGCAATAATGTACCGACGATAATAATAAAAATTAAAAAAAGAAAGAAAAGAGACGAGTCACAGGAGGTTCATGCTCTGGGACGGTTTGCGTTTCGATTTATCTTTGTAATTTATCTCTGGCGCTCGCGAGCGCGAGAGAGAGAGAGAGACAGAACGAACGAGCGCGATGATGTTGTATAATATGTTGAAACACTGAATCATTAAAAGACAATCGCATTAGGTCCGCATTGTTACAGAACAAAACGGAGATTTGTGTCCGTGTGTTTCGGTACGTCATTCTTTCGATACATTAGCCGCGGGGTCGCTATATACGTGCTATTCGTTGTGACATAATTGGACATGACTGTGACGCTTTTTGTCGCGTTTTTCGTACGCGCATACATTTTTTTCATTTCAAATATTCTTATGCGAACCTTTCACATGCAGTAAATACTCGCCAGATGAAATCAATTATTTTTTGCGAATGTCCTGTACTCTCGTTCTTACCGCGTACATTCGCAGTAATCTACTTGGCTTGATGACCGATCTCCTTGGTATTTCAACAAAAAGCAACTCTATAAAGCAGCTATCGGCTCTTTTTCGGTTACTTTGTTTATCAAATGATGTCGATAATTGTTCGCTTTCTAATTGAATTATTGAAAATGGACCACGTTATACTTTTTATTCGGAATACGATGAAGAATACCCTTTAAATAAAATAATTTTAAATTTAAATATTAAGTAGGCACTATCCGGAAAATTAACACCTCAATAATCATCGTATGAAATATTGATTCAGTACACCAAAAGACAAAGTACGCGAGGATAATAGATATACATGAGACACATGAGATACGAGTTAGCAAATTTTCAAAGTCGATGAGTCGTTGTCATTTTTTAATGACTCTCTGATGTATCGAAGAAGAAATTCTGTATCACACAGCTCGCGACGTCAGGCCTCGTCTCATAATTAGGTTATCGAGCGTTCAATTGTTGATTTCGTTGTGTGGTTCCGATAACCCCGCGAATTGCTCGGATTTTTCTCTTGTTGGAACATCGAGAACGAGAAGCGTATGCGATGACGGCTAATTATTATTCTTTGCAAAGATATCGTTATTTTATATATAGTTTGTAAACAAGGGTAAGAAATATCAACGGAATATATAGAAATTTATCTTCACTACTTAGAGAATCGCATGAAATTTTAATGAGCACCGAAGGGGGGAAGGAAATCGCAGAAATTATGATGAAAATTAATATTGGCTAGAAATTGAGGAGAATGTATGCAGTTAGATTCACGTTTATTTAAAAAGCTCTTGAAACTAAAACTCTTGAAATTGTATTGTAATTGCCCTGGTAGAAATTTAATCAACCAAAATACCGTTTATAATTTTTTATCAAACATTTAGCTACCGATATTGCAACGGATGATCAAAACTGAAATTTGTATGTATTACAACAAATTTTTTAAACCTATAAAATTAACATTCATTACATTAATTTGTTGTGCCTTTTTCATAACCAACGTACTTAGACTGTCTCACATATACGTAGCAGAGCAAGCGTATTACAAGTCGAAAAATAATTTATACCGATGTAGAAAGAAAACTAAAAAAGTTATTCAGAATATGCATTTAGCGACAGAATAACTTAATCATTAAAACTCTAGAATCTAATGGTTTACGAAATAATTTTGCAGTGAGTGAAATGATATTAATGATAATGAATTGTTTGTTGACTGGGATTCTAATACTTCAATTCCGAATTAACAGTGAGTGATAATAATGTACGAAAAGACAGAAATAAAAGAAATAGCTAAGTTATTTATAAACATAAAAGTGTCTCATGCTTCGATTGATAAACTTTTTAAGATATTAAAGAAGAGCCTTCTAGTTAAGTCCTAACTTCAACTTTATGTAAAACTGCAAATTAAACCTAGATTAATTTATTCGTTTTAAATTCTAGTTCCACTTTTTTAAGTTTGGTAACTTAACCTATATTTTCTATGAACTATAGAGTGCAATACTTACATTAAATTTAAATACATCCGTAGATATTATTGAGTTATTTAATTAACTTTAGTGTATTGTTGATTAATATAATAATTGTAGTTATTAGCCAAATAATAAGCTATAAAACGCTATTTTAAAAATTGTTAAATTTGAGCAACCGTAGATCAACTGATCATGTGCAATGTGACGATTTCAATTTTAGTTTCTTACTTTCTTAATTTTTCTACTACAGTGGTAAATACTTTACTTTTATAGTATCTTTCTACATGATCACCAATTAATCATTGTCTATTTTTTATTATATAATGTCCCCTAGCTCAGAATACGCTTAAAAAATTCAGTTATTATACTCATCAGTCCATTTATTTCCAATAAACAACAACAATACCGTAAATTATCCGCGCGAGCTAGAAGTGTGCAGGGTTCTCCTCGAAAACTGCTTAAAAATACAAATGGAAATTCGCAGAACTAACTACAGTCATCTAAAAAGCATTACCACGTAGATCGGATTGATGAATCAAACGCAATCGCGCATTTGGTTACGAAAATCAAATGAATAATTACCCCTAAACCGATATCCTCCAAATTTTTCCCTTTCCTCACACATCCAACTCACTTTAAAAGCAGTCGCGTTTGCGCACACATACAAAGTACAAAATCGAATTCTCTCTTGTTCACAATGCGTCTAAACGAAATCAATCAGAAGCGGCGCGCGCATGACGTTAAATTGGAATTTGCGCCAACGGTAGCTACAGGGCGGTTGCAAAGCATAGTACATAGGTCTTGCGAATTTTCGCCGGAATAATGCGTCCGCTGCTACTACTGCTGTTTGTTCTCTCTGCGCGTATAACGATCCGTCCGGGGATTTGTCGCGGCTTCGTTAAGCTCGCCAGTCTCCGTTTGTTTTTCTTCTTCGTCAGCGGGGATAGAGTCCCGCAAAAATTCAGCGTCGCCCACGCGCATCTATACGCCTCGGCACTTTCACGTTGTGTGATTAGTGGTTGGCAAATATTTGTTATTGTAACAGAACACGTTTTCGACCCATCTCTCCCTCCATTCTTTCGTCTTTCTTGGCGATAAATTTGAATGTGGCGTAATGTGTGCGGAGTTTACTTCGTTGGATGCGTTGATTTATTGCGTAGGGATTTTTTTCAATTAGAATCGTGTGTATATGAATAAAAAATCGAGAGTGAAAGAGGATAGTGAAAGAGGAAAGTGAAAGAGAAGAATGAAAGAGGAAGGAGAAGGATGGTTTGCGATATGCGAAGAGCATTTGAAAAGTACAAATATTTGAAAGGATATATAGAAATGACGATCGAACAAAGTGCAATTCGGCGTAACGCTTGAAAGATAACTGAAAGCTAAAAGCTTTATCGATGACGCGTGCGGACGTTTCTGCGGATCTTTTTTTTCACTCGAGGCCGTATTTAATTATAAGATCATTTTACGGGTAAAAAATTGCCTGTATACAAAGACATAAAGTTGTCAGTTTGAGGCCGCGAGTAAACGCGCAATGCTTCTCGCTACACTGTTTATTAACAATTACTCGAGCACATATTTATATTTCGTACTACTACCGCACATTGTTAGATAATAAATTTCATTCGAGGAATCAAATCGCGCGTGCAATGGTTTTACTTATAATAATTTTGCATTCCCTTGAACGTAAAAAGAAATGGTCTTATAATAAACGATCGATTGTTGTTCGAGCAAAATTTGTTGAAAATACGCGTTATTTCAAACATTCCAGTCGCTCGTTAAGAAATGACGTAATCAGATGCTGAAGTAAGAAATTTTAATGTATTTTCGAGATCCATTTAATAAATCTTCGATAAAAAAAAGAATATGCACTCGGTATCTGGGTGCTTTTTTTTTATCTCTGCTCGCTATACTTACACAGTATAATCGTAAAATTGTTATAACACCGGAGAGTTATATGAGCATTAAAACGTAACAAAAGACGTTGATGCATATTACTTTCGAATATTATACTTCTACTCCTGGGCATAAATTTAAAACTCACCCGCGAACGACAATAAAAAAGAGAAAAAAAAAGAGTTCCCGGTGTAATATCGAGGCTCATTTATTACGGCAAATTGCGCATAAATCGCTCATCGCCAACGCGGCAAGTACGATTCTAATCTGATTTCGTAAGTAAACGAAAAGTAAAGGATCGTTTTCTTCGGAATAACATAAGATCATACACGCGATCATCAAGACGAACAAACGTGACAGTGTCGCGCGCGAAGGAAGAGAGAAAAAACAATGGCCGTACAGTCGCGATTTGTACACTGCGACTGGCGCAAGATTTTCCCAGAATCGAAACTGAGAGTCGAGTTGCGTGAAATGTAAAACTCGCAGCGGCGTAAAATCGCCGACTACACGTAAAGCAAAAAAAAAAGAAGAAAAAGGGAGCGCGCGCATACAACACTAACGCGGAGACGACGTACATTCGTGAGCGAGAAGGAATAGAGAGCAGTGTGCGCATGGCCAGTCTGCAGAAACTATAGAGCGAGAGAGGCGGTTCAAAACTCTCAATCTAGCCGAAAATTGTTTCTGAATAAAACGAGTATGTATGTGTATGTGTGCGCGTGTGTGTGCGTGTGTGAGTGAGTCGGCGACCTTGAAGCTAGGCAAGCGAACTAGCAGCCTTCCTTCTTCCATTCTTTGCGTCTAATGCCTTTTTTAACCCTCGAAAATATATACTGTCTATCGTTCTTTCTCTCTCTTCTTTATTCCCTATAAGTCTCTATGTATATCCTTTCTAGTCGCAAGAGTTTAAGTTTGAAAAAATTATTAACAATTCTACAAATCATGCATTAATCGCTTATGCAGTTATTACTCTATCGAGCAATCGCCTATAATTGGAAAGGCGAGAAACTGAAAAAAGGAGTTTCATTCCTTGAGACTTTTTTGGAAAGAACTGCGTAGATACTGTTTTTTCCAGCGTGAAGTATAAGCCGCTATGACGACGAGGTCAGACTATGTACAAGCCGTAACACTCGGCTACAAACAGAAACAAAATGTTCAGTACGTTCAGTAATACTTTTAATGTTTCTTTATTTGTTTATATCCATATTTATGAAGCGTCTAATTCTTTTATTAGTTTGAATTATTGTAAAAAATAGTTTTCGGTCTGGAGAACAAGCCTTTTCCGAGGCGAAAAAAATTATAAGCGTGAGACATATATCGAGCGAGGAAAGTTTTTCCTTTTACCTCGAACTTGACATTTCACACAAGCTGAAAATGAAATGCGTGTACTCGTTCGACGTCACCTTTATTCTCGCGCTCGAAACACCTGTGAACAAGATGGATTATACGTGCGCGACAGAAGCTTCGCTCGGCTCACTCTTGTCTCGATATATATATATATATATGCATACACGTATCCGAAGACACTGTGTTTGCAGAGTATTATTCTGCACTCGTGCCTTTTTTTGATATTTCACGGTTCAAAATTCATGCCGTTGGAATAATAATTTTGAATTTTTCCGAAACTCCTCTGCAACTGCTTTTTTATATTTGCTCTTTCGAACAAAAGATTTATCGCCACGCAGATAATCTGGCAATCCAGCGAAGAAAATACGATGAATACGGACAAGTACAAATACGAAAAATTGTTTTATTTAAAAGCGAATTTTCGTTAAGTCAAAGAGAAACTACACTAATAATTAAAAAGCAATCGTAACCTAATTCTTCTGTATGCAAAATAGATAATATATCGTATCGAATTCAAGGTTTTCCGTAAGAGTATGCTAGTGTATTAAAGGACAACGAAAAGAGGAAGTTCGTCGAGGCAGTCTAGGCGAATTTTATACCGTGAGTTGACGAAGAATTCGCACTAGAACCCACATTCGCCCAAGAGGATCCGGTTTACACTTGGCCTAGCATGTGTGCTCGTGTGCGTGTGACGGGGCTCATTTCGTATTGTATACGTGTGTACGAAAGAGAAGCCAGGAAAATGATGCAGACACAAGAAGAAGCAGAAGCAGAAGCAGAAGCAGAAGCAGAAGCAGAAGAAGAAGAAGAAGAAGATGACGATGAAGAAGAAGAGGAGGAGGAGGAGGAGGACGAGGAGGAGGAGAAGGAACGGATACGAAATATACGTTTGCCAGGCGGCGCTGTTGACCCTGAGAAATCCTCTCGCCCGGTTCACAGCCACGCTTTGCTGTCTATGATATAACGTACCGGCGAAAGTTGTACGTCTGTATACCCCGTATGCTCTCTGCAGTGCTGATCGTTTCAGGTCTTTGCTTCACGAGCGAACTGTACAGATTCTTTTTCAGTGCTGCCGCCGCCGCTGCAGTAGAGAGAATTAATCTTCAACACCGCTCCGCGACCTACATTTTTTGTTTCACCAGCTGTACAGTTATGTTATGTAAATTTTCTCTAGTTTTCAGTATATGCTCCATGGAGCTGTTGGTTCTCTTTATGTCTACGCGAGATGGGCTTTGAAGGAGCAGCGCTTGCGGGCTAATTAAAAAGCGCCGTTCGCACGTCTAGGACTACCGCGACTTTTGTAATTAGGCTTCAAGCTCTTATATTAACTATTCTACTGCTTGTTTTTAATTCACTCTTTTTTTGCTCTCTTTCTCACTTTTTAATAACTTCTGCATTAGTAGCATTTCAAATTGGATAATACACTTTTTTGTAATCTTAAGTTCGCTAAGCAGTTATACACATTGTTATAATTGACTTTAAAATTCGATGATGTGCACATTTAGTTGTTTTTTTTTTCATTTAGTTTTGATTTTTTTTAACTTTGTCTTCAGAGAAACACTGTGCGGGTAATAGTTTTCTTGGAGGACAAGCGAAGAAGTGGAGGGAAGGCAGTGTTTTTTTTCATCGGCATTCTACCGATGAGGATGAGGCTCTAGAATTTCCGACAGGAAGTGCGAATAATTTAACGTGCTCGACTATAATCTCCATGTACTGAAAGCTCTCCAGCAATGAAATTTCACTATCTCCAATCTTACGATATAACGACTTGAGTGTAATAAAGCGAGAAGCGAATGCGCGAGCATTTTGATCATTAAGCCTCGCCAGTGAGAATCCCGTGATTTTCATGTAATTTCCTAAGTAAATGAATTTTCAGTTTCTTGGAAATTTTTCAGTCATGGCTAATCACATTCGTGAAAAGTGTTTCTAACTCCATTAACAAAATTTTACCTATTTCGATGAGCTAAAAATTATATTATGGTATGTATAAGCATTTTCTAAATTAGCGAAAGCACTTAAGGAGTCTACGAGTTGTCCATCTATTGACTTACGTTTGAAAGAAGATATAGATCATTGACGTATACCGATAACTCACCTATAACAGAAAAAACAAATAAAAATAATTAGAAATATATTTAAATAGTTCAAACGTAGATAATATGCTATTTTATGTATCTAGTTAGTAACAAGTGTGGAAAGAAAGTAAAAAAATGTGGCGAATTAATTTTCTGCTAATCAATCATAACGTTTATGACTTCAGTGATTTGCTGTCAAAGTTGCTTGATTGATTTAGGTATCTAACATAAATTTAAACTAAAATACGAATAGTAACATAAAATGTAAAAATTATAGTGCTCTTCGCCGAGCTCATAATTACTTTTCGTAGAAAGTATCTCAAACACACTATATGTAAAAGCACAAATTGCTTAGTATTTTGTACAAAAGGATAACGTGAGAAATAACATTTCATTCGATGAAAACACGATATAAATGCGTGTGAAAACAACAAACATCCATAACATTCATGGTAATCCAAATTTCATTCGAGCATATTATTATTTACAAAGTAGAAAATAATATATATATAATTATCCGTAATTAATTAATAGACTTCGATCTGCATTTACAATGATTTACCGATTGTCTCCGGATAATGTTTTTCGCTATATTTGCAATGCATGACATATCTACAATAAAATTCCAGATATGATACGATTTTCTTTATTTAACCCACATTACCACAAAAATAGATACGATCAGAATAAAACGATAAAGGTATGGGACATCGAAGTTATTTCAAAATTACAGTTGACTCGTGTCGAGTTTTATTTTTTGCGTTGCAAATATATATATACATAGAGGCAGTGCGTGCTTCGTCTCCAAATCTCCTTCCATTTGTATAATACAACGATCACCTTCGGGCACGCGAAACATGCGCATTTGAAGAGTCAAACAGGCAAGCATCAAGTTCAAAATTCATCGGAAAAAATCGATCGACTTTCGAAATAAAAAACTATATCGGTAGTCACACAAGCACCAATCACAAGTTTCAGCTAAGTACAGTGTAAGCCATCCATGACGTCGTCGGACTCGTCGTCAGGGGATGACGCAATACTCAGCGTATCGAGCGCCCGTTCAAAAGAGTGTGTAACAGAGACAGAGCGAAAGCTCCGCCAAACGCCACGACTACTGTTATTGATCGCAAAATTCATTTCTTTCACGAACTTTGTGTCTTTCCGTAGCGCGTTTTAAGAACAGCTTTCCGCGACTAGCTCGTATTAAAAGCGCTTACTGCTCGCCTACCTCGGCAACTTGTTTGCTCTACGTCTCCGTGCCTTATTTTGCGTTTGCGCATATGTAAATCGCAAGATAATGATCTTTACGTGGCAAGCGCGATTCGAAAAAGGCGTAAATTTATAATTGGCGTGGGAGAGGAGTTTAGAAGACATGCGTCTTTTTGCTTCTCGTAATTATCGAATCTCTGAGGCAGAAATCCAATAGAAAAAAAGAAACAACTTTGCTATGTCTATTGAATATCGATGCTACAGACTCAGCATGTCTTATATTAGAAAAAGCACTCGATTCAAATGCCAAAATCACAGCCAAAATCAGCAAGCGAGTTCTGATTTGCCTATTTCATTTCAACCAAGAGGACTTGAAAATCTATTAGCGTAACAACACATGCGAATTGCACTAATTCAGACTGAGAGAGAAATAGAAACAAACTGCTTGTTGCTTTTTTTTTGTTTTGTTTTTTTGCATGCACATACGTTGACGCGTCTATAAGCGGCTGAACTAAATTCAAGATCCGGCGTTCGAAGGGTACGGTTGAAAAAGTTTTACGTAAGCTCGCTCTCTCTTACTCTCTCTCTCTCTCTCTCTCTCTCTCTCTCTCTCTACTGCAGAGAACGACGTTCCCAGAATGACACGGGAGTCACTCCCAATTCCCATTCCAGGTCCTTCATTACCGGACTCTTCGAAAGGGAGCTTCGGCCAATTATATTGCCGCCCCGTGTGCGCTTTCGACGGTAAAAAATACGAGAAAAAAAGAGGAAGGAGAGAGAGAGAGAGAGAGAGAGAGAGAGAGAGAGCGGCCTCTCTTCGACTAGAAAAGCAATAGCACAGCAAAGGTGCCTTCGTGTATATAACTCTTCGTCTAATAATTCGCAGAGTGAATTGTGTCTGCTCCTGGCGTATTTTCAAGATCCTTTCCATTCTTCGAATGGTGATTACTTTGCACGAACCTAGGGAATTTCTAGTCCACGGTCGTGGTAACGAAAATTTTTGCATGCGATCGTACAACTATGTGCATAAATTATTGGGTTTAACATTTGCGATTCTATTGCCAATGCAGAATAATCCATTGTTAATTTTTCTTAAAATATCGATTGACGCATACACAACTACTTCTTTTTTCCTTCGTATGAAGCTTTGAAAAAATAAAAGCACTTGAAATAACGTGGTATATTCAAGTGCTTCAGGTGACGATGTTAAGGAAGGAATTTTAGAGGGAAATTCTTTTTAGCTTTTTTTATTCGAATTCGTTGCCTTTGAGCTTTCATTTACTCGCATTCTAAATACAAAAAAAGTATTCTTAGACAACTTGTGTATGATCAGTAAGATTTGAAATAATTGATATTTTTATACCATTTCAGAGGTTTTACTTTTGCTTCTTTAAAGTCATCGCTAAAAGTATGCACGAGAGTTATATTTTTATAAGACACAACGCGTCACGCATCTGTTCTAGCGACTTTTTTCTTTTTTCCGTTTCAATATCTCTGTGTATAAAATGTAATTTATTTTGCGTTTTGATACTTTCAGCAATGTGCATTAGAGAAGTTTATTGATTATTCAGTTACCATTTATAGCTTAATTAAAGTTACCTTTATCAATCAATGTCGCATCCAACGTGACACTGATAACCATCCTTATGCGTATCATAAGAAATCGTATATCGTATTATCTTCAATCAACAATTGATAATTTAATTATACAAACGTCTGAGCCAATTTTTCAACGTCACCGATGCGTCGCTTTTGAATTATGCCATTTTCATTTTAATACTAATTAATCTGTAATACTGTAGCGGAAAACGGATAGACTTATAAAGTGTCAAAGATTGTAATTCTTTTTTTGTTTTAGATAAGTATCGCAACACTAAATCTAACAATTTTCAGTATCGGTTAAATGTGTCTTGTCTACGTATATCATCGTTTCTTTGAAATATACGATTCGCCATTCGTAACTGCGTCGTAAAAACGCGTTTTAACCAAATCGTTCAAAGCGTGAACTTTTTTAGTTGGTAACCTGTTTTGAACTTTGGCCCGCGATAAAATTCGCATATCGCGAACGAATCAAAGAGGGTCGAGGCGTTATAGCTTTCTAAAACGATATTCGCGGATTTATAATACATCGTGAATATTCTTCACTAATCCAGCCTAAACGTTAACTGTTGCGTCTTTGCACATAAATCATATGAATTATTTGTTTATAAATATAAATGCGGAAATACATCGTCTTCGGTAAGAGAGAATTAAATAGACGAGCATAAATTATAATGAAGTATTTTTTTACGAATTTTACCGACCAAAAATTTGAATTGTCCCTTGCGATTGCAATTGGAATTAATTAATTAATCTTTATAATACACAGTTTGGCTGCAGTGCGAGAAGCACAGGAAATTGCGCAAGACATAATTCGTTACGTAAAATAAACACAAAAGTAATATTATTAAATGCCTATTTACTGGTTGCATTCACTTATATCGGTGTAACTATACTGCCTAAATATACATTCGAAATTATTAATCCATCAAAATGAAACGCTACCGATGCAGCTGGTTTGTTCAATGTTATTTCTATTTATTGTCATGTACAGTAGCTTCTCTGCATAATCGAGAATCGCGGAAGCGTTTATCACACTTTCTTTTCTTTCTAACTAACGTTCGTTGGTTGAGAGACTAACGGAACGGATATTTCGAAAGAAAAACACGCGGTAGGTCGTTGAAAAAAATATATTATCCTAATTAGGTCTCATTATTTAGCACTAGCGAAAATGAGCCACTGCATTCGAGGCCTAATCTTTTCCATAAAACTGTTAACTTACGGCCTAGTTTGGCCTTTGCACCTGGTGTTACTAGAATTTCCTTGCATAAAAATCAGATATACATGCAGATGACGAAACGATCCTGAACTTCCAATTGGTTTAATGTGGCTCGTTCTTCGAATTATCGAAAAGAAGAAAAAAATGTACAACGAAAGAGGAGAAATTTAATATACACAATAATTAGAGGTGTATAATATAGAAATTATATTAATCAAACGTGCAACCGAATATGTCGGTTAACCAGCTGATTTGCATAAATATTCTACGGATATATGTTATAAATAAATTTAGTTATTCGAACTGGTTATTCAGGCTGATCAAATAAGTAAGTAGGCCTTGCCTTGTAACTTCGATTTACAATTATTCAGGTCACCTACATAAACGTCCGCGAGTTTGCGCGCAAGAAAAAAGCTTTTCCAGTGGTGAATAAACTCTGCCGGCTATATCCAACGGTAGTTCATCCCTTAAAAATGAAAAGCGACACAGGAAAAAAAGCTTCGTTACATTGTGCAGGCGCAGACCGCATACATGAGAGCATTCGATAAGGTAAGCGTGTCAGGTATCCGTGCATGTACATTGTACAGTGTACACACACGTTACGTGTATATACGAGTGCAAAAGTAGGTCACACTTCAACTTCCGTTTGTGCGCAGAAAACATGCGCGCGTGAGCTTTCATTGAAATAAAGCTCTCTACACGTTATAATTCAATACATCTCCCTTGTATCCTCGAAGGTATTAATTTCAGTCCAGTCAAGCGTGGTCTGTCGCTTATCGATACACACAGGCTATAACAATAATAATATTATCTTTGGTCGTGCAAGATAGATCGAGAGGAAACAATTATGTGCCGAGTAGTTTTCCTCGAAGGAGAAAAAAATTTAAACATTACAGCAGCGCACTCTTTAATATATTTTTATATCCGCGCCTCTTTACCGTATAGAAGATATCTGCCTCGAGTTACACAGTACAGTTGCTCCTTCTGCGAATTGATAAGGGCAGATAAATACCTCAGCGCGCGCGCGTTCGCACGACCTGATCACCTCCTTCTATAATTACTGTGTCACTGCCATTATCTCTATTCTTCTCTCTCTATCTCCCCTCTACTTTTTCCTGTCTCTCTTTCTCTCTTCATTGTTTTCCTTACACATACTTACACACTGTGCGAATACGCCAACGTAAATATCATCGTGCTTACATGGTTGAGATTTTTGTAAATGCGTTTATAAACTAAATGAATAAACTAAATGTATACACTAAATGTATATCCATGCTATATACACTCTTAGCGCGAATAGACGCGATCCCCGCGTATATAGGAATCACGTGGTACATTCGGAGTGCGCTTAGCACACACGTATTCCATGTCGACGTCTTGTTCGTGCGTTTATACGCGAGCACGTACGCGCTGTGTGTGCAGCAGCGTATGTATATCTGTGTCGCGCATCTGCAGACATACGCACTTGTTTAGCTCTAAGTATAGCTCTCCAGCTTTTTCGTGTGTAATTGTCTTTCCTTTTGTATATACATACACAGTGTGCTACACTGTCGACTAATTACGGGTCTAGCTTGGAAAATCAGTAGCTTGTTATAACAGCTCCATTAAGAAGATATATATTTTATTTTAACCGGTGTATATGTAAAAAGAACTAAGAAGAAGTAAAAAGAAATGTATAAAGGACTAGGAGACTCGAGAGTGTTGTAGCTTTATTTCTGACAATCGCACGGGTCAACGCATTCTGAATATATGTCTGAGTAACGCGAGCGGAGATTCTTCTTCCGAGAATATTGTATAAAAACGTGCATTTGACGAAATCCGTATAGCAAGCCTTGCATTAAAATAATAGCCCCTGTGTGTGTTCACAGAATTACCTTGATCAAGCGGCTCTTGCGCCCAGTGACTCTTCTCCCTCTCTCTCTCTCTCTCTCTCTCTCTCTCTCTCTCTCTCTCTCTCTCTCTCTCTCTCTCTCTCTCTCTCTCTATCTCTCATTCTTTCTTGAAGCGATATTGCACTCTCTTCTGATGGAGGGGATGTAAACAGGAGACACATAGTGCAAAGACCAATAGCAGAGGAAACTTTGTTAGCACGCGCGAGCGCAGAGAAATGGCATTCTTGCCAATGACAGCGTTTTCCTGGCGTAACCTCAATTCTCTGATTGATGCGTGATGCAACACTACAGCGCTTGCTAGCTTGCGCGCGCAAGCGATACTAATCGTTTTACCCGCGGGACCGATAGATATTTATGAGGGACTTTTGTTATTTCTGTGGAGCTTCTACATAGCCTCGTCAAGTGGCAAAACTAAATCGTCGAGTGCATCAAGCACATCGTGTACTTACACACTGTTGACTGTTTGCTTTATAATTTCTCATTCGGCGGAGCATCTTGATAAAAAGTTCGTTATCGTCGCGGAAAAAAGTTATTGCGAACGAAAGATTTCGCTGTCGCTCTTGTTAAATTACGATTCGAGCACGCGAGCAAATTAAAAATGTACTCGACGTTTTTTTTTATTCGTTACGATCCCCGCTTGAGATGCGAAGAGAATAAAGTGTGCGTATATATATATGCGGAATCAAAATAACGAAGATGATCGCGCTTGGTTATAGATAACCATCAAACATTTTATTTTCAACACAATGAATACAGACTCGTTATTTGACAAAGGTCAATCAGTGTATGACGATAAGCCTCTCGATAGAACAGACCGGTAGACCAGATCGGTAGAACAGATCGCTTGTAACATAGGCGACAAATGCGGGCTTCAGAAAGAACATAGTCGAGTTGAAAATCAATTTAACGAAATAAAAATACGGGTTCAGCTACGAGCGCATAATTTACTTACGGATAGAATATAATTGTCGTGCGTTATATGCAACCTGGGGAAAAAAAGAAGCGATAATTTGGAAAACAGTGTAAGTAATAATTTGTTGAAAAGTCGTGCAAGAATCGGACGCTTTTTTGCGTTATGACATGCAATAAAAAAATCGGCGACGTCGTTCTCTCATTACACAGCGTCGTGCGTATGGTGCAATAAACGATCCGCCCGGCGTGCTTCGCATCGGAAAAAAGCAGCTCACACGTATCTATATGTATGTACGTATGTAGGTACGTATGTATGTATACATATAGGTATAGAAGAGAGCCGTGTACGCGGCATCACGATGCGCGCGAGGAGGGACATTGCGAAAGGAATTTTCGTGCGCTCGCGAGCATATCCAGCACGCTACAGTGCGCGCTCGACGCTGTCTGACTTTCATCGGGCGTATAATACAGCCCGTGTGCCCTTCGTCCATGAAAGTCGTCGTCGGACTGTGCGATATGCTATACTACGTGTTACATGGTGGGAGTGAGTGAGAGAGGGGGGTGGGGAGTGGGGGGCAAATTCGAGGCCCCGGTAAAAAGTGTCGCAATCGCCGCTCTCACTTCGTGTGTCTCTTGCTCTTTGAGCGCAACAATGTGTCCTCCCCCGTGTAATTACGTCACACACAGAGCCGCAACGCACAATGTCTCGCTCTGCTTTCCTGTCCTATGGCTGTAAGCTGAGCCTTAATAGCGCATTGTAAAAACTTTTTCGAACTACCGACAATTACGGAGAGTTGTGTACGGCATGCCAAGCGCGAGAGAGATAGAGGATGGCATAGTGTATTAATTATAGAGAAACGAGGGACGTGTGATGGCGTGCGCGCGATCGCACCGTGGAATCCAACATTTCCTCCCTTCGATTCAACCGCAGTATACATATAAACACAAATGCATACACTTGAATATTTTCCAGCAATTTAAATTATAACTCTTTCGAAGGTAAATAGAACATTTTACCTATAACTTCCTCGTACGACCTACATCGCGAGCTCGCGCGCGTACTCTCGCTAAATTATCGTCCATGCTTTGCGCTTGATTTTGAAGCCTTCATTATTTTGTTATAATTGAATCGCCGTTAATTAAACTAGCATAATTGACTTGGTCGAACGTATTATTCGAACGTGTTAAGCTCGCTCTCTTTCAGCGTATTTCGTCTATAGGAATACGTGAGAGAGAAAGATTTCACTCGGCGCATTGCACGCGCTTCAGTCTGCATTCCGTTACGCTTCAGTTTTTCCTTACCCATTGTTATTATTAATTCATCGAAGTTCTATTTTTTCACTCCCATCATTCATTAAACATTACGAGATAGAGAAAAAAAACACTATCCACTTTTTCTCTACTCATTTAACGAACAAACAGCATAAGCATCTACGTTACACGACGATCAATTTTTAATTTCCCCCAACAGTGATACAACGACAACAAGCAACGAAGCATTTTCATGAGATCGAGCGTTCGCTAATTTCCTCTTGAAGCACTGGCGCAATCGAAAGTAATTATATACCTAACAACAATCATCGCTTCGCTATCACGTGACATTATTTCGTTCTCTACTGCATTATTATCATTATCATCATCATCATCATCATCATCATCATCATCGTCATCGTCATCGAGAAAAAAAATAGCATATATAGCGAACAGGTTGCATTGCTCGCAGCATCCTATGTCGATATGCATACGCAGTGCAAAGCAAACACACACCGGCATTGCCGAGCGCAAAGTAGTCGCAGCAAGATCGTCACGCGCTACTGCGGCGAGAGCGAGAGCGAGAGAGAGAGAGAGAGAGAGCAAAAACTGCAGCCGCCGCAAGCTTCGGCATAATGCGGCGCCTCATTACGGACTCCTGCACGACCAGCGTGCAGAACGGATAGAGAAGGCGCACTGCGCAAAGGGATATATGCAACAGCACTCTCGGAGAAAGTGAAATAATACGTATAGAGTTTGGGATTATTATCCAGAAAGCGTGACGCGTAAGGTTGACAAATGCTATGATTGTTTTCGATCATCGTACAATAACACTGAATGTACTTGAACTTGGGAGTAATTACTGTAACCCATTATTGGTTACAAAACGACTTTTATGAAAACTTTTGTGTACTTTCGTAATCTTTGATTATTTTTCATTCGCTATATTATATGGAATTTTTTATTTTTTGACATCATCGTTGACTAAGTGTTTTAAATAGCACTTTACTAGCTTAAGTTCATCATGCAAAAGGGTTTAGAAAAATTGTCCGTTCAGGCGCTAATGTAGAATGTGACTTTTTGCTCAACGGATCTAAATCCCATATGTTGGATTTTTTTGTCCGATACCTCTTTCGCACAGGCCTCGAAGTTTTGAAAAGTTTTGTGTATTCTTAAGGAGGAAACCTGCGTGCGCGTGCATAGATATACGTATATGTATACGTGTACATTGGCATACGACGCGCTGACGCAATAACAAACGCGCGCGACCATATGTGCATTCGCTCTCCGCAGCTCGAGTAGGCCCATCTTGAGATATTTCGCAGCGCAACAGCAGTGAACGAATATGTACAATGCCTGCAGGCGCAGCGTTGGTGGGAAAAAGAGAGTCGAATTTTGGTCAGTGAGTCTTTCAAATTGTGTGTGTGTGTGTGTGTGTGTGAGTGTGTTATTTGTACGTGAACTCCGAAGTCGAAGAGGAGTTCGCGATGTCGTGACCCAGGTTATCGCACCAGTCTAATCGACAATGCCGATTTCGTGTGCTTTCGCCTTTATAAGTGCACGGAGAGAAAGAGAAAGAAGAGCGAGAAGCAACTTTGCCTTTCAAATTAATACTCGCTATACGGACAAATACAACTGGGTATTTTTTTATTTATTCTTTTTCTCGACTTGTATATGAGAGAAAGAGAATCTCTATGTATAATAATACGAATTTCGAACTTTGTTCACTAAGAAAGAAAGAGAGAGACTGAGAAAAATGCTTTATTGTATTGTTTAGCGAGACTTTCATAAGATTGAGAAATCGAGATTTGAATGTATATGACGAAAGGAATATTCAGTCGGTAAAATTAATGGATATCGCAGAGCTCGAATGTTCGTCTTAGCTATATTTATCTAATCTTATTTTTCAGAAGCTCGATGCGAGCGAGAGAGAGAGAGGGATTTCTTAACAACAGAGAAATCTTAATTCGAGTTAATCGGGTTGTATTATGCAGCCATCGCACCGCGAATCGAATTTTGATGCAATATCTCTAAGAGCAATATGATGTAGTACTTTGTTAATAAAGTTTGTTAAGGTTAATTATTACTATCTCGTCTCCGGCGACGAGAATATACGTATGTGAGACATGGCACGCACAGATACATGTATACTGCCGAAATAAGCACATGACAACTATAAATATATGTGACGGATGAGTCACGAGTAGAGCTGCAGGAAAAACAATCTCGAGGGGCCGGAATTGCGCTCGAACCTCGCACATTATTGTATTTTTATAATTCGAACTAATTCACCAAACTTATTGATTATTCAAATTGAAATCCGTGCTCTTTTCTCTTACTCTTGCTCTTGTTCTTCTCCTTAAACAACTGGACGTAACTCTGCTTCAAGAGAAGTTCGACGCATCAGGAACGCACACTCACATACACGCGCGCGCGCACGGACCTGAGAGTTAATTTCCGAGTGAGGGGAAAAAATGAATAACCCGGGGACATGCGAGACTAGTCGTTAAAGCGAACGAATTTCCAAGGAAAAAAACTGCCTCCCGAAAACCACCTCTCGAAAAAAGGGCTCTGCTCACTTGCCGTCTCTCTCTCTCTCTCTCTCTCTCTCTCTCTCTCTCTCTGACTCTCACTCTCTCTAAAGTAAAGGAACGAGGTTTCGAGGAAGCAAAGGTGGTTCGCGCGAGCAAAAGAAGAAGCGAAGAAATAGACGAGAGACGCTCGGTCGAAAAAAGAGGAAGGAGCTAGCTAGAACGTAGAGGCGGCAGCAGCGCGCAAGGTTCGCGCTTTTGTGAATTTTTTCACGAGCTCTGCTGCTTTAGCGACGAAAGAGATATCCGAGAGGGCCTAGCGTGTAGCGGACTCTGTGCACGGATAGGTGGGCCAGCCGGCGCCGCGCCGACGATCCTCTCTTTCTCTCCTTCATCTTTTACTTAATACTCGAAGCTGCAGCAGCAGCAGCAGCAGCAACAGCAGCAGCGCCGTGGAAAGAAAGCACGGAGCAGTGACGGAGAGGGAGAAGAAACCAAGAGAGAACGTGGCAACATCGCGAGCGCTCACACACGCACACATGCCGCCGCGCGCTTCTCCTTCTCTTAACGCTGCTGCGCCGCGAGAGCTACACAGACTCGTCCACGTGACTCACACTCGGTGTGTTCGGAAAATATCATTCTATCTTCCTTTTTTCTTTCTTTCCCTCTTTCTTTCGTCGCGAGTTGCTGCAACTCGTATCAACTCTGCAACGCGAGCACTATAATGTATCATCGTGGTTCCCTACGAGGGTGAGAAAAAAGAACTTCGCTACTGTCGTGCGTGCTCGATAATGGAAACGTCGTCGTAAAGAAGTGCGTTCGCACCCAGCTGTGGACGAGAATCGAAACAGCTGCACACCGCGTCCCGAAAGGAATCTCGTACAGAGCCTATGGATAGATTTTGACCAGAGAACTCGCTTTATGGATTAGTCTGCATGCTCGCTGCACGACTTTTTTTGCAACAAGTGCCGGCCTGCTCCCTTTCTTCCCACCACATGTTTCATAACGATCCGTAGCGTATGCACTATTGCGGGATCTACGGCACGCTTTCGATTGTTTATTATTGAGATTGATTTTTTAAGATGCGCCAAATCAAAGTTGTTTTATCGTGGAAAAAATATGCTAAATCATCTTGTTCAACTCAATCCTTGTCGAAAATACAATTCAATTATTTCTGACGCGCAATTCTCGCTCTGCTGTTACTGACAAGTAAAATTTCAGCAACCACTTCAATCGCGATTGTAAATAAAAGCACAAATCCGAAGCTCTGTGAAAAAGGAATTCGCTATTGTACGTTATCTATGTGTGTGTCGGGTTAGTCTGCGAGAGAGTTTATCTCAACGAGATCTAAACTCATTGATTTTCTGTCCGGTCGTATGGTGGTTTACGTATATTTATATTCTGCAAAGTTTAATACTTAACGGTTTTCTAAACATTTGTTTTCCTTCTTCTGAATGTTTTACGAATAGTACATAATATAAAGTACATAGCCATCTAACTATGTGATAAATATTCACATAGCCATCGCATATATAAGATATCTCGAGCCAACGTTATAAATCGAATTAAGAAAATTAATACTGCCTCGAATCATTAATATCGCCTATACAGCTTTTTATCGTAGAGCACAGACGAAACGCAATTTTTTACTATCGAAACAAGCTGATATATGCATTACCACAACTGCACACGATTCAATAATCTATGTCAACACAGTCCACCATAGATTAAGATAATCCTATGGTATTTACTCGAATAAGTACTCCCCGAAACTGAGAGAGATTGCAAACGCCAAATCTTAAATAGTGCAAACGCCGATTTCATATGCAAATTCCAGCAGGAAATTATCGCAACTCTCCCTATACATATAAAGGTTCACAATCGAACCTAAAGAAAAAGAACGGATCGTAGAATCTGACGTAATCTCGCTTAAAATTGTAATCGCGTCAATCGAATTCCCACGGCTTTGATTAGCGCTCTCTCTCTCTCTCTCTCTCTCGCACGAAGGGAAAGTGTGTATGGCATAGCAACGATTCTCGAAATCAATTTTCCCGATCGCTCATTTGCGTATACACAGCCACGGATAAATAAGAAATCTCAAGGATGTACTTTCGCATTTGTTAGACAGCGTAATCATTTCCTCTCCTCTGTGTATGTGTATAAATGTAGTAGATAGTTATATACCTATATATAAGAATGTGCGTCGACTCAGTTTACGTAGATATAGATCATCGCTGAAACTCATCGATAAGGCGATGTGTAGAATAAAAAAAAATAAGCGATAAGCTTCGTTTTTGCTACCGAAATATACCCTAGAGCATCTAGAAAGAAGTGTTAAACAAGTCTATTTGTTTTCGGCTGAGAGAATCCATCTATAATGACGAGAGTTTTTTGACTGGCGGAACTAGGAATTTTTTAATTTTCGAATCGCTGCTTTTTTAACTACAAGGGTTTAAGGAGAAAAATGAGTATCTTAACTACGTATAATTTTCATTTTATTCTTACGTTATATGAGATAATAGAATAATTTGTGATATCAATTGCGAGCGATCGAAATTTTGCGGTGAGAAAAAGGTCAGTAATAAAAACGGATTTCTGCTGCAGAGCAACGATAAAATGTTATTCACTTTTATCTACATTTTTCGAGGCAATCATGGATTTTCTTCTATAAACAGGTTTATATACAAAAATCTAATGTGATAATTTTACATAAGACAAACGCACATTTCATTCTCCCAACCAAATGAATAGAATATAAATGCAAGCATTCAAGTACCGCTTCATAAAGAAGTAATATAGAAGCCTTAGATATACTTGCATGTACGTTTGGATTTTTCATCGAAGCTTTAAATATAAAAACTATCCGCCTTGGTATAGCCCATGTTTCAGAGACCTCCCAAACGTTCTGCGAATTTCAATAAAAACGTTGCATTTAATCTGCGAGATTGCGCGATTTATCGTTTACGAGAATATACAAAATCAAAGTATCGCACGATAACGGTCGAAAAACCTGTTTACTCTTCTTCTCCATTCAAATGAAAGATGTGCCATTAAAATAATTGAACGAAAAATAGAATAATCGTATCTTGCGCGTTCCTCCCCCATCCCCCACTTTTTTTCTCCCTCTTTTTCCCTCTCCCAAATACTTCTCTGCATAGATTAGCTATCTGATCGCTGGGCTTAAATCAAATCGTAATACATCGTGACTTGCTCCATATGACAAACTATCATGTGTTCTGCTCCTAAGTTTTAAGTTCTATTAGATCCCTATCTGATCTACCTTCCTTACCTAAAACTGCCAATAATATTAAGTATTTTCTTCGGTGTTAAACATAAAAATTGACAACTGTAACTAAAATTGTGATAAAATTTTGTAAGCTCAATCTTAAATCGAGAATTACGTTCTTAATTGTATATTTGTAAATTAATTTAATTTATCTTTATGCGCAATGTAAATAAAAGCTTTTTTTCTCTGTCTTGTACCTTAACCGGCTAATTTTTCTTGACATGCCTCGATTCTTGTCTCGTTATACTCGTCGATTCTAATCGAAAAACCTAGTAGTAGTATTCTCCTTGCGTTTTATCCGTATTTTTATGATGTCGTTACTTCGCTTGGCTCCTCCTTCACGCGCGCAACCCCTACGATTGCGTTATATTTTCGCAAGGGCAAGAAACTCGAGTAAACTCAAAGCTGTTAACCTTTTAACGGGCGGACAATGTCACTGTCCCTTGAACTTGTAAAAAAATATTCTGGCCATCGAGCAATGAACTGTTTCGTATATGTAGAAACACGTATATACACGTTTATATATAAGCGCGAGAATTTGAATATTCACACACGTCGAAAAAACATGTACAAGTCAAAACGCGATAACGGCATCTTTCTCGAGGCAATGCACTCTCGGACACGTGAGAGATTCTATACGAACAGTGCGAGAAGAAAAAATAACGAGCAAAAATTGAACGCTTTGTATATAAGACGAGCATTGACTCAACGCTCGAGAATGCTTCAAACAACTTGTGATAATATTTATTTTCGCGAAATAGTGAGAAGTCGATTCGTTTTTTGTTTGAAATATGGTACTCTCTTTTTATTTCGATGTATTTATGTGTGTGTTAGTGTGTGTATATGAAACTAAGCGCAAAAAGATGTCGTGTAACCGCGTAAATTGAAGCTGGAATAGCAATATTTAGTCAAATTCAGCATTGCTCCCCGACGAAAATATCAGATAAGATAAGCTAACAACATTATTAGTATTACGTTGCATTAATTTAATGAAAATATCGAGTTATAGCTGGGATCGCAACGAGATAACGTTCGATATAAATATATATTGTTCATGGGCAGGCGAACCGTTTCTTAATAATTCACGTGTACTATACACGGTCTAAACGCCTTACTAAACAATGTAGAGCATTTAGAAGCAGTTAACGGAACGTTTGTTACGCTAACATTGGTAGAAGTTTACGCAATCCACAGGCAGTCTCTTAAAACCTCACGAAAATGAAAGTTCAACTGGCCAGTAAAAAATCCCATCGGTAGGACAGAGATACAGTATAATCTATGAAAGTTTCGAGAGTCAAGAAATGAGCCACGAAAACGTTTCACCTTGATTTACCAAATATATGGATTTTGTGGAAAAAAATTAAGCACTTTCGTCACGGTGAAAGATACGTCTAGTAGTGATACAATCACCTCAGCCGTAATAATAAATAAATAAAAGAATTACTTCTGACAGATATTTTCTCGGTCTTACATGTTTCGGCTTACGAAGTCAATGTCTATGGAATATGTTGCATAATATATCAAGATTCTTCGAACTAATTTTCTTGAAAAAATTGATTTTTTTCGCTCAATGAATCAGAAGTTAAAACAATGGCTATTTTCAATTCTTTTGTGTCATAGAAAGAAAAGAAAACTTAAAGCTTTTAAGTTGAAAAGAAAAAGTTGTAGCATATCACTCAGTACAATAGAGAAGCAAGCGCATATTTTTTTGTCTCCTACTAGAAGTAACATGGAGAATAGAAAAGAACTTCATATTTTTATAATAGTAGTTCTTGCACACGCAGTGTTAGTGTTTTTGAAGAATTCACTTTGTGAATACTAGATGTAATAAAATAAAGAGTTATATATTTTTTTTATTTGGCTTAACTCTGGAAATTTATTATTGTAAAGTAAGCAACCGTTTTCTGACTTAATTGCTTACGAGACGCCTAAGGCTATCTCGCGTAATTAAATCTCTTACGCATATTTTGTATTCTTTTTAAAAATTCATTTTTACACGCGATACTCGAGAATAATCATGAATATAGTTTTTGTATTAAGTATGTTTCTTTATTTTATTATAGCTAGCAAGTTTGCATTTGTTGCACTATTTAATTCATAATGCATACGCTATATTTATTATAGAATACAATTTACGTTCTTAGTTTGTTCAGCATTCATGTGGACATGAATAAGTAATTGGCGGAGAAGGTATTAAGAGTAATACTGCACTGGTTATATTTGCACAAAGCAGATGCAATAATAATTTATTATCAGCTTCAAAAACAATGTTTTGATCCGTAATACATTTCATCGAAACGATATTATTTACTATCAAGTAATAATAATGCTTAGCTTTTCAAATAATGATGCCCTTTTTTCTGTCGACCGACCTGTGCTAGTATCGTTCGGGTCAAATTTATCAAAACGAAATGGAGTATAGTCATAAATACAGCAGTAAACCAATCCAAGCCTAAACTTTTTTCCTACCCCCACATCGAGCTCCAGGTGTTTATAACCACAATTAACTTTTGAAAGGAGAGAAAAGAAAAACCGCCATAGATGTACAATAAAACCCTCACAAGGTTCTCGAAACAATCCCCTACTCGGATGCAGGTACAATAATCCTCTTAGACAAGCTACAATAAAAATGAAACTGTGCACAATCGCGTGATTACGCATACATAGGCACACCAGCTGAGAAAGAAAGAGAGAGAGAGAGAGAGAGAGGGAGAGAGCAGGAATCAGTATAGAAAAGTCTGCCAATGTGTCTAGGTGTACAAGTATAGGAGAACGGCTTAACGGGCGCTTAGCATACAGACGTGCAAGAGAGGGAAGCCAGAGAGATCCTGCAAGAAAGAAATACGGAATACATATAGCTTGAGCACGAAAGAACAAGCAGCAGCAGCCGTAGCAGCAGCAGCCGCAGCAGAGTCTCGGCGCCTAATAGGTTCAAGGACGAAGGAGTCGTTCACACCACAAGAGTTGGAGAGAGAATATCGCGGCTGCGACTGACTGACTGACTCGCCGATGCATAAAGATGGCTATCCCTCGACAAAGCGCAAACCGCAACGTATGACGCTGTCTTTCTCTTTGGGAGCTTTTTCACAAGTAGCACGAGAGCCATACGACAAAGACAGACAAAAATCCAAAGAGTCAAAAAGGATTCTTTCCAACTGTGCTCCAAACGCTTGTGGCCATCCTATTTTCTCTCTTTTGCTCCAAAACGGAATTTCGCTTTCTTGACTTCATACCTATATACATAGATACACGCATACACACAGGTATATTCTACGTTTTTGCGGATACTGAACTTTGAGAAAGTTATACGTGCGCATTGCTGCTTCCTTTGGAAATTTCATTCTGATTTTTTGGCTTTGTGTATGTTTTCGCAGAAAATACACACTCGACGCGCAAGTCTCGTGAGTTTAAAGTTTGATTGGAAAAAATATCGTTCTATGTACGCAATCTCCAAGCGCTATTTCAGAGGATGTTTGTAAATCATAGAGAACAAGACAGAGAGGCTTTTTTTTAATAATCGAACAATGTATAGAAGCAAATGACGTCATGCGAACGATGCCAGCGCACACTCATTCAATTTCATGCCGGTAACCTTCGTTTATCGCGAACTTCCGATGCCAACTGCAATTTCTGTATACCAACAGAAACACGCTCGCCGACACTATCTTGGAAAATCGAATAGACAGTTGCAAAGAGGTGCGCGACTGTATCTAAATACTTTTACGGCTTCTTCTTCTCTTCCCCAACCCCAGACTATTCGCCGCTTGCACTAGTCGCGAGATACATATATAATTAAAGAGAAAAATATATATAATATATATATATATATATTAAAAACTATCAATCTGACTTGCGAATTCTAAAATGTAGAGCATATGCAGAAAAAAATAATGCGCTGAAGACTCACGAGGTTTTTTGTATATGTTTGTCGCCCGGCGCTTTGCGCGTAGTGCGTATAGTGCATTGGTTACGTAACAGAATACCTGAGAGCTCGAAGAAAGCAGCGGCATCGAAGCCATCCACTTTCATTACCAACGTTTTTGCGCAGCGTACGAACGTAGAGAAGAAAATACTTTCTTCTTTCTCTCTCTCTCTCTCTCGACGTAACTTTTTACACGACCGTTAATCACGTTATTTACACAAGAGCCTCGACAACGCGTATACCCTCGGGAATATGTATATATATATAAACACGCAGCGTGCGATATAATACTGCATATACACATATACACATAGTCTAGAGAAGCGAAACGCGTTAATTATTGCGAAACCATAACTAGACGTGTGGTGCACACGCGGCGATAAAAATCAACGAAGAGGATGTGTAT